>CM029014.1:156466774-156919876 GCA_016801055.1 Panax notoginseng
CCACTGGTCATTTTTGTAACGGAAGAATCCACGTCGATTATCTTGGTATTTCTTCAATTTCAGTTTGGTTTCTTACAAAATATTGTTATTTCTTCTCACATTTTACCTTTCAGGAATAAACATCCATCTAAGTGATAAACTTGAATTGCATATTTCTCAAACATCACTTTTTATAAGATCTTATTAGGATGTTAAAACATATTTTATTGAAAAGACCTTCTAGCACTGTATAGCTGCTCAAATGAGCCTTTCAAGAGTCCTATAAAAGTTTGTTATGTTCTTTAATATCACACTCTAGCTTATGTTTATGGTAAGTCAATGTCTGGTGCAACCTCCACAATTGTAATTATTTGCATATCAAATGTTCTTTTCTTTTCCAAACAAGATAATTTGGTGAAATTAGATAATATAGCTTTTAAGAGGAATTCTAAAAGCGTGTACATAGTGCATACAGTACTTGACGTTCATATATTAAGACTTTTTAGATTGCTTACTTGATAGATGATTTTATACTGATGTTTTCAGGCAAAAGGAGCCAGCATTGGTGATGTGTTCCTTATATCCCTGTAAGAGTTCCTTTAATTTTACTACTTTCGTGGTTGACCCTGTTTTGAAGCACTTGAAAGGGATTGCTTATGGGAGGCTTTGAGCCAAGTACTGGTAAAATATTTTTGTGAGATTTAGGAAAAGTTGTACCATTGAAATTTATTCCATAATTCTTATAATATTCATCCAGCCCTTTTTTGGTCTTTGATCTATGATCTTTTCCAACACTGAAGGAGCCAATACTGGTGCATTATTATTGGTTAGAATCCAGAGTTTGATGCTTCTACTTATTCTATATTATCAATACTGGTTTATAGGGCACATTTTATATCTAATAACTAATGTGTTGACTAAACAATAGGAAAATCTCAAAAATTTCATTGTATGAGATGGGTCTTAGTAAGCTTAATGGATATCTATTTAACTATTTATCTATAATATAGTTTGATTGAGTGGAAATACCGTGGTTTAGTAAATTGGGCTAAATATGTGTTCTGTTTTATTTGGACAAATCTGTATTAGAGGGTAAAAAATGTATAGTGCTTTATTTATTTGCGCTGGCTACAAGTTAGAAATTTGGATTCGAAAGCTTTTGGTTTGTATAAAAAAAAACAAAAAAAAACTCCATTGCATGACAATATATGTGTTTATATATATTTTCCCTATCAAAAAAATTGCTTCAAATAAAGCCAATATCACAGTCATTTTCACATGACTATGTAAGAAACTAGCTAAGTGAAGTATACTGAAAGCTAATTAAGGAACGTGATGGTTGATACTGCTGTCTTTAATTTTTGGTGGAGAGATAGGAGGATATTAGGAGGCCCTATTATAAACATGAAGTTTAGTTGATTTAGGGGCTAAATATTTGTGGATTGGCTTGCTACGTATTGACGATTTTATCACATGATAAAGGGATAGAAAATGAAAGTCAATGTACTCCTGTTTGTATCTAGTATAATTGGAAGGTAATCTAAGTGGGATATGAATGGCATTCGTTGGTAAAGGGACTTCCTGCCTGCATTTCTGCTGTTGACTTGCACTTAGTTTTTTCTTTACCAACTGGTTGTTTTTTTTGCTCATCAGTTCATGCGACATTCAACTGTCTCCACAAATATATTTGGTTTAGAATAAGATCTCTTACCCTATTTGAGGGATATTGTACCGATTTGTTCACATTTAATTTGGTTTTAACTTGCTGATAAGTGTCCCATCCAAATTCACGTCAGCAACTCTCTCATTCCCCCTTATTCAAATTTCAAACCCTCTATCTCTCTCTCTGTTCTACCACACACACAAAGCTCTCTCTCATTCCCCGTTATTCTCCCCCCAAACAACTCGATCCCTCAAAACTCCCCTAAATCTCTTATCTCTTATACCCAACCCTAATTCCAGCTCTAAATCTCTCATACCCAACCCTAAATCTCACACCCAGCCCCTAATGTATGAGCTAGAGCTTGGAAAACATAAACAAAACACGCAGAGAGAAACACGAAGCAGAAGAAGAAGTTGAAGAGAGAGAACGAAGATCTACGACCTTCTCTTCTTGGCTATCCTCTTCCTCAACACCTTAGGTTGTGCTGATCGACTTCCCCCAGCCACTTCCACGTCGATTGTCTTGGTATTTCTTCAATTTCAGTTTGGTTTCTTACAAAATGTATGAAATTCTAGAAGAAATAAGAACCCATTGTCTGAGGGATTAACTTTATTGGGTTTATGGGGTTCTTAATTTGGTTGAATCTGAATTTTTTAAAATTTTCTTTTTTTGGGTTCCTTTTGAAATTTGGTTGAAATTTTTAACCTGTTTTAATCTCAATTGTTCTGCTTCTTAGTCTTGGTTCTGCTTCAATCTGAGCTATTGGCAATTTCAGAATTGGTAATTAATTTTATTGTTCTGCTTCTTAGTCTTGGGTATCAATAAATTAACCTATTTTTTCCCCTTTGTGTGTGTGTGTTTTGAGTTACTGGTTTCAATTAACAATGGCTTAAAGCTATTTAACAAAATGTCTCTAAGTGTTTTGAGTTTAAGTAAGCTATCTTTTCTCTTTGGCAAGTTTATTTCAGAGATGCCATTTGTTTGCATCTGTTTTAGACATCTAATTAAGTCCGTATGTTCTATATAAAGACATGTACTATTTTTCTGTTCTCTTTATTGATAAGTACACCTCTAAGGTTATAAACTCTTAAAATTTTATCATCCAACGGTTTGAGGAGAGAGATAAAACAAAGCGGCTTCAATCAATTTACACATGTGTCAAGCATCATCAATGGATGAGCTGTTGAAGGAAATATGGAACTTAATTAAGGAAATGGGGTTTAAAATTAAGATAGAAGATGAACGCAGTCTTCCCGTGTACTCAACATTTTCATTTGAATTTTTTAAATTTACAATTTTAGTTTTTAATAAAAGGGAAAATATATATAGAATATATATAGAGAGTGGAATATGTGAGTTGGGTGCGATAGATATATTCTATATATAGAATATATATAGAGAGAGAAAGTTCTTCCAAGCCTTCTTCTTCCGCTTCTTCTTCTCATCACTCCGGCCGTGAGGTTGCTTCTCTTTCCCCTTTCTCTACTTCTATACATGTACAAGCTTGATTTATTATATAGATTACTTTTAATTTTTTAAATGATTTGCCTAATTTTTTTGATTTTGATGTATTGTTTATCTGGTTGAGTATGTATAGTCATGACCTTTTAGCATTTTTTGTCATACTTTTATAGGAGAGAGCAACCTTGGTGTTATTTTATGTTTTCCCTTGTAAAATTCTAAGGGGTTTGTTGTTAATTGTTTGGCTGGGGGAAAGATACATTTTTGAAAATATTGGTATAGTTTTCATTCCAGATCTTTAATTAGATGTTTACTCCGTGTTCTTGGCAAAAAATAATATTGTTTTGATGATGGCAAAACAAACATGTATGGGATGACAATATAAGTGAGACTATAGATGGTCTAATGCCACTGTTGATGGTCTAATTGTCACGATCGAGAAGAATATCAAGGTATCTATATCTATATCTCTGCACCCATTATTCCAACTAAAATAAACATTATTAGTATGTATTGTTATTTCACTCATAAACTCATAATATACCCTCTTTCCCTAATAGATAAAATGGGCATACCAAGAGAAATGAAACCATAATATGCTAATGGAATCACTGCTCTGGATTCCACTGATTTGGTTATTGAAAGTTACCATTGTAGTAATAACACTGGTTTGTTGTTTGTGTGTGGTATGCATATATCGTTTGTGGGTTTTGTTTTTAAATAACAACATCTTTTAGTAGATAAGGGCTATGACACTGCCAGTCCAGACTTTTGGTAGATATGGGATAGATCATAAATTGATATAATAAAATAGTACTCTATTTGTTCCACAAAAAGAGTACTATTTGCAAAAAAAGAGAATTGATATTTTCACAAGTAAAATTTGATATTTTCATAAGATCTCTCTCGCATGATTATTCATGTGAGAGGAGCCTTGTGGAAATATCATTTTTACTTGTAAAAATATCAATTCCCTTCATGAATATTAAAGATATATTTGCGAAAAGAGTATTGTTCTTTGTGGCAGGCCATACATATGAAATTTTTTAAATTGTTATTTGACTTAGAGCTCTTAATATGATGGTGGCGGTTAAAGGATATGTGGGAGGGATGTGTTATACTTTTAGAGTTCTTACTTTGCTTACTTGACTTCAAAATCATCTAGCTAATGGGAGCATTCATTAAACTTCAAAATTCATGTTAGGGTGGAAAGTAGGTAAAATTCCAGGGGTAAATCACTGAAGTAATCTCGTAAGCTATTGTTTTAACATTTTGTCCCAAAAAAATAACTTCCGAACAAAAACCAAACAACTCAAGATAAAACAAGATCATAGGAGCCTACATATGTAATAAAAAAATCAAATAGTAGAACCTAGGCACTATGCATAAGTTCTAACATATATCCATACCAAATACTTATCTCATCTCCTAAGAACCAATGTTCTGTACTTTGTTGTAATTACTAAACACAATATCAAATCAATGCGGAGTAAATGTGAATAGGGTGTTAGCTTCTAGAACATTGTAACATTTCTTTTCGATTTTAACAGAAAAGTCAAGAAGTTATTTTCTTTACTGCATAATTGTACTGTTATATTCATTCATCAAAAAATAAAAAATATACAACATGAACATACTTTTAATGTTTTTCCCTGGTTTTCAAACTATCAGATTGCTCCACAGTTACCCTGTTAGTCCAGCACTGTCCTAACAGAGCAAAAAATTGACATAAGTCAGCAGCACCAAGTAGGCAGAGTTGATAATAATAATTTAGATCCAATATCAGGTATCCAATATATGGAAAGAATAATAACTTGCCGAAAATCAATTAAGTCTATTACTAGACAACTATTTATGTGGAGAAACTTTTAAATTTATTTTTTATTGGTTCTTTCATTTCTGATGTATCGAATTGAATTCATCCGAATACTGAATTCCTTTCACTTTCATGTGGCTCCAAATGAGTAATGACTATGATTGATTGGCTTGACTTATTAAACTGGGAATCATATTATCCGTTCTTGGATTAGAAAGAAAATTTATGTTAATTTGATGAATGGCTATGTTATGTTATGTTAGGTTAATTGGAGTGAGCTGTATCCAGGGACTTTATTGGCTCCAAATACTTAAACCCTATCACATATATTCCAATATATTTGGCTGTTCTTTTTTGTTTTCTTCCAGAAAATCAAATTCGTTGAAATCCTTTTCATGGACATTATTCTTAATGAAAAATAACACCAATTAAAGAAGTTAAACATAAGATTTCAAGAAAATAAACTCAACCTTTTATTCTGATTCAACTTCCAACCATTTGAAACCTTAACTATCTTCAAAATTGAGGAAATTCCACTCTTACAGAACAATATATAGTATAAATGTATAGTAAAACAAAATTAAAAAATTAAAAAAAAATAGAGCTAGCCTAGGAAGATTTGGAACAATAGTATTGAATGCATTATTGAAACTAAGCATAGTTTTGATCAAATGTTAAGTTTTTGTCATGATATTCATGATACAAAATTTGTCTTTGTTGCTTCATTTGCTCATGTTTAACTCAAGTTTAATTTATTAAGTTTACTCTTACAGGTTGATCTAAGAGATAGTAACAACATACCTGCCAATGTTTTGTCTGAATGTGCGCTTAATCAATTACATATGGATAAGGTAACGGTACTGGTATTGTTAAAAAATTTTGTTTGATATTAGTTTGCATTTTTTGACAAATGTCTTATTTTGTAATTCCTAGGAGAATTCACACGTGAATCACTTGAACTACCTAAGTGTTATTCCATCTTCAACGAAGGGGAAAGAAAAAATTGGTTGTTCTATTGGAAAAGAAAATTGGTTTAATCAGCCAGTATGTTGTACTAATAATTGTTTATTTGTTGATTAAAATCAATTAACACAACATATCGGTTAGAGCATTATACACTAAATTGTCAGTGAAATTATTGAGTTCCTCACCCCTCAGTCTCAGTCTCACTCTCTCTTACACTTCCATCTCATGCACACACGACTCCATACCATCATTGAGTAGAATTGTTGTGTTGTGGTATTATTATGAAAGCGATATTTATTATGAATTTGATTTTAAAAAGTTATGTTTTTTGGACATGCTAACCATTACCGTATTTTGTACTTCCTAGGCGAATTCAAATGTGAATCACTTGAACAACCTAAGTATCGCTCCATCTTCGACGAAGGGGAAACAAAAAATTGGCAGCTCAACTGGAAAATAAATTTGGTTTACTCAATCGATATGTTGTACTGATCGTTCTTTAAGTATTGATAAAAATTATTTAACACATCATATCTAATAAATATCTAACGTGTTGGTATTTCGGTTAGAGCGATATACACTATATTGTTGGTGATATTTTTGAGTTACTAACCCCTCACTCACACTCTTACACATCTCTCTCACGCACACACGACTCTATTCTTGAATTTCTCAGCTCTACATGAATTTGATTTTGGACCTGCTAACATATTGTCCAAATAATGAATCGGTTTCCTTAGCCATTCTTACATATTATAGATTCTTAGTTAATTTTCTTAATTTTTTTTGTTTCCCCTTCGTAAATTGATACATTGTGCTTACTTGCAGTAGATTAATGCAATTTCTATTAGGTATTTGAAATTATATTAGTTCGTTAATTATTTAACTTATTTCACACATCACTTCCTATCTTAGGCTCCCGCATCAAATTTTACTTCCTCTAAAATTAAGGCCCAAAGCGTTAGACGTGAACAAAATTGCAATGATAATAGTACGTGCTCGCGGCATAAGATGGCACACCGCGCATGTCGGGAAAGAGAGCGTTTTGGGAATTACACTTAACCTCTACCCAAAGACTTTCCAGTATTGAGACCACCCAAGTCCCTCTACTAATTCTCCAACCATGCTCCCCTTGCTAACATGGTTACTGCAGTCCCCTCGCATTCCCAACCATCTCTTCGTACAATATTGCCGAGGTACATTTACTATTGTCATTGTTTGTATTGGGATCAAAATACACAAAACTAATTATCTGAAACGCCATAATGAATGCGTACTTGTGCGGGAAACACGAATTATTAGCAATCATACTGCACCTTCAACGTCGAAAGTATGTCACACGCACTTGGGGGCAAACTTACCTATCAAAAAATGAAAATAATAAATGAAAATTGTAACAAGGAAACAAAAGTAGCTAAAATGTTGATAAATTGAGAAAGAGTCTATGAAAATTGGATCAGGGTGAGCAGAAGAAACTAAACTGCAATGTTGACAATTTTATAGTCACCATTGATAGTAACAATATATTGGCACAAGGGAATCCAAAATTACTAATACTGTGAGAGTCCCATTTATACTTTTTTACCCTTTTCCTTGCACCTGGGTTTTGAGTTTTTAAAACTTAGTAAATGAATTACCATGTTGGTAATATTTTTAACTCCCTCTCTGTAGCCTGAACCAGCCTCTGGATATCACAAAGCAGGAAAACTAAAAGCGTTTCTCTTAAGGGAAAGTAGGTTCCCAATCCAATTTGCAAGCCATCAATGTGCCTGAAAGCTGGAGAGCATGCATGTTTTCTCCAAACAGTGAGACAGAGCTTTAGAGATGGTTCGTGGATGCCTACCTTGACCCAAAACAAAAGATATACATACTCAAGGTAAGCATGACTGATCCTATTGCCAGTCCCCATAACATATTCTTTTACACTGATGCTGTCATTTCATGTTTCACAAGTGGTTGAACAAGTTGGATTCCTTCTTGGCTCATTGATATATATTGTTCTAGCAGAAGGCTTCAACAACCGAGGTAAGGTCCCCATGGCTCAATCAAACTGCTTAGCTCTCAAGAATCCACTACGTACTTTTTGAAATTTGTTCTTTTCATCAGCAGACAAATCATCAAAACTGATTTGGACTCCTTTAGAGAAAAGTAGACAATAAAATCGGATCAGATTGAAGCAATATAACAAAAAAATAAAATTAGATAAACACATGGTTTAGGGGTGAAATAAGATTAAGTTTGCAAAATTTAATAATGAAAGAAACAGAGGCAACGCCGCCAATACCAGAAATAATCTTTTGAATAGTCTCCTCTAATAAAGTTGAATCTGAGAAATTTATGCTTTGTACTTTGTTTTCATGAACCATTTATTATTTATTTTACCTGCCTTTTTTTTGCCTTTCTTGAGACTTTTTTTTCTTAGATTGATTGAACTGAGCATCATAAAGTCTAAAGTAGTAAAATGGATGTTTTTCATAGTTTGGTAGTTCTAGCATTCTGAAAAATCTGAAATAACTATGCTATTTTACTGACCTTTATGACACACAGAAAACTTTTGAGAGTTGAGTCTATGGTCTTTTTGATTGCAACACGGCTTAACATATTTTATGATAAGTAATTGGATGAAATTTCATTTTGTAGTGGAATGATTACAGGGGATTTAGCTTAAATGATGATATTGTCATGAATTGCTAATTCTAGATTATACTCTGCTATTATTATTGGCTTAAATATTTTTGGTTATAGTCAAATTTCGCAAAGTTTTTTTTTTCAAAAACTAATAGAGAAACGTGTTAGAGAATAACAACACAGCAAAAAACAATAGCAAAGAAAAAATTAAAAGAAAACAATCGCATAAGACACAAGATTTACGTGGTTCACCCAAAAAATTAAAATGAAGTTTAAAATTTATATTAATTTAGTTTAAAGAAATTTGAGTTGTGTTGGTCTATGTGCACACCTTTCAATCCTACTCGAGAATTTTGGTAAAAGAAAAAGTGGCATGAAAGCAAAAAACAATTCACTAAACAAAATTTGATCTTAATGGGGAAATGATTGGCTTATTTCCAATTGGTCTCACTAGATTTTGTATCCGTAATCTACATTGTACTTAAGGAAGCGTTTTAGGGTATGTTTAGTTATAGTGTTTATAGTATTTGCCACAGTAATGTTTAGTGCGTTTGGTCACCATAAGGTGATTTTAAATTTCAAACTTTACTTTTATGAATTAAACTTTACTTTAAATAGACAATAAATGATTTAAAGTGATTCAAAATTATTTAAAGTGATTCAGGATAAAAGTGATTTAAATTGATTCAGGATAAAAGTGATTCTTTTAATAAAAAGAGTTGCTATATCAAGACCTTGCTAAAATAGATGAAAACAAACTTTGTAACATGGATAGAAGAGGACCTTTTAGTGATAGACGTTGACCTTGTTCTTCGGTGGTATCTATAACATTTAAACTTTTAATTTTACAATTAGGTTCATTCTTTGTAGGATTGGAGTGAATTTGTCAATGAGAACGATAAAGTATATACAATGGATCTTTGTTGATGGGGCCGACGTAATCAGTTAAATCTACTTTTTATGTCACTACATCAAATTAAATAACTTTACTATTCTTATAATATAAATAGTGTTATATATTATTTATGTGAATAATTTAGGTGGTTGTGCATTCTCTTCGTTGGGCAAAATGCGTTCATATTGATACGAGGACATTAAGGATAGTGATGAAAAGAAGGTTTGAAGGGATGAAGAAGACATTTAAGAGAGTTAAACGATATGCAATCCAGTACTGTCCTGTCCACTTTTGACGATGACTAACCTATCACTGACCAAACTATTGTCTAGGTGTGAAAGTCTCTCTAACTGAGACTCTATATTTCCCTACTTCTCATGCAGACACACAACACACACAATACATTCAAAAACATACACACATAATTGTAACCAAACACTCGCAAATCAAACTCACACACCATTATACTGCCACCAATACAGATTTATGAGTTAAATCATCAAGCAAATGAACCGTTTGTTGAAATGGTACTAAGAATACTTTATTTGATTGTAAGTCTACATTCATCCATATCAATTTCTTAAATAAATTGATAATTTGTTACAATATCTCTAAATTCTTACTTATATCAATCTAAATCATTCATCCCACTACATACAAATGTGTGTGCTCATTTGTTTTTAGATAATTAAGGATAAAGTAAGGGTTCTTATGTTTTGAATTTACAGTTGTTTTATTTTGACTCACTTCTTTCGATAATTTTTATATTTCAAATATTTTCAGGTATACATTGAAGGATACTTGGTGTAAGCTGTAAAGAATACTTGGTGTAAGCTGTAAAGTAATAGGTCTTATGCAACATGTTGTTTCTCTATTTTCTGCACGTTTATATTTTTTGTGTTCCGTCAGTTAACTAATTATACATGGTTATGATGATTTTTGGGTATGGAATGATGATTTTTTTGGTGGTTTGGATATGTATTGATGATTGTAAGTTTTGTAGACAGGTTTAGAATTTTCTGGATATCTATTTTTAAAGGAAATTATGCCAAAATTTGTTGAAATTAATACCGACTAGCTCGATATTTTTGTGGTTGGATATGCATTGATGATTGAGTATGTATTAATTGTTGTGGTGGTATGTGTCTTTAGATAATGTAATACTTTTTAAATTTTAATTTAATTTTTCGTTACGCCGTGCCTTCAGGCACGGGTTATCGTTAGTTACTTACATACTACAAAGTATGGAAGAAAATATTATTTCATATGACTATTGAAAAAAAATAATATCCCTTACAACTGTTGAACGAAAATAATATTTCTTACGAATATTGAACGAAGATAATATTCCTTACGAATATTGAACAAAAATAATATTCTTTATGAATATTGAACGAAAATTAAATTCTTTACGAATACGAAAATAATATCGTAAGCGAATATGAAATAAATAATACCCCTTACCTTAAAAGGAGAGTATTTCTGACTGGTAGGGCGGGGATATTCTTAAAGAAAACTTGCACTGTTTGCTACACTCAAAGCTTTCTTAAACTCTAAAGAAATACGCTCAATATTATAGAAGAAGAATTCTCTGATTCTGATGTGATTTTCAATTCTAAACTAAGCATCCTACTTATAGGAGAATAGAAGGATATTATTTAGAAAAAATCACGGATGCACAGTGCAGAAATTCGGACGAATTCTTCACGGGTGAAACTGAAGAAAATTTGTGATTTTACTATGCTGCACTATGCAACACTATGCAATACTATGCAACACTATGCAGTACTATTCAAATAATAAAATATAATATATTCTATTTTATATAAAAAATAAAACTTATTATAATATATATATATATATATATATATATATATATATATATATATATATATATATATATATATATATATATATATATATATATATATATATAACAAAACTGAGATAACTTTCTCCCGATAATTTTGAAAAATGGGTAAGTGGGGGTCCATATAATAAGTAAAATTTACAACAAATACTTCATAAAAATCCCCTCTATTTATCTCAACTCACTTGACTTCACTAAACACATTTTTAATAACATTCATCATTAATATTATAACTCACAATATTAACAACCAGATCATTCCTAGGAAAGAAGGGGCTTTCCGATAAGGATTTCTCCTTATTGGCGCGTAATTAGGTGACCAAACCCTTTTCCTCGACAGAGCTTTCTAGACATCATCAATAATACAAATAATAATATGAATAACTTTGTCATCTCAATTATTGATTTAATAATATAAAATATTGTGACAATAATTGAATTAATAACGTTAGATACTATGCAGCAATTACTGTGGCAATAATTGAATAAAACTGAGTGACTTCTCACGTAAGCATTAATAATCAAAGATACTGTACAATACCGTGTGCTATTATGCAACCACACATATTATTGTACTTTTATCACCAGGTATTTCAACAGTTAACGGTAAAACTTTCGTCATTATTTTTATAAAAAGATATTTCATTCGTTTTCTAACTCCGAAAGTAATTTCGTTGTGGGGTCCACTAATGATTGTGCTTTCGTACGAATATTTCCTGATAAAATGAATATTTCCCGACCAAATGAATATTTTATGACAACTTGCTTACTTTGTAAAATTTATTAATATTACCCACAACTATAACATTATATCAAATCTACACCATAATATTCAAAATGATATTTAGAGAAAATTAATCTTTATTCGTAAAAGTTGGGGTCTTACAACCTCCCCTTCTTATGAAATTTCGTCCTCGAAATTGGTGTACGTACCTAGTATGTCGAAGAGGTGAGGATACCTTGTTTTCATTTCAGATTCTAACTCCCAGGTCATTTTCTCAATATCATGGTTTCTCCACAAAACTTTGACTTGAGGTATAACCTTGGAGCGTAGAATATGTTCTTTCTTATCCAAGAATTTAACAGGTACCGCTTCATACGTTAAATCTTCCGCTATCTAAATCAATAATATGGTTCGGGTCTTCCACATATTTACGTAACATAGATATGTAAAAAATATTATGAACACGAGACATACTTGGCGATAAGGCAAGTCTATAGGCCACAGTTCCTACTCGATCGACGATTTCAAATGGGCCAATGAATCGAGGATTGAGATATTCTCTCTTTCCAAATCTCGTAACTCTTTTCCATAGAGTAACACGTAACAGCACATGCTCTCCAACATTGAATTCCACGTCTCTTCGATGAAGATCACTCTTTTCTCGATCTTGTGAGGTTTTTATACATTGTCGGATCATTTGAATCTTTTCAGTTGTAATGCGTACCAATTCCGGTCCCAACAACATTGCTTCACCCACCTCATCCCAACATATTGGAGAACAACACTTGCGTCCATACAACGCCTCGAATGGAGCCATGCCTATACTTGCTTGATAACTGTTGTTGTAGGAGAATTTCACTAATGGAAAGAACTTGTCCTAACTTCCTTTGAAGTCAAGGACACAGAGTCTTAATAGATCCTCAAGAGTTTGAATAGTCTTTTTCGACTGCCCGTCCGTCTGAGGATGATATGCCAAACTGAATTATAAATTCGTGCCCATAGCTTTCTGCAAACTAACCCAAAATTATGAAGTGAATCTTGGGTCTCGATCAGAAACTATGGATACTGGCATACCATGCAGTCTTATAATCTCATTTATGTATATACGAGCAAGACGCTCAAGTGCATAAGTTTCTCATATAGGTAAGAAATGAGCAAACTTGGCTAGTCTATCGACAATGACCCAAATCACATCTATACCTTGAAAAACCTTGGTAAAACCAATAACGAAATCCATGGTAATGTGCTCCCACTTCCATTCTATAATTTCAAATGGTTGCAATGGACCTTTTGGCACTTGATGCTCCGCCTTGACACGTTGACAAGTTAGACACCTTGAGATAAACTCCGCTACCTCTCTCTTCATATTGCCCCACCAAAATGTATGTCAAAGATCACGATATATTTTGGTGCTCCTAGGATGGATTGCAAACGATGTGTTGTGCGCCTCCATATTGATTTTAAACTTCAAATCAAAGTCGTTAGGAACACAAAGTCTGGAGTTGACTCGAAGTATTCCTTTTTCATCAATTTTTGCTTATGGAATAGCACTTTCTTGCACTTTTTTCTTCATACATATCAGCTCCAGGCCCGTAGCTTGAGTAGCTTTAACCTTATCTATTAAAGTCGGTTTTACTCATATATTTGACATTATTATGTGGGTCCCTGGAGTCTTTAACTCTATCTCCATCCTTTGTAAGTCATACAAAATAGGCCTTTGCGTTGACAATATCGCACTCGTACCCCCATATGATCTTCTACTCAACGCGTCAGCTACCACATTCGCTTTTTCAGGATGGTATTGAATGGTATGATCGTAATCTTTCAACAGCTCGAGCCAACGTCGTTGCCACATATTGAGTGAAGAAATATTTGAGCCTTTTATGATCTGTAAAGATCTCCACTTTCTCCCCATACAGGTAATGCCTCCAGATCTTTAGTGCAAAAACGACTACTGCCAACTCTAGATCATGGGTAAGATAATTTTTCTCATATTCTTTGAGTTGTCGTGAGGCATAGGCTATGACTTTCCCATGTTACATGATAACACATCCTAACCCTCTACCTGAAGCATCGCTGTAGATGATAAATCCCTCCGAACCAGATGATATTGTCAGAACAGGTGATGAAATGAGTCTCGTCATGAGTTCTTAAAAACTCTTCTTATATTCCTCACTCCAATCGAATTTTGTATTTTTTTGAGTCAACTGAGTTAACGGAGTGGCGATTCTAGAAAACCCTTCCACGAATCTCTGATAATAACCAGCTAAGCCCAGAAAGCTACGTACTTTGGTCATTAACTTAGGTTGCTCCCAGCTTTGAATTGATTAAATCTTCGCTGGGTCAACAGATATTCTGTGATTTGATATCACATGCCCAAGGAATGCTACTTCCTCAAGCCAGAACTCATATTTCTTTAACTTGGCATATAACTTATTTTCACGAAGCTTTTGGAGTATCAGCCTCAAGTGTTGCTCATGATATTCACGGCTTTTGGAGTATATGAGGATGTCATCAATAAATAAAACCACAAAATGATCCAAATATTCCTTGAATACTCGGTTCATCATATCCATGAAGGTAGCAGGAGCATTAGTTAATCCAAAAGACATGACTAGGAATTCGTAATGCCCGTACCGAGTTCTGAAAGCAGTCTTTGGAATGTCATCAGTTTTAACTTTTAACTGATGATATCCGGAACGAAGATCGATCTTTAAAAAGAATTTAGCGCCTTGCAACTGGTCAAACGGGTCATCAATGCGAGGCAACAAGTACCTATTTTTGACGGTGACATGATTCATCTCTCGATAGTCAATGCAAAATCACATACTTCTATCTTTCTTCTTTATGAATAGAACATGGGCACCCCAAGGAGACGTACTAGGACGAATGAAACCGAAGTCTAACAATTCATGCAGTTGGGTTTTTAACTCCTGAAGTTTGATGAGTGGGATTTATACCCGCGAATCGAATACTTTATAATTTAAATAATTGCCTGAATTCGTAGTTTTTATGTTGTTTTAAAGTACTTTCCAAGCTTAAAGGGGCAAAACGGGCATTTTCCTCATGGCCGCGCCGCAGCGCCACCCCATGGGCCTTGCTGACATTACCTTCATGTCGCGGTGCCTTTGAAGCTTATTGAGCTCGCGCTACAGCGCGAGCTCCGTGTCCTTAATTTTTATATGGCGCCGCAGCTTCATCTAAAGCTTGATGGCCCGCGCCGCGGCGCCACCTCCGGTTCCCAGACAACCACCTTGGTTTGACCTAGCGAAGGAAGGAAGGAGATATATAACAGAAGCAGCTCTGCATTTCTCTCTCTCTCTCTGATGTTTATCATATAGCTTAGCTTAGTTTAGTTTTTCTTCTGTATTTCTCTCTCTAGTTCCTTTCTCATGTTTGTAAATATAGATTAGGTAGATTAGGGAGAAGTTTGGCTTTTCTTTGGAGCTCAAGAGCAACGAGCGACACGGATTGGAAAGCTTGATTTGAGCGAAATGCGTGGGGATTGAAGGGGCTTTTGACAGAGTTTCTTCTTTCCATTTATTTCCTCTAATTTTGTATTCTACAAATGTTATCTTCTTTGCTACTTGTATTTGGTTTATTAAATATGAACTGATTATTGGCTCTAAGGTTATAATGGATCCCTTTGTTATTTGAATTGATTGTCTTTATCTCTTTGGTTGGCACCATATGATTTGGTTTAATATATTTGTGCTTTATGATTCTTGCTAAGATATTAGTGATGATTTTGGTAATCTGCATGATATCGACAGAAGAATTGTATATTTACACTTAAATATATTGGCATGCAATTGTGGATTTTGACTGCATAAGTTGTACGTAGAATTGACATATCTCTGTGTGCCACGTACGACCTCAATGAGAACTTATGCTTAAATCCTTGTTATGATTGATTCGCATAGACATATGTAGGATTGCATCTAGCTTGGACGTTCTTTTCTGTTCTATTCCCTTTAGGGTGGATTTAGAGAGGATATATTTATGCATACCTCGACATAGGTGCATTAGCACCTGTGCGTTCTCGGTCGATAAATTATCGTGACCATTAAGACCAAAGAGAGAAAGGGTAGCTAGTTTGATGAAACATAACACGCCAGGTGTTCGACAGAATGCATGTGTGGGGGTGAAGTTGTGACCTTAGCTTTTAATTCCTTAGATTTCCATTCGTTATCCATTTACTTGCTTTGTTAAGTAGTATAATTAGATTAATCACACTTCCATTTAGCATTGTTCGAATATGACTTTAGCGATAAACAGTCGGTATTTGATAAATATTAGTCATAGTTCCTCGTGGGTACGACACACTTCTTATCACTGTATTACTTGTTAGACCGCGTATACTTGCACGTGTTTAGTGATCGGTTTTCCGACCAACAAGTTTTTGGTGCCGCTGCCAGGGAGTATTATTCTAATATTGTCCAATATTGATTTAAATCAATTTAGTCTTACTTTGAACTTGTATATAGTTATTTCTTTTATTTGTTTGATCTTCCTTTCATTTTGTTTTTAAGTCTACAGATTATGGACGATCAATGTTATCAATGGCCTTATGAGGGGACAACATAACCAAGCTCGGAAGAAGGACTCGAGAGATTACAACTTCAAATTGCTAATGCCTTGAGGTTTTCTGACAATCTTGAGTGTCAGTCCACTCAGAACGCCTACTGTCAGGAATGAGCTGACTTTGAACCGATCTCCTATTATCCAAACTGCCAGGGTTATCCAAACTCATGGGACTATAGTCAAGAGCAATATTATGATCCGAATCATGCCTTTCAGTTCGACTATCAGTCTCCGCCGCATTATGAGTTGACGTCTCCACCTAATGAGAGCGTTTATGAGACCTCAACACGAGAAGAAGAGAACCGGCTTGAAGAGCTTCTCGCCAACTTTATTGAAAGAAATGAGGTTCGGATGGCAAGCCAAGAAGCCGTATTGCACAGCCTTGAGAATCAATTGGGGCAACTCGTCAATGCCATCACAAATCCATCGCAAGGCAATCTCCCGGTCGTAATTGATCTCGACGATGAAGTAGTAGAGCATTGCGTGGTGGATACGCAAAGAAAATGCAGTGAGTCTCACACAGTTGTTGAGGGATACATCGTAGTGAAATCTAGCCAACCGGTGGAGTCTAAAGTTAGAGGCACAAGGATAAACAGTGGTTATATAGGCAATACTGATCTACAATCAGAAACCACGCTCCCTACTGTGGAAATCCGTGAGTCCCCAATAGCGCACAAAGAACTTTTTCAACTTAATGAAACAGGCGAATTACTGGATAATTCCAGTGGCGAGCAATTCTTTATGCCGAATGATGACTGGATGGATGAGGAGAACGAGGATGACCAATCATCCATGTCTTCCAATAATCCAAACAAATTGATGAATAGGCGGCATGAAACGGTCATTTTCGCTTATGAGCCGGATTGAATGGCGTCGGTATAGTCAAGCCGACGACTTTAAAACAAGCGCTTGGTGGGGAGGCACCCCCATCTCGATATAAATTTTATCTGTTTTCGTTTACCCATGTCTAGTTTACTCTGGAGTTAGTTATTATATTGTTTGTAATAATGCATATTTGCTTCGTAGTGTTTTCTGTTATACCTCTTGGCAAGTGCAGATAACAGACACAAAAATCTCAGAAATTGGTATCTCGCACCGCGGCGCCACAAAATGTACTACAAGTCACGCCGCAGTGCCGGTTTCGCACCCCAACTTCAACATTCGCGCTGCAGTGCCATGGTTCAATGCCTAACTTCTCTCCTCCGCGCCGCAGCGCCAAGCAACAAAGGGTATGTCACGCCGCAGCGCCGACAGCGAGCCTCACCTTCTGTTAACTTGCGCCGCAATGCCAAAAGCCCGTGCCGCGGCACCGATAGCGAATTTTTACTTGTTAAGTGCAGTTTCGGCAGCAGTTGTGGCCATTACACCCATATCTATCCACAACCAAGCACATA
Source organism: Panax notoginseng (assembly GCA_016801055.1). Taxonomy (NCBI): domain Eukaryota; kingdom Viridiplantae; phylum Streptophyta; class Magnoliopsida; order Apiales; family Araliaceae; genus Panax; species Panax notoginseng. Next base: position 156,484,755 of record CM029014.1, read on the forward strand.
GCTCTCATCCTACAACAATATCTATCTTGGCAAGCCACAAACTCCCCATCTATCTACAAGTTTCCCCCCAATTCACTGGTCACCACGAAGCGAGAGGGGCACCACTCTATTACAGCATACAAGGATTTTCTGCCACACTTTCAAACCTAGGGTTTTTCTCCCTCAAGGTAATCTTTAAATTCAGTCATACATAAATTTTTGTGGGTGAATTATTTGGACTTGTTGGGTATTGGTGTGATTTCCTCTGCCAGAAATTTAGATTGAGCTTTTATAAACAAAGGTTGTCCAAGTTAGTTTTGAGGAGTGCACTCTAGGTGTTCGATAAAGTGCCTAAACCAAAAGTTTGACTTATTTGGGGCTGTTTTGGCTTGGATTCACTGGGCTTCCATTTGGGGACTATCTGCATTAGTTTGGGGGAGTGTGTGCTTTAGTTTTTTGCTTGTATGAACAAATTGTTGCGATTTCTGAAATGGCACAAAAGCGACAACGCCTTAGCATGGGAGGATCATCGTCCGCGGCACCACCAACGGCTTGAGACGGAGCCAAATTTGTGAGCAAGGAGGCTTGGAAACGATACAAGAGCTCCTATGCTGCGAGAAATCTGATTCCAGAGCGGGGGTTGAGGCCTAACAAAGAGGATAGCGAGTTGTTGGCCATGATTTCGGGTCGCCAATGGATTCATTTCACAAAACCACTCGGGTCAGCCAGTGTATTAGTGGTTCAGGAGTTCTATGCCAACGCCAATGCCGAGGGTGACGCAGTTCTCCAAGTTAGGGGAAAGCTAGTGGCGTTTGGTAGTGGAGGCCATCAATGCACTGTTTTGCCACGCCCAACTATGCGGGCAATGATTATATGCAGTCAGGGCTCCGCAGCTACGACTTAGAGGATATTATCAGGAGGCTGTGCAAGCCCGGGACCGCGTGGAAGAAGAACGATTATACGGGTGAGAAACCCAGCATCCCGACTTCAGCGCTTAGTCGCTATGGGAAAGCGTGGTTCAGCTTCATATGTGCTAACATGATCCCAACCCGTCACTTGAGCGACGTGACCAGAGATAGGGCGATTCTGCTATTCGCCATTGTCACGGGGCTGCAGGTGGATATTGGAGTTCTGATTCACGAGTCCATTCTTAAGGCAATCAAGCGTACAGTCGCTTCGGGGCTTCCATATCCATCATTGATCACTCGACTGTGCAAGCAGGCAGGCATTCAGTAGGGGCCAGAGGAGATAGCCTTGCCTCCCATGGCAGTCATAGACCACCAGACAGTCTCACGTTTCATTGTGTGGGACGAGGCAGAGTCGCATATCAGAGGCGAAGGCTACAGACCACCTACAGCGCCGCCCCCTACTACAGAGCCAGAGCAGGGACGGACTTCAGGCGCAGGCCCAGCTAGACAGGGGTTGCTAACGGACATCATGACATCACTCACCCTGCCGCACCAGAAACAAGATGCTGAGGCGTAGAGGTAGCGGAGGCACATTGCAGCAGTAGCTCAAAGACAGGAGATTGCTATGCAGTACCAGGCTAAGCTGGTGAACACCATGCAGAGCATCTACACCGACTATTATGGTGAGAACGCTGAGTTTATGCCATACCAGTTTCCAGAGTTGCCTGTCTTCCCACCATACCCTCCACCATCACCACCCGTCGAGGCTGACGAGGACAAGACTGCTGCTGAGTAGCGAACTTCAGGGAAGCCCTCTTGCATACGATTGCTTTATGTTTAACAATGAGGGCATTGCTCACCTCAAGTTTGGGGGTGTTTTGGTTATATCTATTATTTCTCTACTGCCATGTTAGGATTTCATACTTTAGACTTTATATGTTTTATTTTCAGTATTGTGGTGCAGTTGTTTTGAACTGCGGGAATATCAGGATTATGCTTTAATTTTTATGCCATGAACTATTTTTTGTTTTTATTATTTAATGCTTTGTTTATTATCAACATGATTGTGGTTTATAGCCATCTTTTTGGGGCTTTTACAGATTAGATGTTTGTGCCATTTGAATGGCCTTTTTACCCTATTTTGAGCTGCTATTTAGCAAGGATTATAGTTATCATTAACTTTTGTTTGTGGCTGATGACGAGCGTCAAGTATCTATGCCTATCTCTTAGAGTCGTGCCAAGCATGTATGAGCTAGGGGTTGTTCAATTGATAAATTTAGACTGTTATTGATCCGTCCTTCTTAGCACGCATCGACCAACTATTTTTAACTAGTTATTTTTCAAATTTAGTTCGCGTGTTTATTGCTTTGAAAATTTGTTCACTCTTATAAACTTTAATTTGTACAAGGTAATAAAAGACTTAGGCGTTTATACAGTTTTGGATCTTTGATGCTAGCATGTTGACATATAAAAAAAAGAAAAAATGAATTAAATGAGAATAAAAATAGAAAAGAAGAGTTTTTATATTGAAAGTTTTGTGGTGGGTCGAGATGGAGCGTAAAACGCACTCGCCCATAAATGCAGGGCCGATATCGAGATGGAGCATAAAATGCACTCGCTTAATAATCTTTGTTTGTGTTGTAAAATTTTAGTTGGCTTATGTTGATTACGTGACCTTTACTGCTCGAGTTATTAGATTCATAGGGGTGTTCTACACCTAGTGTCCTAAAGTCGTCTGGCTTGGGTGTCACTGATCAAAAGCTCATTTATGGGTAGTTCTGAATAGCCTAAGGTAATTAAGTACTGTCCAAGTCTAATTTTACTGTCGTCATGATAGAGTCTTTTGATCTTTTCCTGCATTTACGTCTTATTCTTAATGCTTGTTGAATGTTTACGTTACGGAGTTTGCTCATTGGTTTTAGCAATCGACTGTGCGAGCTTATTCGAGTAATGATTAGTTATAACGGTTGGTCTCCACACACAGATATAGAATGGATCGAATACAGTCTTATGCTTGAAATTGAAAGAATCCCTATTCATGTTTGTGTTTGCCCTATTCTCTGGGAGTGGCTATGATCGAGCTTTGAAGCCATGATACTACTTTACTATTTTATTTTTCTTTCGCGTGTATTTTATTTATTATTAGTATGGTGTTTGTTAGTTTGCTCGAGGACAAGCAAAGACTTAAGTTTGGGGGTATTTGATGAGTGGGATTTATACCCGCTAATCGGATACTTTATGACTTAAATAATTGCCTGAATTCGTAGTTTTTATGTTGTTTTATATAAATATAGTGTTATTATGCTTAACTGATGTATTGTAGAGCTTTACAGTGTTTTTCCAGCTTAAAGGGGCAAAACGGGCATTTTCCTCACACTCGCGCCGCGGCGCCAACGCCAGGCTTAATGGCTGCACGCCAGGCTTATTAAGCTCGCGCTGCAGCGCAAGCTCCGTGTCCCTAATTTTTATGTGGCGCCGCAGCGTCATCTAAAGCTTGGTGGCCCGCGCCGCGGCGCCACCTCCGGTTCCTAGACAACCAGGGCCTTGGTTTGACCTAGCGAAGGAAGGAATGAGATATATAACAGAAGCAGCTCTGCATTTCCCTCTCTCTCTCTGATGTTTATCATATAGCTTAGCTTAGTTTAGTTTTTCTTCTGTATTTCTCTCTCTAGTTCCTTTCTCATGTTTGTAAATATAGATTAGGTAGATTAGGGAGAAGTTTGGCTTTTCTTTGGATCTCAAGAGCAAATAGCGACACGAATTGGAAAGCTTGATTTGAGCGGAATGCGTGGGGATTGAAGGTGCTTTTGACAGAGTTTCTTCTATCCATTTATTTCCTCTAATTTTGTATTTTATAAATGTTGTCTTATTTGCTACTTGTATTTGGTTTATTAAATATGAACTGATTATTGGCTCTAAGGTTATAATGGATCCCTTTGTTATTTGAATTGACTGTCTTTATCTCTTTGGTTGGCACCATATGATTTAGTTTAATATATTTGAGCTTTATGATTCTTGCTAAGACATTAGTGATGATTTTGGTAATCTGCATGATATAGACAGAAGAATTATAGGTTTACACCTAAATATATTAGCATGTGATTGTGGATTTCGACTGCATAAGTTGTGCGTAGAATAGACATATCTTTGTGCGCCACATGCGACTTCAATGAGAACTTATGCTTAAATCCTTGTTATGATTGATTCGCATAGACATATGTAGGATTGCATCTAGCTTGGACGTTCTTTTCTGTTCTATTCCCTTTAGGGTGGATCTGGAGAGGATATGTTTGTGCATACCTCGACAGAGGTGCATTAGCACCTGTGCATTCTCGGTCAACAAATTGTCGTGACCATTAAGACCAAAGAGAGAAAGGGTAGCTAGTTTAATGAAACATAACACGGCAGGTGTTCGACAGAATGCCTGTGTGGGGGTGAAGTTGTGACCTTAGCTTGTAATTCCTTAGATTTCCATTCGTTATCCATTTACTTGCTTTGTTAAGTAGTATAATTAGATTAATCACACTTCCATTTAGCATTGTTCGAATAAGACTTTAGCGATAAACAGTCGGTATTTGGTAAATATTAGTCATAGTTCCTCGTGGGTACGATACACTTTTTATCACTGTATTACTTGTTAGACCGCGTATACTTGCGCGTATTTAGTGATCGGTTTTCTGACCAACAAAGTTCAATACGAGTCATTCGATATGGGGATTTGGAAATGGGCTTTGTACCCGGTTCAAGGTCGATACAAAATTCAATTTCATTTAAATCTAACGTATTTTTATTTAAATCTATGACATGGACTAAGAATGCTTGACTTCCGTTTTTCAATAAATGAATGGCTTTATGGCTTGATATGACAGTGATTGACTTTAGTTGTTTGGTTACTTGAATTCGCATAATAGGTTGGTTAGGAATATAAAAGCTAACAACCTTACGAAAATAATCAATTTTAGCATGATGAGTAATTAACTAATCAATCCCTAAAATCATATCAAATGCAAGTATTTTCAAATAGATAAGATCGACAGGTAACGTGAGGGTGCCGATTTGAATCAAACAAGATTTATAAACAGTGGATGTAATGAAGGTTTCTCCCAACGGAGTTTCAACAGGTAAGTCAAAATCTAATTTTCCAGAGTTAAATTTAAACGTTGAGCACAAGTAAGAGAAATAAAAGAATAGGTAGAACCGGTATCAAATAAGGTATAGACTTCGTAAGAGTTTATGATTAGCTTACTCGTGATAACCTCGTTCGGGTTCCTCACTTTTTGGGAGGTCATGACAAACGCTCTTCCTTGAACTACCGGCTTTGACTTGTCTGGGATGACCTTTGGTGCCTGCATCCCAGCTGGACTTGACTTCACTACACGAAAAAATTGGGGTAGGTGACATTCTCTTCTACAATTATAACACGCTTTGGATTGCTGTGTATAGTTTGGACTGATGTGTCCCTCCCCTCTGCATTTGTAACATACGATCGGTGGTCGTTCTCCTTCCTTGAAAACAGGTGCTGGTGCTGTTGTCCTTCTATCATTATTGAGCCTTCTCTTCTTGAAATTTCCACTTGACTCATTTCTTCTATTATCTTGGCCAGGGTTACCACCGAAGTGGTTACCATTTCTGGCATGTTGATTTCCTCCACGTTTGTTGTCACCGCTTCGATAACTATTACCACTGGTATTATCGTTTTGCCGTCTGTTTTCTCTTGGTTGGGTTGACACATTATCGCGCTCCAATAACTGAGCCTTATTCACAATATCTGAATACAAGCAATGTTTATCTGCTTAATCCACAACTCTGCCTTAAGTGGTTCTGGCTTTCCCTAAAACTTTGGTGGCCCCAGCTCCTTGAATTGCTTAGCGGTGACCAACCCTGAGTTGCTAGTGTTTCCACCAGCATTTTGCATAGGTGTTTCTCTCGCTTGATGTTGCATGAATTATAGAAAGCCTCTGAACATCCCATCGTTCATCATTTGGTCGGTTTTGTTGTTTACCTGAGGATTATTGCCTTCCTGATGCACACTATCCTAGTTATTGATCGTCGGTGACTCAACGGTCTCATGTGCTCCATTGTTTATCTCAACATTTTTAGATGTCATTTTCAAATACTGCCACAAAACAAGGGTTAATTGACATGCCACATATTATCCCTATATTCTGACCGACCAATTATATAACAATTAAGGTTAGGTAGGTCATACTAGCGAAGGATTTACCCGTGTCTCCCCTTCTAGTTCTAGTCTCAAATCTCAGCCAGAGATCATATCCTTATGCTTTGATACCAACTGTGACGCCTCCAAAATAGGTATACACAACCCATTCTGAGTCATCAAATATATGGTACAGAATACAAATACAAACTTAATTATACAACTGTCGTATAACATAAGCTTAGAGTTTTAACACGAATATTGTCTTCTAGACAATATCCAAACTCAAATGGAGTCCTCATTATAATTATTATCACACTATTTTATAAAATAGTGAGGACTACTATAGCCACCATCTCGGACAATCACTCTGTTCCCCGACTAGTCCCAGCTATATTCTCATTTCCTGAAGAGAACAATGAAATCAAGGGGTGAGCTCAACTAGCCCAGTAAAGAATATTATGACCAAGATAATGCAGAATAAATTATTGTTAGCCTTCAAGAGTGTTAAACGGATAGAATATAATAGATAACAAGTTTAACTGCAGCGGAACAAACAATCCATTAGAAGAGTCAAGTAGAGCATGATATCTAATATCTTCTATGATTTAAAAGTTTATCATCAATTTTATCGCTGAGACTCAGCTCAATAAATAATCCACATCACTGAATTATCCATGCACTACGGGCCAAAGATATTCATTATTATCACATCCACGAATCATCCATGCACAACGGGCCAAGGATATTCGTTATTATCACCAATGGTCATGAACATGCCAACAACTATCCATCAATGCACTACGGGCCAATGGGGACTTTTACCACATCATTTGTAACATTATGGGTCATGATTATACCGATACATAATTCTTGGTCCTAATCATACCAACAACTGTCCATCAATGCACAACGGGCCAATGAGAACTTTCATCACAATATAAGCATGAGGATGATGACTATGATATGAGCATCAATCAAACGAAATCAAGGATAAATAATAAAAACTTTAAATTTATCTAGAGTTTAAAAATATCCAAATTATCAACATGATAACTGTTTTGTGGAGTAAAAGTCAAGAATAATATTCATGTATCAAAAATAATTTGGACATAAAAAAAATAAACTTTTCTCGTGAATAGTGCCCTGGGTGAATAGTACCCGAGTGAATAGTACCCCGTGAATAGTACTTTGTAAATAGTGTCATACATATGAATAGTACCGTACGTATGAATAGTGTCGTACGTATGAATAGTGCCGTATAAATGAATAGTACTCCGGCATGAAAAGCTTAAAATTTAACAAGAATATTCAGAAAAATATTTTTATGTAACGATACTAGATGAAGTGCAAATTTTAAGGATATTCTACTAATTTCAAGGAGTATAGAAGCAATACTTTAACAAAATGAGTGTAGAATTCGGAATCTGAAATGAAATAATATTACTTACATACTACAGAGTATGGAAGAAAATATTATTTCCTATGAATATTGGAAAAAAATAATATCCCTTATAACTGTTGAACGAAAATAATATTCCTTACGAATATTGAATGAAGATAATATTCCTTACGAATATTGAACGAAAATAATATTCTTTATGAATATTGAACAAAAATAAAATTTCTTACGAATACAAAAAATAATATCATAAGTGAATATAAAATAAATAATACCCATTACTTTAAAAGAAGTGTATTTCTGACTGGTAGAGCGGTAATATTCTTGAAAAAAACTTACACTGTTTTCTATACTCAAAACTTCCTTAAACTCTAAAGAAATACGCTCAATATTATAGAAGAAGAATTCTTTAATTCTGGTGTGATTTTCAATTCTAAACTAAGCATCCTATTTATAGAAGAATGGAAGGATACTATTTAGAAAAAATCACAGACGCACAGTGCAGAAATTCGGACGAATTCTTCACAGGCGAAACTGAAGAAATTTTTTGATTTTACTATGCTGTACTAAGCAGCACTATAACATTATATCAAATCCATACCATAATATTTAAAATGATATTTAGAAAAAATTAATCTTTATTCATAAAAGTTGGGGTCTTACATGTAATACTTTTGTACCTTGACATATATACTACAAAAGTGTGACACTATAACACTTAGAGTAAACCCAGGATCCAAGCTATTAAGGCCTCAATATGGCTACTCAACACTGTTCGAGTTTCTGGGTAACCCATAAACTTAAGAATAGCTCCGACAGCTAGTTTGAACCATTATATCTTTATGATATGATGTAGTTTGACCCTGAAAATTGGTTAGTACTTGTAGTATTACACTAGTACTACACCATTGATACACTTTCATGCCAAGAAACATCATGAATTAAGAATTAACGATGGTCAAAGTAGGCATCTAAACCTTGACCAAGACTGTTCTCTAAAGCTCAAGGACACCTATAGCGACAGTTTTTGTTGCGATAGGTATTTAGCGACAGTTTTAATAAAAATTAATTTATTTAATTAAAATAGATAGAAAAAAATAAACAATAATTATGAAAAATTTATAATTAAGCTTTAAAAATTATTTTAAATTATAAAAAGTAACTATTAATAATTTAAGATAAATTCCATTAATATTTTAATTTATTTAAATATTAATGATATTAAATTTATTTAATAATTATATTAAATAAATTAGTTAAAAATTATTTTAATGTTTTAAAAATCATTTAAAATGATATTAAAGTGTTAGAAAATATTTTAAGTTATGATGAATAAATTTTAATATTTTGGTATAGATTTCATTAATAATTTAATATTAATGATAATAAATTTATTTAATAATTGCATTAAATAAATTATGTAAAAATGATTTGAATGTTTTAAAAAATCATGTAAAAATGATATAAAGTTTTTAAAAATGTTTTAAGTTATAATATATAACTTTTAATATTTTGACATAAAATACATTTATATTTTAATATTAGTGACAGTTATTTAAGAATGATTTTAAATGTTTTAAAAATAATTAAAAGGTGATATTAAGGTATTAAAAATATTCTAAGTTATAATAAATAACTTTTAATATTGGGACATGTATTTCATTATTATTTGAAATTAATTAAATATTAATGATAATGAAATTGTAACGACCCCAAAATTTAAATAATTTAATTCTCGATTTCGGTTGTTAACAATACATTCAACCTCAAATCTTACATCATTAAACGATAATACAACCATTGAAATTTGTGGAATAATTAAAATTTTCTATTACAAACTATTCTCGTTCCCAAAACTTTCAACATTTACATCTAACTATCTCAGAATCATTTTAATACTACAAGAGTTTACATCGCAAAATAATATTACAATTCAACATTAATACATTATTTAGAATCTTAAACATGGCTCACATAATAATAACTCAGCCAAAGTGTATAAATCTTCAAGTATCACATCTGATTCATGTCTTTCAAGTAGCACATAACTTTACCTTGAATCTTTAACTTGCAAAAGTGGTTATTTGCGAGGTTGAGTTCGACAGCCCAGTAAAATCTAACAGTTTTCATGCATCACATAGCACATAATAACATGTTCAACATACATCTCATAAATATTGGGCTAGCATAACATACATGTTGCAGTTCATATAACAAATATAAAGATTAAGTTCCTTACTCAATCAACATTCATTATTCAATCAACATAGTCATAAATTGATTTTAACTTTTCATACTTTCAATATATATAGAACACATCATGTTCTTTGCAACAAAGATTTAAAATAGTTCATCATCAAGTTCACATAGCAAATAAGAATCGAAAGATTTGCCTTGATCGTTGTTTACCAATAACAGTTTAACAGTTTACATATATCTGCACTTCACGTACCCTACACAATTATATAATTATGCACATCAACTATTAGTCACATAGCAATGCATAATAGTTGTAATGTAAACTTTACTATATATCTCATATGTAAGACCCCAACTTTCATGAATAAAGATTAATTTTTCGCGAAATATATTTTTGAATATTATGGTGTAAATTTGATATAATGTTATAGCTGTGGGTGATATTTATAAATGTTGCAAAGTAAGCAAGTTGTTATAAAATATTCGATTGGTCGGGGAATATTCGTTTTAACATGAAATATTCGTACGACGGCGCAATCATTGCTGGACCCCTCAACGGAATTATTGTCAGAGTTAAAAAATGATAGAAATATCTTTTTATAAAAGTAACGGCGAAAGTTTTACCGTTAATTAATGAAATACCCGGTGATGAAAAGTACAGTAATATGCATGGTTGCATAATAGCACACGGTATTGATTATTGATGCTTACGTGAGAAGTCACTCAGTTATACTAAATTATTGCTATAGTAATTGTTGCATAGTATCTCAGGTTAATTAATTCAATTATTGTTAATATTTTATATTATTAAATTAATAATTGAGATGACAAAGTTATTTATATTATTATTTATAATATTAACGATGTCTAGAAAGTTCTGTCGATGAGAGGTTTGGTCACCTAATTGTGCGCTAATAGGGAGAAATTCTTATCGAAAATTTCCCTTTTTCCTGGGAACGATCTGGTTGTTAAATATTGCGAATAATAGTAATGATGAATAAATGTTGTTAAAAATATTGAGGAGATTTTTTTAAGTATTTGTTATAAATTTGCTTATTTTATGGACCCCCCATTTATCCATTTTTCAAAATAATCGGTACAGTATATATATATATATATATATATATATATATATATATATATGTGTATGTGAAAGTGACTTAAGTGGTGGAGCCCATATGTTGGAAAAAAAAGTCAGGGGTGGGGGAATTTTTGAAATCACGAGTGGAATGGAAAAAGGGGGAGTACAATTATGTGTGTATGTGTGTGTGTGTGTGTGTATAAGTTTGTTTTATTTGAACATAAGGAATCAATTTGAAAAGTTAGGCGGCTGTTACTCTGCAGAATCAACCTGTGAATTCCTTTATTGTTGCGTCCGTGATTTTTCCCCCCTCAAATAGTATCCTTTCCATTCTCCTATAAATAGAATGCTTAGTTAGAATTAAAAATCACACTAGAATTAGAGAATTCTTCTTCTATAATATTGAGCGCATTTCTTTAGAGTTTAAAGAAGTTTTGAGCGTAGAAAATAGTATAAGTTTTCTTCATGAATATCCCCGCCCAACCAGTTGAAATACTCTTCTTTTTAAGGTAAGGGATATTATTTTTGTTCAATATTCGTAAGAAATAATATTTTTTTCCATACTCTGTAGTATGTAAGTAATATTATTTCGTTTCAGATTTCGAATTCTACACTCGTTTTGTTAAAGTTTTGGCTTCTATACTCCATAAAATTAATAGAATATTCTTGATATTTGCGCTTCATCCAATATCTTTTCATGAAACTATTATTTTGAGTATTCTTGATAAATTTTAACTTTTTCATACCGGAGTACTATTCACGGGGTACAATTCACGAATTACTATTCACAAAGTAGTATTCACTCGGTTATTATTCACACGTGATACTATTTATGATAAAAATTAATTCTTTTTCAGTCCAAATTATTTTTGATACAATATTATTCTTGAATTTTACTCCACAAAATAGTATCATGTTGACAATTTGGACATTATTAAATTCTGGATAAATTAAATTATAAATTTTTAAAAATTTATCTTTTGCTTTCTTTTAATTGAATTCTTATATCATTGTCATCATCCTCATGTTTATATTATGATGAAAGTCATCTATGGCCCGTAGTGCATAGATGGACTTGATATGATTATGACCAGAGATTATTCGGTATAATCATGACCGTAATGTTATAAATGATGTGGTAAAAGTCCTCATTGGCATGTAGCGCATTGATAGACAGTTGTTGGCATGATTATGACCATTGATGAAATTACAAATATCCTTGGCCCGTAGTGCATGAATAATTCTTGGTCGTGATACTAATGAATATCCTTGGCCGTATTGCAGGGATGATTCGATGATGTGAATTATTTATTAAGCTGAGTCTCAGCAATAAAATTGATGATAAACTTTTTAAATCATAGAAGATGGTAGATATCATGCTCTACTTGACTCTTCTAATGGATTGCTTGTTCCGCTATAGTTAAACTTGATGTTTATTATATTTTATCAGTTTAATACTGTTGAAGGCTAACGATAATTTATTCTGCATTATCTTAGTCATAATATTTCTTACTGGGCTAGTTGAGCTTAGCCTTCGCTTTCATGTTCTCTTCAGGAAATGAGAATATAGCTGGGACTAATCGGGGAACGAAGTGACAGTCCAGATGTTTGCATTAGTAGTCCTCACTATTCTACTGCGATAATAATTGTAATGAGGTCTTATTTTAAGTTTGAATACTATCTAGAAGACAATGTTTGTATTAAAACTCACGGCAACACTTTTGGTCGTATTGTATAATTAAGTTTATATTTGAATTATGTACCATGTATTTAGCGACTCAGAATAGGTGATGTATACCTATTTTGGGGGCGTCACATCATAACCCTTCCTATTATCAATACACAATGTTCAATTTAATTGTGTTAACTTTTGACTTACATCTCCCTATATTTCATACTCGAAGTTCATTCAAGTGTTTAAGTCTTGTTAGAAATCATTATTGGTTTTATATTAACCCCATTTCATATCTTATAATATTCATTTCATTTGACTTAAAACACTTTTTATATTCATTAACACTTGTCACGACGTTTCGACGTTCATTCGTCACACGCCTGATTTATCTCTCTTGTGTGTGCTTAGTATGTTTATATAACTTATCTAATACATCATTTATTAATGTTAAACATCATTATATTTACTAATATTCATGTTTTATAACTTAGGACAACATCTTTTATCTTCGGGAGCACTACACTTGCATACGTGCATGCCCGACGCCCTCAGATTGCCTCCTAATACATATTAGTCCCATAAATGACCATTTTGACCCATATTCCCCACCTCAAATTGAAAAACTTGAAGAACAAAAGTTGTAGGTCTACTCGTCCTCGTTCCGGATCATCTTGAATCACTTTAATCGGAGTCCGTATGAAGATGTTATGGCCGTTTTACTACAGAAGGTCAAAACTATCCGGCCGTGTCTACTATTCTGACGCTGCAGCGCCCCAAATAGCCTTGGGGGCCGCGCTGTAGTGCCCCTTAGCAGTAGTTACGTGTTTTTTTTTCCAGTTTTACTGTTCTTACGAATTTTTGATCATTTCTCCTTTCAACCTTCATAACTTGAGTTATACACACCCAACTCAGTCCGTTTTAGACTCTTTGGATTCATAATTCATAAAACTACAACATAATAGAATTATAACAATTTACAGAAACACTAACAAACCTAAATCTTCACCCAAAACTCATGTTCATATTATTTTTACATGTTTTAACATATTTAGCGTAATCATTCACCACAGATTCGATTCCTAACCAAATCAATCCATTTAAACTTCGTTGTTTTCGTTTTTCAACATACTAACAACATCTATTATGAATTTCAGATTATATACATGTTCTAAGCATCAATTTAAGCCTTAAAATAGACCAAAATACATATACTAAGCAATACACCATATATATATATATATATATGTGTATGTGTGTGTGTGTGTGTGTCTATATATATATATATATATATATATATATATATATAGTTTGTTTTATTTGAACATAAGGTATCAATTTGAAAAGTTAGGCGGTTGTTAATCTGCTGAATCAACCCGTGAATTCCTTTACTGTTGCGTCCTTGATTTTTTTTTCAAATAGTATCCTTTCCATTCTCTTATAAATAGGATGCTTAGTTAGAATTAAAAATTACACAAGAATCAGAGAATTCTTCTTCTATAATATTGAGCGTATTTCTTTAGAGTTTAAGGGAGTTTTAAGCGTAGAAAATAATATAAGTTTTCTTCACGAATATCCCTGCCCTACCAGTTGGAATACTCTTCTTTTAAGGTAAGAGATATTATTTTTGTTCAATATTCGTAAGAAATAATATTTTCTTCCATACTCTGTAGTATATAAGTAATACTATTTCGTTTCAGATTTCGAATTCTACACTCGTTTTGTTAATGTTTTGGCTTCTATACTCCATGAAATTAGTAGAATATCCTTGATATTTGCGCTTCATCCAGTATCTTTTCATGGAAATATTATTCTCAGCATTCTTGATAAGTTTTAACTTTTTCATGTTGGAGTACTATTCACGGGGTACTGTGATGTCCCTAAATTCGGGTTCTCACACCTCGGGTTTGGTGCTCACGATCCATCATCTTCAAGCATTCTATATACTATTGCAGAATAATAAACATATATTGTTCATTATAGTAAAGTCTTATACAATATCCCAAGGTCTAGTACCTTAACATAAACATACCTTACTTAAGTTACATAAAGTAACACAAAAGGTTTACATAAACATCAAACATAGTATCCCATGATACTTAACATTTATATTAACTATTCTTGAACCTTTCCTTTGCCCTTGCCCTTCTTACTTGAACTCTCTGGCTTAGCTGAAATAAATGTCATGATATAGCAAGAGTAAGCAACAAATTTGCTTAGCAAGTTTAAGTTCAGAGAAGATATATCATGATTAGCAAGAAATTTATTGTTCAATGTTCAACAATAGAAATTAATTGTGAAAGAACATGAATTAAGTCTTGATAACTGAATATTTCAATAATTGAATAACAAATGCTGAGTGGTCGTAGTGACCATGAACATATACTAAGGTTGTCAGTATTTAAACTGGTCCTTTTAATAAGTTTTGGTAATCAAGGGGATCAACCTTTCATACCCGGTGTATTATGCATAAACACTTAATGTACGAGCAATAATTGTTTTTCAATAATGCTTTAATCAAATTGTTCTTTTTTTTCAGTCTTGAGTCCTTACCAAATCAATTGGTGAAGAACAACGTTTAACAATATATTTGATTTAACAAATTTAAACATACTTGATCTAGCTGATACAATTAGCATAGATCCATATCTTAAATAGTTCATGAATGAAAGAACTTTAACTAATTCACAGTTTAATAATAATAGAACATGAATTTAATTGCACCGAGTGCGAGTATCAATAATCAATATTGATGTGAATAATCAACAATAATTATTCACTAACATGCTTTGAAATTAATTACTCAAGTTTGAGTTACAGAACTTTCCTTGACTGCGATCTACTGCTACTCAATTTAATTTAATCTCTTTATTGTAATGATCTATCATTGTTAAGATTGATCTTACAATCAGCATATCATAAAACAATTACTCTATCAGCAATTTAGTTAACACTTAACCACATAATCAATTACCTGAAAACATCTTTATTATTATCATTATCATTCTTTGATAATATTTTAATTACTTTATCATATACATTAGGATTTAACACTTAATTTTTCCATTTATTAGTTCTTCCTTATAATCTAGTAAGCGGAATACTAACATCATAGTCTAGATTATTCAAACATGCAATCCAGCCACCTGGATTGGCTAATCCAGCAAACTGGATTCAACAAACTTCCAATCCAGCAAGCCTGGATTCTAAATCTTTCAGTCCAGCAAGCCTGAATTCCAAATCCTTCGTTCCAGCAAGCCTGGATTCCAAATCCTTCAATCTAGCAAGCCTGGATTCCAAATCCTTCAATCCAGCAAACTGGATTCAATTATTTTTCAATCCAGCAAGCTGGATTCCATATCTCCTTTAACAAAAATACCAAATCAACTTATTATTTTTCTATCTTTTGGCCATGATTATATACATGTATTTCATACATAAAAAGTATTTTTTCGTAATTTTTCAATTTCGTTTACTATTTTTCAAAAATTATTTTTAGTGTGTGGCTTAAGAAATTAGCCCCATCATACTCAACTCCAGAAATTCTCATCTCTTGGCATAACCTTATACATGTTAACGTGACCCTCCAGTTTAAATTTCGTGGCCATCGGAGTTATAAAACTCCGGTTATAGTGATTTTCGTCCGAAAAACTTAAATATTGAAATGGTCATAACTTGGTCATTTTAAGTCGGAATGAGCTCATTTTTGGACAGAAACAACTTTATGTCATATATTTTCATGTTCCAAAAAGCCAAAATTTTTATCAAAATTTAAGTGGCCGAAACTGCCCTTGCAAAATCTTGGGCAGTTTATTTTCGTGATTTTCCTCTTTGACCTACTTTGCTAAAATCAGTCCATAAGGAAATCTACAACTCCTTTTTTGGTGATTCTACTTGGGTTTAAAAGATAACTCATCATATTATCATCCCAAATTTTTCTAGAATTTTTAAATATCAGAAAAATGATGAAAATGCCCCTAGCATTGACTGTCCAAAAATAGTTTGTTTTTCTTTCTAAAGGCAAAACTATTTTTACTAAAACAGTTGGTACAACTTGTGTATTCAACATTTTTGAGTGCTACCACTTGTGTTTAGTATTTAACTTACATATCTAACACCTCTCTTTTACGGATCACAAAAAGAAGGTGTAGATCCAAAACGGTAGTCGATCAAAGGAAGTGAAAAAACTAGAGTTTTCTAACAAAATAAAACATTTTTCTTTTCTAACCTTTTGATTTACTTTCTAGTACTCAAATATGTTAGAACCATATATGATACCATATAAAACATGTAGATAGAGGGTTTTAGACCTCAAGATCATAAACCTTAACTAACCAAAATCAAACAAAATTAAAAGAATAAGCTAGTTTAGTTTTTACCTTGATTTTTGGGCACACTTTCTTTCTCTTCCAAAGTAGAAGCTAAACTTTGGGTGCATCAATGGTGTATCTCCTTCCTCTCTCTCTCCTCCTCTCCACCGAATTTCTCTCCCTCTCTCTCTTATGTTTTTGCTTTGCTAGCTTAAGAGAAAGTAAGATGAAGTAAAATAAAAGATGAAAGAAAATGGGATTAAGTGTTGGAAAAAAAATCTATAGATACATTTGGTATATCTATACATTAACTACTAACATATCTCTTCCCTTCTCTCTCCATATAACTTGCAATCTTGGCAAAATAGGGTGGTTAAATCATGGAGTGACACATAAGGGAGTTGGTGACCAAATGAAGAAAAACAAACATAAGTTACATGCCAATTCTCCTACAAAATGGTCGGATCCTTCCCCCCATAAATTCCTCATTTTTACTTTATTTTTTAAATGCAATATTTGATCCCCTCTTTAATTGGGCTAGGATTGGGCCAATCCTTTAATTCTTTTGGGCTTGAAATTAACTAGTTTTACTTACTAATTAAAATGAACTTGGACCTCCACAATTAAATAATTGTGCTACTAGCATACTTGCCCGTTAAATTTAATATTGGGTTAGCTTAACAATTTAGTTGTTCTTAAATCAAATTATCTACAAGTTCAATGCTTAAATAAACTATTGGGCTTGTTTAAATTACTTGCCATCCTTAGTAATATTAAATCTATCATCACTTAAACAATTACTCATTATTATTGATATTTACACATTCTCATCAATCAATAATATTAATTAATTTACATAACCCAATTAGACTTACCATATTCAAGTAAATTGAATATTGAATTAGGGTTTAACACCTTAAATCTATTATCTAGATTATTAAAATACTTAGGTTAGTTCACTAACTTATTTAACTTATTAGTGAGACTTCCTTTAAATATTATAGCACATTATTCACATAATCACTTAATCATCCATAATGTATTACAGATTATTTAATATATTTATTTACAATGTACCACATAAATTTTTGGTTATTACATTCTCCCCTCCTTATAAGAATTTCGTCCCCGGAATTTTATTAAGGTTACTCAAAAAGATTTGGAAACTCTTTCCTCTTCTTTTTCTCGAGTTCCCATGTAGCTTCCTCAGTGTTGTGGTTCCTCCAAAGCACTTTGATAGAATGTATAACCTTATTTCTTAATCTTTGCTCTTTCCTATCCAAAATTTCTATAGGAACCTCCTCGTACGATAAGTCCTTCTCGACTTGAATCGGCTCGTAGGATATCACATGCTTGTAATCTGGCTTGTACGGACGCAACACTGACACATGAAACATATTGTGAATATGTTCCAGTTCAGGAGGTAGAGCTACCTCCTACGCCACTTCCCCTATCTTCTTTAGTATTTCAAACGGTCCAATAAACCTTGGACTTAGTTTACCTTTCTTCCCAAATCTTATCTTCCCCTTCTAAGGAGATACCTTCAGAAATGCGTAGCTTCCCACTTCGAAATCTCTTTTCTTGCGATGAATATCTGCGTACTTCTTTTGTCGATCCTGAGATGCTATCAGTTGAGCTCTTATCACTTTGATGAGTTCCACAGTCTGCTGCACCAATTTTGGCCCCAACAATCTTCTTTCACCTACCTCGTCCCAACATAAGGGCATTCTGCACTTTCTTCCATACAGGGCTTCATACGGTGGCATACCAATGCTTGCATGATAACTATTATTATATGCAAACTCCACCAATGAAAGATGATCTTCCTAGCTTCCTTTGAAATCCATCACACAGGCTCTGAGCATGTCTTCTAATGTTTGAATCGTTCTCTCGCTTTGCCCATCTGTCTGTGGATGATACGCAGTACTCAACCTTAACTGTGTTCACTATTTTTTCTTGAAGACTCCTCTAAAAGTTTGACGTGAAGCACGGATCTCTATCAGACACGATTGATATTGGCACTCCATCTCTCGAAATTATCTCCTTGATATATAACTTGGCTAACTGATCCAAAGTATACCTGATCTTGATCGACAAAAAGTGTGCTGACTTTGTAAGACGGTCGACAATTACCCATATAGCGTCATAACCCTTCTGTGTCGCTGGAAGTCCTACCAAAAAATCCATTGTGACGTGTTCCCACTTCCATTTTGGGATCTCCAACGGCTGTAATAGTCCACTTGGTCGTTGATGCTCTGCCTTGACTCTTTGACAAGTTAAATAGCAGTTGACGCATTTCGCAACTTCTCCCTTAATGTTTGGCCACCAATAATATTGACGCAAATCTTGATACATCTTCGTGCTTCCTGGGTGTATCGAATATCTCGTATTGTGCATTTCTTATAGAATCTCTTCTCTTAACTCTGGTACTGCAAGTACCAAAATTCTTTCTTCAAATCTCAGCAATCCAGTGCCGTCGATCTTATACTTCAGCTCTTCGCCTTCAGCCAATCGCTTCTTTATGTTACCACATTCTTCATCATTCCCTTGTGATTCTTTCACCTTGTCTAATAAAGTCAGACTTGCTTCTATTTCTATTACTTTATCCGAATCCTTCAGATTTTCACCTCTAACTCCATTTTCTCCATTTCTTTTACTAATTCTTCCTGGTCTGTCAATACAAACAACTGTTCTCTGCTTTTCCTGCTTAAAGCATCTGCCACTACATTAGCCTTTCCCGGATGATATAGAATATCAAAATCATAGTCCTTAATCAATTCTAACCATCTCCTCTGCCTCATGTTTAACTCCCTTTGTGTAAAGATATACTTCATACTTTTGTGGTCTGTGTATATCTCACACTTTTCTCCGTAGAGATAATGTCTCCAAATCTTAAGAGCAAACACTACCACAGCCAATTCAAGGTCATGGGTAGGGTATCCCTTCGCATAGTCTTTTAACTATCGTGACGCGTACGCAATGACTTTACTATTCTACATTAACACGTAAGTCAGTCCCTTGTGTGACGCATCACTATACAATGTAAAACCCCCTGTACTATCCGGTAAAGATAACACATGTGCTTCACATAATCTTTTCTTCAATTCCTGAAAACTCTATTCACACTTCTCTGTCCACATGTACTTAACAGTCTTCCTCGTCAGATTAGTTAATGGTGTCGCTATCTTCTAGAAATCCTGAATAAACTTTTGGTAATATCCTGCCAATCCCAAGAAACTTCTGATCTCTGTCGGTGTCTTCGGTTTTCCCCAATTTTCCCCACTTCTACTTTCGCTGGATCAACAGAAATTCCCTCGTTGTCGATGACATGTCCCAGAAATTGAACTCTCTTCAACCAGAACTCACACTTTGAATATTTTTCATATAGCCTCTCCCTTCCCAACATTTCCAACACCATCCGTAGGTGTTCAGCATGCTCCTCTTTAGTCTTTGAATACACCAAAATGTCGTCAATGAACACCACCACAAATTTATCCAAATACGATTTAAATACTCTGTTCATCAAGTCCATAAAAGTAGCAGGCGCATTCGTCAGTCCAAACGACATCACTAAGAACTCATAATGACCATAACGAGTTCTCAATGATGTCTTTGATACATCTTCTGTTCTCACCTTCAACTGATGATAATCAGTTCTCAGGTCAATCTTCAAAAAACATCTTGCTCCCTTAAGTTGATCAAACAGATCGTCTATTCTTGGTAACGGATACTTATTCTTGATTGTCACCTTATTCAATTCTCTATAATCCATACATAATCTCATCGAACCATCTTTCTTCTTTACAAACAACATTGGTGCTCCCCACAGAGATACACTAGGTTGAATGTACTTCTTATCCAAAACTCCTGTAGCTGGATCATTAACTCTTTCATTTCTATCGGAGCCATCTTATATGGTGCTTTTGATATCGGTGCTGACCCCGATACTTGATTAGTAGGTTTTATACCTACTTATCTGGTATCTATTACTTGAATTAGTTGCTTAAACCTATGTTTTTAGTTACTTTTCATACATTTTATGTTATTTCGTAGGCTATGACATAACATTGGCATGAAGAAGCAAGGAAAAGCAATTCGGACATCTTTTGGACTAAAATATGCAAGCAAATACAAGATGGGAAGATTACAGGATTTTTAACACCAAGTTGGATGCATTTTCTTGGCTTGAAACTTGGATTATATTGTAGAGCTTCTTCTTAGCTTTCCGGGACATCTTTAATCATCCCAATCGGAGTTTGGATGCGAGAGTTATGGCCTTTTTATCAACGAAGATCAAAGCTAAGAGTTCTCATGCTTGCAATTTACATACCATTTACTTTAAGCTCGATTTCGATCTTGTTCCGGCCAAAATTTCTCATTTCTCAAAGAATGAAAGTTGTAGACCTCGTCGATAGCTTCGATTTGATAGGTGGCATACCCCTTAACTCCTCCCGGATTAAAAGTTATGACAATTTTAAATGGACCCCCGCTGGGGCGGGCTTTTCTTTAACAAGACCGCCGCCAGGGCATGCATAGCAGCTGGAAAACAGAATGGACCCCAGCCGAGGCGGGCCCTTTACAAGGATAAACCCCCGCCGGGGCGGGGGTACGCGCAGAAAAGTCATTTTTTGTTTAAATTTGTGTTCGAGAAGGATTATTTCGATCCGATTGACTCAAGGACTTCCAAGAGGACTTAAAGACAAGTAAAGAGACTTATAAAAGGAGGAGAATCACAAGGATTAGAGGAGAGATTTAGATTAGTATAGAAGGAGGATTCCAATAGATTAGATTAGAGTGTATTAGATCAAAACTCTAGTTCTTATGAGATTTGGAGATTGAAGCAACTTGGAGACCATTGAAGATTCAAAGTAGGAGCAAGGAGAGAGCATCAAATCTACATACAATAGATTTTATCTTCTTATCTACTTCTATCTTTATCTTTTATTACTGATTCAATTATGGATTCTTAGTTTTAATTCAATGAACTAATTCTTTGTTTAAGATTAAAATGGCATGCACCTTCTAATCATTTTGTCGGTGCACTACTTAAATAAATAATGTTCGTCCCACATGTACCATTTTACGTCATGAAGAAACTTCTTTTTCTATTGTCTTGTGAGATCAGGTGGAAGAACGTTGCTCACAGGATAATTCGCATAATTTGCATACCATGGATATTTTGCATTTATCCCAAACATTTGCTCATCCGGGAATGATTCGTTAATTTCACACTTGTCCTCTTTTAATTTCCCTTGGTTTTCCAGCCCAGACAAGTGATCGACTACTTGATTCTTTGTCCCCTTTCTATCCTTCATTTCTAAATCAAACTCTTGAAGCAGGAGAATCCATCGGATAAGGAGTGGCTTAACATCTTTTTTCGCAATTAGGTACCGAATAGCCGAATGGTCCGTGTATACTATCACCTTAGTGTCGATCAAGTATGCCCTAAATTTGTCAAATGAATACGCCACTACAAGAAATTCCTTTTCCGTAGTTGTATAGTTCATTTGAGTCTCTGTGAGTGTTTTACTAGCATAATATATGGTGTGAAACACCTTCTCTCGGCGTTGACCCAAACCAGCCCCAACCGCATGGTCATTTGCATCACACATCAGCTCGAAAAGTATATTCCAATCCGGTGCGACGATCACGGGGGCTATTGTCAACTTCTTCTTTAAAAACTCAAAAGCTGACTTATAATTGTTGTCAAAACTGAAAATAGCATCCTTCTCTAAAAGATTGCATAAAGGTTTTATAATTTTAGAGAAATCCTTTATGAATCTCCTGTAGAACCCATCATGTCCCAGAAAACTTCTAATACCCTTAACTGAGCTTGGTGGGGGCAGTTTCTCGATTGTTTCCAGCTTCGCTTTGTCAACCTCCAATCCTTGATCCGATACCTTGTGGCCCAAAATTATGCCCTCCTCAACCATGAAGTGGCATTTTTCCCAGTTAAGTATGAGGTTCGTATCCTTGCATCGCTGTAACACCATTACCAAATTCCCTAGGCAAGTATCAAAGTTGTCCCCATAGACAGAAAAGTCATCCATGAAGACATTAACATTTTTCTCCACCATGTCTGAGAAAATGGCCATCATACACCGTTGGAAGGTCGCAGGTGCATTGCATAACCCGAATGACATTTTCCTGAATGTGAATGTGTCGTAAGGGCACATAAATGTAGTCTTCTCTTAATCCTTAAGAGCGATGATGATATGGTTATAGCCCGAGTATCCATCCAATAAACAGTAGTATTCATGTCCCGCCAATCTATCCAACATTTGATCAATAAAGGGCAGTGGAAAATGATCATTTCGGGTTACCTTATTCAACTTTCTAAAATCCATGCAAACCTTCCAACCTGTCACTGTTCTTGTCGGTATTAACTCATTATCCTCATTCTGCACCACAATTATTCCTCCCTTTTTTGGCACACACTGGATCGGACTAACCCACTCACTGTCAAAAATCGGGTAGATGATACCGGTATCCAACAATTTTAGAATTTCCTTCTTCATAACTTCCTTCATAATGGCGTTAAGTTGTCGTTGTTGCTCCACCGTCAGTTTTGCATCCTCTTCCATCAAAATCTTGTGCATGCAAAACGAAGGGCTGATTCCCTTTATACCAGCTATTGTCCACCCTATCGTTGATTTATGTTCCCTAAGCACCCTCAACAACTTTTCTTCCTGCAAATCATTAAGTGCAGCAGAAATAATAACAGGTAAAGAATTTGAATTGCCTAAATACGCATACCTGAGATGTTTAGGGAGTGGCTTAAGTTCCAAAGTTGGTGGCTCCTCTAATGACGGTTTTAATTTTTTTGTGGCTGTCTCCTTCGTGTGCAAGGGTTCAAATGGTGCTCTAAATCGGGTCACTCGTGGCAACGAATCTAGCATCTGTAAGTAGTCTACAAATTCCGAGTCGTCGAACTCTTCATCCCCCAATAAAGTTATTTCTAATGGATCGTTGACCAAACTCTTTCCCATATCTTCAGTGATAATTTTCTCAATTATATCAATCCGAAAACATTCTTCCTCATCCGTAGGGAATTTCATGGCCTTGAATACGTTGAATTTGATTTCTTGATCTTGGACCCTTATAGTAAGTTCTCCTTTTTGCACGTCTATGAGTGTCCTACCCGTGGCCAAGAAAGGTCTCCCTAGGATAATCGGGATGTTCTTGTCCTCCTCAAAATCCAGAATAATAAAGTCCGTGGGGAATATAAACTTATCCACCTTAACCAGTATGTCCTCTACTATGCATCTCGGATATGTGACTAACCTATCCGCCAACTGTAATGAAATATTTGTAGACTTTGGCACGGGAAAACCCAATTATGTGTATACTGACAATGGCATAAGGCTCACACTCACCCCCAAATCACATAAACACTTGTTAAAAGATATGTTTCCGATCGTACATGGGATAGTGAAACTCCCCGGGTCTTTTAACTTGGGTGTCAACTTCTGCTGTAACACCGCACTACACTCCTCTATTAGTGCCACTGTTTCAAAGTCTTCCCATTTCTTTTTCCTTGACAGAATTCCTTTTATGAATTTCGTATAATTCGACATCTGCTCTAGGGCTTCTGCAAACGTGATGTTAATCTGAAGTTTCTTGAAAACTTCCAAAAACTTCGCAAACTATTTATCTAATTTCTATTTTTGGACCCTCTACTGAAATGGTGGTGGAGGATATACAACTGGCTTGTCGTCTAACTTTATTTTCTCACTTTGCTTATCCTCACCCTTGTTTCCTTTAGCCACTTTACTGTCATCAACTTTTTCATCCGATGTCGCTGAATTTTTTGCATCTTTACCAACGAGATATTTTCTACTCCTCAACCTAATTGCCTGACATTGTTCGTGGTTTCCCTTCGAATTTCTCTTGGTATCACTCGGTAGAGTCCCTTGTGGCCTGTTATTTAATGCTAAGGCAATTTCCCCATCTGATTTTCCAAATTCTTGATGGCCATTGATTGGTTTTTCATCGCTGCCTCATTGTTTGTTTTGTACTTCGACAACAACTCCTCTAAATCTGATTTTCTTTCCTGATGTTGAGCCGGTTGTTGGTTATTCTGAAAACCAGGGGGATATGATGGTCGTGAAGCTTGGTGTTGCTGATTATTAATCCATGAGAAATTTAGGTGATTCCTATTCCCTTGGTTGTAATTATTCTGGTACAAATTCTGTGGAAACTTGTTGTAGCTACCCACGAATTGCACGGACGCTAGGATGATTGTGCATTGATCTGTAGGATGCTCACCCGGGCAAAATTCACATACGACCGCAACCTACTATACCTGTTCCTGTGCATGTGCCTTGTTACGAATTGAGTCTTTTTCTGTTTGAAACTGGTATAATAAGGATATCACAGTAAAAATAACTTGTTGATTGATTGAGTTTAAATTGATACATAATGAGATTCTAAAGGATAATGCTAGTTTGAATGAAAGAATGACAAGAATAATTAGTGATGGCTAAAGTTAGACAAAAACCTAAGTTTGGGGGAATATTTGGGATATATAAGCTATAAAAAAAAGATAAAAAGTATGAATAAACACCGTGGCGTGCTTGTCTAGTTTTGTGGCCTTTGTTACTTGAGTAAGTAAGCCCGAGGAGATTGTCTTTACACCTAGCGCCCTAAGGTCTTAATGGTCTGGGAGTCATTGGTCGAAAGCTCGTTAAGGTAGCATTGAAAAGCCAAAGAGAATAAGACATTGCATAGCTATTTGTATATAAAAAAAAGAAAAAAATGAATAAAACGGGAAATAAGAGCAAAAAGCCCCTGTAGATGAAAAATAAAGCATAAGTATCCCATGTTGACCCTCGATATTGGTAATTATTTGATTTTAGTTGGATCTAGCTTATTTTTGAATTTCTTGAGTTTACATTATATGATGCATTCGAAATGACTTGTTATGTGTTAAATTTGATTTTATATCAGTTAACATGGTTGTGGAGCACACAAGCACTATATTAGTGATAACAGTCTAAGATTTGATGATTGATTGGGAAGTTAATGATTTATTTTGATATGATGTATTATCATGTTTACTTGATTTCTCTAAGGTCGGGTGAATAGATTTAATTATATCAATACTGCTGGATTCGTAGGCATGTAGATTAGTTGTATTGCATTGTATTCTTGTTTTGTGTTTTTGCTTGAGGACAAACAATGGTTTAAGTTTGGGAGTATTTGATAAGTAGGGTTTATACCTACTTATTCGGTATCTATTACTTGAATTAGTTGCTTAAATCTATGTTTCTTAGTTACTTTTAATACATTTTATGTTATTTCGTAGGCTATGACAAAACATTAGCATGAAGAAGCAAGGAAAAGAAATTCGGACATCTTTTGGACTAAAATATGCAAGCAAATACAAGAAGGGAAGATTATAGGGTTTTTAACACCAAGTTGGATGCATGTTCTTAGCTTAAAACTTGGATTATACTGTAGAGTTTCTTCTTATCTTTCCGAAACATCTTGAATCATCCCAATCGGAGTTCGGATGCGAGAGTTATGGCCTTTTTATCAACGAAGATCTAACCTAAGAGTTCTCATGCTTGCAATTTACACAACATCTACTTCAAGCTCGATTTAGATCTTGTTCCAGCTAGAATTTCTCAATTCTTAAAGAATGAAAGTTGTAGATCTCGTCAATAGCTTCAATTTGATAGGCGGCAGGCCCCGTAACTCCTTCTGAATCAAAAGTTATGGCTATTTTACCAGAGGACACTGTGGCAGGAAATTGACCCCCGTCGGGGCGGGCATAGCAGCTGGAAAATAGAATGGACCCTAGCCGGGGCGGACCCTGTACAAGGATAAACCCCCGCCGGGGCGGGGGTACGCGCATAAAAGTCATTTTTTGTTCAAATTTGAGTTCGAGAAGGATTGTTTCGATCCGATTGACTCAAGGATTTCCAAGAGGACTTAAAGACATGTAAAGAGACTTTTAAAGGAGGAGAATCACAAGGATTAGAGGAGAGATTTAGATTAGTAGAGAAGGAGGATTCCAATAGATTAGATTAGAGTAGATTAGATCAAAACTCTAGTTCTTATGGGATTTAGAGATTGAAGCAACTTGGAGACCATTGAAGATTCAAAGTAGGAGCAAGGAGAGAGCATCAAATCTACATACAATAGATTCTATCTTCTCATCTATATCTATCTTTGTCCTTTATTGTTGATTCAATTGTGGATTCTTAGTTTTAATTCAATGAACTAATTCTTTGTTTAAGATTACAATGGATCTTATTGTGTAGTTTATTTTAATATGTTTCGCTATCTATTATTATGTTCTATTGTGAGGATTGTCTATTTTAATTTGAACTTAATTGTTTAATTGATTGGCCATCAATTACCGTGATAGTCTATGTGAACTCGAGAGATGAAGTATAGATTTAGATCTGATCATGATAGCATCTGCTTGTGATATCTGCATAGATGGAATTCATGATTCGTGTTTAAGATAGAGATATGCCTTTACGCTATATGTAATCTTATAGAAAACTTGTGTTTTAAATCCTTTTTAATTTTAATTAACATAGAGATATAGTGGATTAGTCAATTAGGGTGTCTTGCTTAATTCTATCATATGTGGATTTAAGTGAATATAGGTATTATGCATCGAGAGGTGGTTTTATCTGATTTAGTGTTCTTGATTTACAATTCAGGATAGAAAATAATTGATGAGAAGTGTGTTAACTTAAATAAAGCAATAAGTGAAGTTGTGATCTTAAATCTTCGTAATCTGATTTTTAATTAGTGGTAATTAGAATTAGTGTAATTAAATAATTTAATTTATATAATTAGAAATTCATTCGATTAAATAAGATTGAGTTGGTTACGGGTTAGTACTTGGTGATTTTTATTAAACAATTCCTCGTGGGAACGATACTCTACTTTCAATGTATTACTTGTTGACCACGTATACTTACGTGTTGTGCGTAATTAGATTTTACCCAACAGTATTAAATCAATCACAAACTCAATTTCTCTATCTGGAGAAAGTCCCAGAAGTTCTTCTGGAAAGACATCCCCAAACTCATTAACTATAGGTATATGTCAAAATGTCCGAATTCACCATCCGTGTATCCACTACATGAGCCAAATAACCTTCACACCCTTTCCGTAGCATTCTCTTGGCCTGCATCATCGTTAGACAACTCATTTGTCTTGACGACTTGCTACCATAAAATATAACCTTAGACTTATTCGGTGTCTTAAGGCGTATACTCTTCTTTTGACAGTCTATAACTGCCTCATGGTTAAACAACCAATCCATTCCTAAGATAACATCAAATTCTCCTAAGCGTATCAGAATCAAATTCACGCTTGACTTATGTCCCCTTATTTCCACACCACAATTATTATGGATAAACTCTACAGGGATCATTTCTTTGTTTGCAACTTCTATATTCATTGGGTTCTTTAACTTTTCACATGGTAAGTTTAATCTTCTAGCAAATTCATCAGACACAAATGAACAGGTAGCTCCCGAATCAAATAATACGTAGGCATTTATATTATTGATCGAAATAATACTTGACACCACCTCCTTTAATGCAACTACATCTTGCATAGTCATGTTGAACGTTTGGGCTGTCGGCTTGCTCTGCTGCGTTGGCCCTCCAATAGTTAACTTTGTAGAACTGCTCTTATTTCCACTTCCTTCATCTGTATTCTTCTTTAATGGACAATCCTTGAATCGATGCCCCGTTCCTCCAAAAGAAAAACAACCACCTTTCTCTGGCTTAGGACAATTTGGTGAAATATGTCATTCCTGACCACAATTATAACAGACGTTTTCCCTTTTATACACTCTCCGGAGTGATTCTTTCCACACTTTGAACATGCTGGCTTCTTCTGCTAAGTATTCCCTTGTTGTGTTCCTGATTCATTGTCACTGTTGTTCCACTTGCGTTTCTTGCTATTACTGCCACCACTGCTGGCACCTTGATATCCACCTTCAATCTTCGTCTTATTATTCTCTCGCTTGAATCTAGAAACTGCCTCACTACTAACTTCTGGAATGATGGCTTTTTATAACAGTGCTGAGAACGTAGCAATTTGCAACACTACAACTTTGCTGTGAATCCACGGCCTCAGCCCATTTTCAAACCTACACGCCTTTCGTAGTTCTGTATCCACCTGATGAGGTGCGAATCTGCCTAGCTCATTGAATTTTGCTGCATATTCGGCAACTAACATGTTTTCTTGCTTTAATTCAAGAAACTACACTTCCATTCTGGCTTGCATGGCCTCCGAGAAATAACTTTCTAAGAATTGTGAGAGCCCCAAATTCGGGTCCCAAATCATCACGGATCCGGTACAATCATTCTATAACTATTGCGGAAGATATAAACATAAATTGTTTATACATTACATTACACACTATTTTCCCAAGGTCGAGTAACCTTAACTTAATTACACAATTCAAAACTTATTTGACTTATAATAACATTAATATATAATACTTATACAAACATAACTGCACACATAAACTTAAAGCTATAACTGTCTTTAACCTTTCCTTGTATCTGACGTATTCGTCTTAATCTGTAATGTTTATCATGATATAGCAAGGGTGAGCATATGTTTGCCCAGCAAGTATAAGTTTATTTAAGGATATATCATGATTGAAAGAATTTGAATAATAAGCTGGCTATAATTCAACAATATAGTTGTGAATTAGCAGGAACAAATTTTTATGACTGAACAAGCATTTAACATGAACAAATATATCTGGACCGAATGGTAATGAAGGTGATCAGCCTTTCATACCTGATGAATACATGCAGTGTACATATAGTACGATTCAATAAATCATAGACGTGATAATCATGAATGATTATTCACAAGCATATACGCAAAATTATAACTCAGGGTTGAGTTAAAGAAAACTTGCCTGAACCGTTGATTATCGTTACACAATTAATAAGCTTTGTCTGACGACCTAATATATAAATAATATCGATATACAAATTAGAATAACATCATCACAGTATTTAAAATAACCTAAACACATTATTACATAACCCTATCAGTCTATAACACACATACGACTTATCCTCAAGTCAAACTTTTATAGTCTAAATCGAGTTCGGTACAATTCTGACATCCCGACGATCTAGTCGGACAAATATCTAGTTTAAGTTCAATTAAACTCCATTTAAACCCTAAACCATTATCTAAAATAATTTATTAACAGTCAAAATATTTTTCGTAAGCTCGTAATAATTTTCAAGTAATTATTACCATTTATCATGATTTTTCAATCATTAATATCGTATTTAAATGAATTAAATACCACATAATTCCTTTATCATTAATATTTATTTAATATTAAGTATTAATAAAATACATGACATAATATTATAATATATCAAAGTATTTTTAATACCTTAAAATCATATTTATATGATTTTTAAACAATTAAATTCATTATTTGATAATTGCTTTTACTATTAAAATATTAATATTTTTATGACAAAATATCAAAAGTTATATTTTATAACTTACAATATTTTTATAACACTTAAATTATTTTTATATGATTTTTAAATCATTAATTCTATTTTCCATAATTTATTTAATATATTTATTAAATAAATTAATTATCATTAATATTGATTAATTAATGAAATTCATTACAAAATATTAAAAGTCATTAAAAATAACGTAAAATATTTTTTTATACCATAATATAATTTTTCATGATTTTTCATGTATTAAAATCATTTTAAAATAATTTATTTTATATAATAATTAAATAAATTAAATATCTTTTATATTCCAAAAATATTAAATATTTATTAAATATACTCAAAATAATTAAAAACTAACTTTCGGACTTTAAAATAATTTTTAGTAATTTATTATATATTTTTAATAATTTAAAACTAATTTTCTCTAATTATTTAATAAAATAATTAATTTTCTGAAAATAACTGTCGCTAAAGGGCCCTATAGCGACATAATCGTCGCTATAGGTGTTCTTGAGCATTTTCCAGAACTTCATGTCAGCGTTAAAGGTCTTAGGTTTGACCGGTAATTGATGTAGGTTCTTGTTGATTCTGGGCTGATAATTTGTATTAATATTGTAGTATAAGTGTAGCACTACAACTAGAATCAAGTTTCATGGCTAATACATAACATCACAACAAGATCTAAGCTAGCAAACATCTTGTCAGACGTGTTCTTGAGTGTTTGGGTTGCCCAGAAACTCAAGCAGTAATAAGGGTCCTACATTGCAGCCTTATATCTTTGATTCTAGGAATTGCTTATATGATCTATTAACTCAAACTTGTAGTAGAGATGTCAGCAAACAACTATATAGCATCCGATTAGTCTAACAACAACACATTGAGGAAATCAAGGCCGGTCAAAGTAGGTCAGAAAATAGGTTCTTGAAGATTCTGGGTTTTCCAGAATCTTCATCCGGGCAGTCGGTTAATGGTGGTTTGACCACTGATATCATCGATTCTGTTGTTAATCTAGGTGATCTAATAACATGGTTTAGTAGGTCATATACCAGTCTACAACATCCAACTAACATCATGACCAAAAACATAAAACACGGCAAGATCTAAAGCCTGCAAAAACTTGTCAGACAACAAGTTGGGTTCTGGGTTGCCCAGAAGCTCACTCTCGTGATCGGTCAACGCTGTTTGACTGATCATAACATGAAATCTAGACACGATCCCACCCTGATTCAAGTTGCAGAACAAAGATCACACGACATACTACATATACATAACATAAAGCACTCATAACAATTAACACACACTGATCTAGAGGCCCTGACATTCAGTTGTCAGGCCAAAAAAATTCAAGTTTTCCAGATTTCTAAAAATGCTATTTCGAGGACTTTGATGTTATGGATCTGGGATTTAACAACCCAAATCACTGAAAGACACCCTAATACACAACTTTAACTAACAAATTTCAACATATAACATAAGATCACAGATTTCTAAAATTTAGGGTTTTATACCTTTTCTAGCTTTAATCTTGAATCTGCCTTTAATGATCTGATCTTGTCAAGTTAGGGACTGATATTGGCTTATCTTATCTCACTCTCTCACTCTAAATTTCGAAGTTTGAAGAGAGACAAGGTCTAGGTTGCTTTTCTAAGTAAAGTAAGAAATGTTTCCTACTTTCTAAAATATAAATTTTGATGCAATGTATATGGCTGAGATAGCTGTCAAATCTTGGCTGATTGGTGTTGTATTAAGTCACATGGACAATCTTGGAGTGGTTGAGCAACTAAGATATAGCAAGATTTGCAAGTTACCTTATTAAAGAAATAAAAAGGGCACTTTAGTCATTTTAATTTTCAATTTAATGGCATACTAGTCTTTTGCTACAACCCTTAGGGTTTAGGTTTTAACCCTTAGGGGTTAGGGCTTAACCCTTTAGGTTTTAAAAATAAATTATAGGATTTCCAAATTAGGTTTCCAAAATAGAAAATTAATATTTCTAAATTATAATTAGGATTCTATAATTGTATTAAGATTTCCTAATCATGAAATTCAATCTTGCTAATTTGGATTATTATTTCCTAATTAAAATAGCTAATTTAGCAATTAGGGTCAAAATGGTACATTAGGGTTTATAACCCAAGAATTAGGATTTTAAATAGAAAAATAATTTTTTCTAATTTAGAAATTAGGCTTCTTAATTAGATTAGGGTTTCCTAATTACTTATAACTTGAAAATTTGGATTAATGTTTCCTAATTAACATTAAAATTATTAAATTAAAAATTAGGTTTTCTCTAATTATAAATTAGGATTTCTAATCCAGAAATTAGGGTTTTCTAAATTAATTAGGGTTATCCCTAATTAGGTTGTCATTAGTAACGTTTAAACCTTATATTAGCATTTGCATTCCTAAATTAGGGTTTTAACTTTCGAATTTGGATTTCGGATTCTTGGAACTGAAATTAGGGTTTTCAGAACCGATTTCTAGGGTATCTTATAAATCGTAAGAATTTTTTAACTGAACGTTGACGTTCTTAATATAATATTTAGGGTTTACCGCTGATATAGATTATCTGGTCAACTCTTGACCCTTAACCACATACTGTACACATATAATATCATATACACAGAACATAATCACTTATATACTTAATCCTGAATAATTCACCAAAGATTTTTAAATTTACAAAATTCCTTCTCGGAAATCTCAAATCCATTCACTTATTTTCTGTTTAGGTTAATTATTTAACCTTAATTCAATCTTTTAAGATTTTATAGAATTCCAAAATTCTCGGGTTGTCACATTCACCCCTTCTTCTAAAAATTTTGTCCCCGAAATTTACCTTACACCTTACACCATACACCATACACCATACACCATACACCATTCACTCTCATCATCACATGCTACCTAATACATTCCTTACCAGAGTTAAAATTTTCAAATTGTGCTGAGGAGTTATATAGACTATTGTCTTTCATTTTCGAAAAGGTTATATGGAAATTCATCCGCAAACCGTCATAACTTACGGACATAGTGGGTAATTAGCCCGGTATGCCCTGTACTTATAAAGTACTGCTGGTCGACTCTGTTTCTCGTCACTGCCATAGGCACAAAAATTTTACCTCAGTCTTATCGGATTTCGCACCAAAATAATTTAGTTCGAAAATTTTTTCAAAGAACGCTTAGAATTTTTCATAGATGTTGGTCTAGCCTAATCAAATAGCTTAGACTCATATCAGTAATCAATTTTAATCGAATTACGAATGTGTGTAGCCAAACGCCGTTAGCAAATTAAAATTTTAAAAATAGTTTAAAAATGACGTCGTGATGCCGTACTGTATTAACAGCCCGTTTGAGGATGTCGTCATTATATGACTTTGTAATAACACATCATATAATAGTTGAACAACAATTTTAGATCAATTTCAACACTAAGTATTCCTGCATTTAAAGCTCCATCAACTTTTTATCATCTCTGCACTAGGTTACATGGTACATAAGCGATATTTGACGCCCCCAAAATAGGTATACATCACCCATTCCGAGTCGCCAAATACATGGTACAGAAAAAAATACAACTTCAGTAATACAATTGTCGTGCAGAATACGACAACACATATACTGTGAGTTTGAATACAAATATTGTCTACTAGAGAGTATATAAACTCAAAAGGAGTCCTCATTACAATTATCACACTATTTCATAGAATAGTGAGGACTACTAACGCAACCGTCTGGACCGTCAATACATTCCCAGACTAGTCCCAGCTATATTCTCATTTCCTGAAGAGAACAGTGAAAGAAATGGTGAGCTCAACTAGCCCAGTAAGAAATATTATGACTAAGATAATATACAACAAATTATCATTAGTCTTCAACGGGAAAAAATCTGATAAAATATAATAGACAACAAGTTTTAGATCAACAACTGCAGCGAAAAAAGTAATCCATTAGAAGAGTCAAGTAGAGCATAAAACCTACTATCTTCTATGATTTAAAAGATTTATCATCAATTTTATTTCTGAGATTCAGCTTAATAAATAATCCACATCATTGAATCATCCCTGCAGTACGGCCAAAGATACTCGTGTTTTCATCAACGGTCATGATCATGCCATAAAACAATTCATCTTTGCACCCTTGGCCGAAGAGAATCCATGGCCATAATCATATCAAAAATTGTCCATCAATGCACTACGGGCCAATGAGGACTTTTACCACATCATTTGTAACATTACGGTCATGATTATACCGAATAATCCCTGGTCATAATCATACCAAGTCCATCTATGCACTACAGGCCACATATGACTTTCAACAGAATATAAACATGAGGATTATGACAATGATATAGTAATTCAATTAAACAAGTTCAAGGATAAATTTTAAAGATTTATAATTTAATTTATCTAGAAATCAATAACGTCCAAATTGTCAACATGATACTACTTTGTGGAGTAAAATTCAAGAATAATACTCAGTTGGTCATGTTCATCTCAACACCTATTCATCTCTGCATTACGGGCCAAAGATATTCATCAGGTAATCATTCATCTTTGCACTACAGGCCAAAGATATTCAGTAATATCATCATTTAGGACTGAGGATGATGAAAAATATCTTAAAGAAAACGAATCCAGTGAGATAAAAGAACAAATATTAGGGATTCGTATTACAGTTTATCCAAGTTCAATAATACTCCGAAATAACCAATTTCGAAGCAGAATTCAAAAATAATGATCAAAACATGGATACAATCAAAGATAGTAACCATAATAGCCATATTGGATAAAAAGAAAAAAAATTCATTTTTCGGTGAATAGTGCCGTATTCGTGAATAGTGTCGTATACGTGAATAGTGCCGTATACGTGAATAGTAACCCAAACACAAAAAATTCCAAATTTGATAAAAAGTTCATATCAATATTTTAGCATAATGATATTGAAGAAAATAATATCATTTAAGAAGAAAATAACATCCCTTACCTCAGAATAACCGTACTTCTGACTGAATTTTGGATATAGTGCTGACAGAAACTTGCACTGAATAACAACTCTCAAAGTATCAAAATACTCACAAAATACGCTCGAGAATATAGAGAGAGAAAGAGAGAAAACTTATGAATTCTGGTGTGATTTTCAATTCTAACTTAGCCCTCTATTTATAGGAAAATGTTAGCACGCCGAAGAAGACTTGACCTGTAACCTGATGGCTTTACCTGCTACTATTGCCACCCACCACATTTGAAATAAAATTCAGCACATTTCTTCACCAACCACAAGTGGAGCCCAATCAATTCTAGAATTTTTTACCAAAATGATAAATTCCGAACTTCAACAATTTTTGAACCAGTCATCTCTTAAAATTCATAACAAATCATACGTTCATTTTTAACGGTTCAAAATTTATGGACATATACTCAACTTATATATGGATAACATAACCAAAAATCACAACGATCCAACGGTCGGATTAAAAATTATAACTCGCGCAATATAACTCAAAAATACTGGTTTGATTTTTAATACCTCCATTTCGACAAAAACACCTCAACATTAATTCCTTCACATAAAATAAATATATCCATCAATTATATCCACATAAAATAAATATTTTCTCATCATATAAATCAATAATTAATTATTCACAAATAATATTACAGAATCACAATTATGACAACCAGGCCGTTTCCAGGAAAGAGGGGGCTTTCCAATAAGGATTTCTCCTTACTGACGCGCAATTAGGTGACCAAACCTCTCCTTAGACAGAACTTTCTAGACATTGCTAATAATGTTATCTAATAATATTTATTGAAATAATATGAATTATTGATCTGATAA
Organism: Panax notoginseng; assembly: GCA_016801055.1. NCBI lineage: Eukaryota > Viridiplantae > Streptophyta > Magnoliopsida > Apiales > Araliaceae > Panax > Panax notoginseng. Next base: position 156,520,798 of record CM029014.1, read on the forward strand.
TGGGAAATACTGTGCAGTAGCAATTATTGAAATAATAATAATATAAAATATCAACGTAGAAATTATTGAATCAATAAAATAAAATATTGAACAATAACTACTGTAGCAATTATTGAGTAGTGCCTTCTTACGTAAGGATCAATAATTCAAAAATACTGTGCAAAACCGTGTGCTACTGTGCAACCACGCGTATTACTGTATTTTAACCACCGGGTATTCCAACAGTGTTAACGGTAACAACTACGCCGTTATTTATAAAAACTCAATTTTGTCATTTTCTTCATCTGACAGTTATTCTGTTATGGGTCTCACAAGTGGTTGCGCTGTCGTACGAATATTCCCCGACAGAAAGAATATTCCACGACCAAACGAATATTCCCCGACAACGATGACTATTTTATAACCACTTGTTTATTTTGCACATTTCACCCATAACCAAAATATTATATCAAATTGACACCTTATTATTCACAATAATAATTAGAGGAAATTTAATTTTATTTATTAATAAGTTGGGGTCTTACAACCTCCCCTCCTTATGAAATTTCTTCCCCGAAATTTACGTACGTACCTGATATGCCGAACAGATGGGGATACCTTGACTTTATTTCAGATTCTAACTCTTGAGGTATCTCCTTATACGTTAAATCTTCCACTATCTCGTCCGGTTCTTAATCAATAATGTGGTTCGGATCATCCATATATTTACGTAACATCGATACGAAATAAACGTTATGAACATGCGACATACTTGGCATTTAAAACGAGTCTATAGGTCACAATTCCTACTCGATTGAGGATTTCAAATAGACCAATAAAATCGAGGGTTGAGATTTCCTCTCTTCATCGATTCTTGCTCATAGAATAACGCCCTCTTGAACCTTTTTCTTTACATTCATTAGCTTTGAGTCTGTAGCTTGAGCGGCTTTAACTTTATCGATTTAAAGTCGGTTCTAATCATATATTTGCTATCTTCACGTAGGTTCGTATATTCATACTCGTAAATGCATACGATCTTCTGCTCAACGCGTCAGCTACCACGTTCATTTTTTTCACGATGATATTAAGTGGTATAATCGTAATCTTCAATAGCTCAAGCCAACATCTTCAGCGCATAATACGTTCATTTTAGGTAAAGAAATATTTAAGGGTTTTAGAAATGAGTTTTATACTGGGATCAAATTTAAACGTTGAGCGCAAGTAGGAGAAATAAAAGAATATGTAAAACTGGTATTGAATAAGGTATAAACTTCACAAGAGTTTATGATTAACTTACCAGTGATAACTTCGTTCGGGTTCCTCGACAAATACTCTTACTTAAACTACCGACTTTGACTTGTCTGGGACATCCTTTGGCTTCACTATCCCCGTTGGACTTGACTTCACTACAAGATAAAATCGAGCTAGGTGACCATATCTTCCGTAATTGAAACACACTTTGGGTTGCTGCGTATAGTTTGGACGGATGTGTCCCTCTTGTCCGCATTTGAAATATACGACCAGTGGTCGTTCTTCTTCTTTTGAAACGGGTGCTGGTGTTGCTTTCTTTCCATCATTATTGAACCTCCTCTTCTTGAAATTTCCACTTCTATTATCTTGGCCATGATTACCACCGAAGTGGTTACCATTCTTGGCATGATAATTTTCTCCACGATTGTTGTCACCGCTTCGATGACTGCTACCATTGGTATTATCATTTTGCCGGCTGCTTTTTCTTGGTTGGGTTGACTCATTATCGCGCTCCAATAACTGAGCCCTATTTACAACATCTGAATACAAACACAGTTTATGAGAAATTAGGTATTGACGTATCTCGAGTTTCAAACCTCTTAGAAACATCCGCGTCATTCTCTCCTCGTTATCAACTAAGTGGGACGCAAACCGTGATAACTCGGCAAACTTAGCTTCGTACTGCGACACGGTCATATTATTTTTCTCCAGCTTGATGAATTCCACTTCCTTCATGTGACGAATACTTTCGGGAAAGTACTTGTCATTGAACAATTCTTGAAACTTCTCCCAAGACATCTTGAGTGTGTCAGGCTGGGTACGTTTTACAGATTCCCACCAATGACCTGCTTCTTTACGCAACATAAAGGTGGCGAATGGAACCTTTTGCTCCTCTGAGCATTCCAAGACATCAAATATCTTGGTGATCTGCTTTATCCATGTCTCTGCCTTAAGTGGTTCTGGCTTTCCCAAAAACTCCGGTGGTCCTAGCTCCTTGAACTGCTTAGCGGTGACCAATCGTGGGTTGCCAGTGTTTCCACCTGCATTATGAACATGAGTCTCTCTCGTTTGGTGTTGCATGAATTCTAAAAAGCTCCTAAACGTACCGTTGTTCGTCATTTGGTCGGTGCCGTTGTTCACCTGAGGATTGTTGCCTTCCTGATGCACATTATCCTGAGTATTGATCTGTGGTGACTCAACGGTCTCCTGTGCTCCATTGCTATTCTCAACATTCTCGGATGTCATTTTCAAATACTGTCACAAAACAAGGGTTAATTGACATGCAACATATTATCCCTATATTCTGACCGACCAAACAAATACCAAATAAACTTAGTCAGGTCATACTAGCGAAGGAATTCCCCTACTCTCCCCTCCTAGTTCTTGTCTCACATCTCAGCCAGGGATCATATCCTTTTGCTCTGATACCAACTGTGACGCCCCCAAAATAGGTATACATCACCCATTCTGAGTCGCCAAATATATGGTATAGAAACAAATACAACTTCAGTAATACAATTGTCGTGCAGAATACAACAACATATATACTTTGAGTTTGAATACAAATATTGTCTACGAGCACTACTACAAAACAGTAAATAGACAACGCAAAAAAAACGTTGTGGTTTTAGTCAGAAAAACGTCGTGGTTAAGGGTGTCATCTATTTGACTCACCTAACACAACGTTTTTAAAACGTTGTAGTTAAGCACATTCCACAACGTTTTTTAAGAAAAAAACGTTGTGGATTTATTTTCCATAAATTAATAGATTCTTAAAAACGTTGTAGAATATATGATTCCACAACGTTTTCTGGATAAAAACGTTGTAATTTAATATATCAGACAACGTTTAGGCACTTTCACACAATATTTTTAAAATGTTGTAGATTAAAAAAAGAAAGAAAAAAAAATGTTGTGGTTCACCTATATTACCAATGCACCTGCAATATGCTAATAACATATAGCTAAAATTACAAAAAATATTAATATCATACAATACGTTTACATCCCAATAATTCTTTGTAATGCCAATTACAAAGAATATTAATACCATACAATACGTTTACATCTCAATAATGTCAAACTATCTATACATCTCAAATTCACTTTTCAATATAATTACTACTATATTGAATTGTGAATTTGACTACATCCACAAAATATATCAAACTATCCGTAAAATTAAACTACTACCTAATTAAACTATCCATGATGATAGGGTTGAGCGGGTTTTAACAACAGCCTGAGTAACATTCTGGGCACGCTTCATCACAACCTATAGTTCATCAAGTATAATTCACCAGTCATTATATGAGAATATCAATAGAAAGATTCACAAATTAGAGTACAAGGTTGAATTAATCGACTTTTCTTGGATGTTGTAAGGCTTCAATCATACTATTTTTTTTCCTGCAGAAACTTGAGACCAAATCAAGCAGTTTCAACTTGCACAGCATGTGACATCATAAAAAGTTGCACCATTTCATTTGAACTAGGTCCTTAAAACTGAGTCAGATTATCAAACATAGAATTGTCACCCTAGCAACACTTACTTGAGTACTGCTGGAAACGGGACGAAGAAGGGCACCTGCACCAGCAACTCTTTCTCTTGCACTAGCTATTGATGGGAGACGAGACCCCAAAACAATTGCAGAGCGATATACGACATTTAGAACTCTTGTGTGCTCAACTTGATCCCGCAGATCATTACACCACACTACTACAAAACAGTAAATAGAATGCATAAGGTAACCTTTCCTCCTGCACAAATCGAAACCAAAACTGATATCTAGTTTCTCACACTTCACACAAATTTGCAGAAATTGAAGCAAAACCAAAACTAATATCATAAAAGCATCATAAATGAATATATTCCTTAAAAAATAAAACTACAACCAAAAACCTTCACCCCCATGGGTGAAATTGGATACTCTAAAAGCATCATAAAACAATTCACACGTTGCAAATAAACAATTTGGTCTTTAACATAGTCCATACAATAAGATTATCATTTTCATTCACTCTTTCTATTTCTTTTTCTTTTCCTTTTTTGATATAATACTGAGTTTGGAAGCTAACTGCCTAAATATGTGGTCCAGGTATCACCCAGGTACTTAAATGTATTATACCAATTTAGCGTACAATAAAATAGAAAATCAGGCATTAGTTCAAGATAATTCAATGCAAAACTTCAAATACAAAATCATTTTCTTTTTCTAAGAATTGGTAGCTTATTTTGCGAATAATTAAAGGAACTAAGAAACTTACTAAAAAATATTTCTCATTTCCATCCCATACGATCATCTTTGGCAGTACAGTTTTTTTGTTCACTTCAAATGATTCAGCAAAATCCTGCCACTGCTTTACGCCAACAAAACCAAATAGGAAATCACGGTTTGCAGATGCAGATATATATGGACAAGTTACCTTGAGGTAAAGATGCAATATCTTTTCTAATTGTAAACAGTCTTGGGCCATTATTCTAAGTAAACCTAGCATGCAAGTCATTCCAAATCTCATGTGCAGTAGGAATATATAGAAAGTCAAGAGATTACCATATCATTGCATGTTTGCCACAACAGAGAATGAGGTGAATCTTCAGGGGGAGATTTCAGTGTGCATGCCATTTACCATCCCAAGAGATTTCTGTAGAGATAGAACATAAAAAGTCAAGAGATTACCATATCATTGCATGTTTGCCACAACAGAGAATGAGGTGAATCTTCAGGGGGAGATTTCAGTGTGCATGCCATTTACCATCCCAAGCTTGTTCTTCGCAGAGAGTGCCAACGTCATAGATCTTTTCCATTGATATAAAATATTGTTGGTTAGAATCTGAGACACTAATAGTCTAATATCAAACCTGAATGATTTTATGGTGGTAAATATAATGGGTGGTTGGAGTCTAATTGAACAGTTTGACATTCAGTAGTAGAAGTACTGGAACTGGTGGCACCATGTATTGTCATTATAAATTATAAGTAATATAGGATGTAGATAAAGCAAAAAAAATGTTGATGATATCAATGATAATAAGGAACAAAAAAGAAGATAAATCGAGCATCTAATGGCTTTGATACCATGATAGAAAACATAAGCAGATAAGAAAAGTGATGAAGAGAAAAATATTGTTACACTGATAGACTGTTGCTGCAAGATAAACAATGGCCCATACATGTCTTATAGAATAGGACACAATAGCATGAAAATGTAATCTCCAGAATAGAACAAAAGATATTGACACTAATTTAGAGGATACATCAGCAATATTTAGCAGTCTGACGAGATTTCAATAGAAATTATAAACCAAGTAGGAGTGTAGGACTCCTTTTTTCAAGCAAAGGGATAATATGTTGGTAATACACCGAGTAAGTTTCTGCATGTGTGCTTTCTTTTTGTAGTAGCCAGAGGGCTAAGTATCACCATGTTTTGTAGCAGCCAGAGGGCTAAGTCTATTCATAAAATCAGTCAAAAAAACATGGGCAGAATTCCTATGACCCAAAGTCGAAGCAATTTTCTTTTGCAGCCAATTGCAGGACCGTATGGAATAAATAATTTAGATTTCTCAAATAATCAAAACATTCATGAAAATTGAGAAACATGGTTAATTTTATAAGAAAGATCCACATCTAACTTACCACAAACCTAGCAACCTCTGTGGCATTATGTACGACACTTTTTGGAGTAATCTCAGTGAGAAGCAACACTGCAACCTGATAACAAAAATTGAGAACAAATATATTTGGTTTTTGAGCAGTTGGAATGAAGCACTGAAAATGGCAAAAAATAACACAAACCGAGTTGGAATGAAGCGAGTTAAGGAAGATTTATATGTATCAATACCAAGTACATAAGGGGAGAAATACCTCATCATGACCTGCCATAGAAATTTTCTCTTTCTTAAACATCGATGTATCAAAATTGAGAATAGTTCGATGCTTAATCGTCGGTGCAGACACCATGCGAGCCCAAGAGCTGATCCTGAACCACCAAACCCAAAAAAAGTCAATAGATCTAAACTAATTCAATCAAATCTAAAATTAATACGTAGCGAGGAGGAGCAGTAGCAAGGCGAATTCATGGATCTGGTCTATTATGAAGGGAGGATCTGGTATATCCTTTTGAATAAGCCGAAACTTCTATTTGGAGTCATGGATCTGGTATTATATCCATTGTCGGAGTCGTAAAACGAAGTCGGCGAGGAGGAGTAGGCGCCACCAGATAGCTATTGCTCCGCCTAAACAAACCCAAACTCGGCGACCCGCTCCGGCTCCTCCTCCCCCGAGACCTCTCCTCCCCCTTCCACAAGCATGGACAATAAGAACACAACCAAAGAGCAGATCTGAGAAGGAAACTTGGAGATAGAGAGGGAAAACGGGAGAGAGAAGGAAAAAAGAGTATGTCTTCTAATTTTAAGTTTTAACTTAAGCGTATTTTTGCTCCGTGTTTTTCTTCATAGACAACGTTTTTTAAAAAACATTATCTAATTAAAGACTAAAAAATACCCTTTTAAATAGATAACGTTTTTGCATATATATCTACAACGTTTTTTTTAAAAACGTTGTGAAAAAAATACCACAACGTTTTTATAAAAAACGTTGTGGTTTAAGCGTTGTCTATTTACTATTTTGTAGTAGTGGAGAGAGTATACAAACTCAAAAGGAGTCCTCATTACAGTTATCACACTATTTCACAGAATAGTGAGGACTACTAACGTAACCATCTGGACCGTCAATCCATTCCCCGACAAGTCCCAACTATATTTTCATTTCTTGAAGATAACAGTGAAATAAAGGGTGAGCTCAACTAGCCCAGTAAAAATTATTATGACTAAGATAATGTACAACAAATTATCATTAGTCTTCAACAGGAAAAAATTTGATAAAATATAATAGACAACAAGTTTTATATCAACAACTACAGCGAAAAAAGCAATCCATTAGAAGAGTCAAGTAGAGCATAAAACCTACTATCTTCTATGATTTAAAAGATTTATCATCAATTTTATTGCTGAGATTCAGCTTAATAAATAATCCACATCATCGAATCATTCCTGCACTACGGCAAAAGATAATCGTGTTTTCATCAACGATCATGATCATGCCATAAAATAATTCATCTTTGCACCCTTGGCCGAAGAGAATCCATGGCCATAATCATACCAAAAATTGCCCATCAATGCACTACGGGCCAATGAGGACTTTTACCACATCATGTGTAACATTACTGTAAGACCCCAACTTTTATAAATAAAGATGAATTTTCTATAAATATCATTTTTGAATATTATGGAGTTAATTTGATATAATGTTATACTTGTGGATAATATTTATAAATTTTGCGAAGTACGCAAGTTGTTATATAATATTCGATTGGTCGGAGAATATTCGTTTTAACAGGGAATATTCGTACAACGACACAATCATTGGTGGACCCCACAATAGAATTATTGTCGGATTGAGAAAACGACAAAAATATTTTATTAAAAATAATGGCGGATGTTTTACCATTGATACTGTTGAACTACTCGGTAGTAAAAGTACAGTAATACGTGTGGTTGTATAGTAGCACACGGTATTGATTATTAATGCTTATGTGAGAAGTCACTCAGTTTGATTCAATTATTGTCAGTTAATAATATGAATTATTTAGCGATAATGACGTTTTGTTTTATTCGTATTATTAACGTAATAAAACAAAAACATCTTTTTATATAAAACAAAATACTTTATTAAAGTTATTCTATAAATAGAATATATTATATTTTATTTAAAAGATTTTTCTTTAAATATGGACCGTCAGATTAAAGTAATCAATCTGGACCGTTCATGGATTAGTTACTATGCATTCTATTTTTCTATAAATAGCAGCTCATTCCTTCATTATTTCTTACGAATTCACTGAACTCTAGAGAGAGAAACTATAGAGAGAGAGAAGAAGAGTATTCTACTACTTAACTACTTCCTTATTTCAGCTCTTCTTTAAAACGGTAAGGGGTGTTATTCTTTCTTATTCATGAAGAGAACTGTTGTTATTCAATTTCTTATTATTCTGTTGGAATAACCTGTATACGCGGTCTACCCTATACTTGGTGACATTCTTCTATTATTCTGTTGGAACATCCTGTCTGTGTGTTTTACACTATATCTGGTTCCGTCTTTATTATTATTCTGTCGGAACATCCTGTCTGTGTGTTTTACACCAGACCTGGTTCCGTCTTTATTATTATTTTGTTGGAACATCCTGTCTGTGAATTTTACACCGGACCTGGTTCCGTCTTTATTATTATTCTGTTGGAATATCCTGTCTGTGCATTTTACGTCAGACCTGGTTCCATTATTTATTATTCTATTGGAATAACCTGTATGTGCGGTCTATCGCATGCATGGTGATTTCTTTTGTTATTCCATTCTTTATTATACTCAGTTGGTTAAGTTTTGACTTCTATACTCTATGAAATTTGTGGAATATCCTTGACAATTGCGCTTCATCCAGTATCTTTTCATGAAAATATTCTTCTAAGCATTCTTGAATTTTACTCCACAAAGCAGTATCATGTTGACAATTTGGACGTTGTTAATTCTTGGATAAATTAATTCTTGAACTTATTTTATTGAATTTTTATATAATTGTCATCATCCTCATGTTTATAAAATGTTGAAAGTCATCTGTGGCCTGTAGTGCATAGATGGACTTGGTATGATTATGACCAGGGATTATTCGGTATAATCATGACCGTAATATTACAAATGATGTGGTAAAAGTCCTCATTGGCCCGTAGTGCATTGATGGACAGTTGTTGGCATGATCATGACCATTAATGAATACACGAATATCCTTGGCCGTAGTGCAGGGGTGATTCGATGATGTGGATTATTTTATTAAGCTGAGTCCCAGCGATCACAATGTTGAAAAACCTTTTAAATCATAAAAGATAGTAGAGTTTATTTTCTACTTGACTCTTTTAATGGATTGCTTGTTCCGCTGCAGTTAAACTTGATGTCTATTATATTTTATCAGTTTAACATTGTTGAAGGCTAATGATAATTTATTCTGCATTATCTTAGTCATAATATTTCTTACTAGGCTAGTTGAGCTCACCCTTTCTTTCACTGTTCTCTTCAGGAAATAAGAACGTAGCTGGGGCAAGTCGGGGAACGAAGTGATGGTCCGAATGATAGTATTAGTTAGTAGTCATCACTATTCTATGTAATAGTGTGTTAATAAATGTAATGAGGACTCCTTTTGAGTATGAATACTCTCTAGAAGATAATATTTGTATTGAAACTCACAGTTTATGTTTTGTCGTATTGTACACGACAGTTGTATTAGTAAGTTATATTTGTATTCTATACTATGTATCTGACGGCCCAAGATGGGTGATGTATACCTAATTTTGGGGGCGTCACAGTTGGTATCAGAGCTTAGGGATATGATCCCTGGCTAAGATGTGAGAATAGAACTAGGAGGGGAGAGACAGGGAATTCCTTCGCTAGTATGACCTACCTAAGTTTATTTGCATGGTATTTAATTGGTCAGTCATAATATAAGGATAATATATGGCATATCAATTAACTTTTATTTTATGGCAGTATCTGAAAATGGCATCTGAGAATGTTGAGAATAGCAATGGAGCACAGGCGACTGTTGATTCACCACATATCAATAATCAGGATAATGTGCATCAGGAAGGTGACAATCCTCATGCAAACAACAACACTGACCAGATGATGAAAGATGGAATGTTCAGAAACTTTATGCAGTTCATGCAACAGCAGGCGAGAGCGGCTCCTATCCAAAATATAGGTGGAAACACTAAAAACTCTCGGACGGTCACCGCTAAACAGTTCAAGGAGCTGGGACCACCAGAGTTTAAGGGAGAGCCAAAACCACTTATAGCGGAAATATGGATAAAGTAGATTACCAAGATATTTGATGTCTTGGGATGCTCCGAGGAGCAAAAGGTTCTCTTTGCCGCCTTTATGTTGCGAGGAGAGGCAGATTACTGGTGGGAATCGATTAAGCGTACTCAACCTGCCGCACTGAAGATGTCTTGGGAGAAGTTTCAAGAGCTGTTCAATGACAAATACTTTTCCGAAAGTGTTCATCACATGAAGGAGGTAGAGTTCATCAAATTAGAGCAGAATAATATGACCGTGTCGCAGTATGAGGCTAAATTTGCTGAGTTGTCCCGGTTTGCGTCCCACTTGGTGGATAATGAAGAGCGAATAACGCGAATGTTTTTGCGAGGTTTGAAACCTGAGATACGTCAACATCTTATTTCTCATAAACTATGTTTGTATTCAGATGTTGTGAATAGGGCTTAGTTAGTGGAGCGCGATAACGAGTCAACGCAACCAAAAGAGAGCAGTCGGCAAATTGATAATACTAGTGAGAGCAGTCATCGAAGCGGTGACAACAAGCGTGGAGGGAATCAACAGGCCAGAAATGGTAACCACTTCGGTGGTAACCAGGGCCAAAACAATAAGAATGGTTATTTCAAGAAGAGGAGATTCAACAATGATGGAAAGACGTCAGCACCAGCACCCGTTATTAAGGAAGGAGAACGACCACCTATCATATGTTTCAAATGCGGAGGGGAGGGGCACATCAGTCCAAACTGCGTGATGCCGTCTAAAGCATGTTATAATTATGGAAGAGAAGGTCATTTAGCTCAATTTTATCGTTTACCAAAAACAAGTTCAGCCAAGATGGAGACACCGAAGGCCGTCCCAGAAAAGTCAAAACTGGTAGTGCAAGGGAGAGCGTTTGTTGTGACCTCCCAGAAAACAAGGAACCCGAATGAGGTCATCACGGGTAAGCTTATCATAAACTCTAACGAAGTCTATACTTTATTTGATACCGGTTCTATCCATTCTTTTATTTCTCCTACTTGCGCTCATCGATTAAATTTGACTCCGGAGAAATTACACTTTGATTTATCTGTTAAAACTCTATTGGGAGAAACCTTCATTACATCCACGGTTTATAAGTCTTGTTTGGTTCAAGTTGTTACCCACACATTACCTGTCGATCTGATTTCATTAAAAATACTTGTATTTGACGTGATTCTAGAGATTGATTGGTTAACTACTCATCATGCAAAAATTAATTGTTTTCGTAAGGTTGTTAACTTTCATATTCCTAATCGACCTATTATGCGAATTCAAGCAACCAAACCATTAAAATCAATCGTTGTCATCTCAAGCCATAAAGCTATTCGTTTATTGAAAAACGGATGTCAAGCTTTCTTAGCTCATGTCACGGATCTAAACAAAAATACGTCAGTTTTGAATGATATTTCTATTGTTAATAAATTCCCTGACGTATTCCCTGAATAACTTCCTGGCCTACCCCCAGAGCGTGAAATTGAATTTTGTATCGACCTTGAACCCGGTACAAAACCCATTTCCAAAGCCCCATATCGAATGGCTCCTATTGAACTTCAGGAGTTAAAGATCTAACTGTAGAAATTGTTAGACATTGGCTTTATTCGTCCTAGTACTTCTCCTTGGGGTGCTCCTGTGCTATTCATGAAGTATAAAGATGGAAGTATGCGACCTTGTATTGATTATCGGGAGTTGAATAATGTCACCATCAAAAACAGGTACCCATTGCCACGTATTGATGACCTGTTTGACCAGTTGCAAGGAGCATAATTCTTTTCAAAGATCGATCTTCATTCTGGATATCATCAGCTGAAGGTTAGAACTGAGGATATTCCAAAGACGGCTTTTAGAACTCGGTACGGGTATTATGAATTCCTAGTCATGTCCTTTGGATTGACTAATGCTCCTGCTGCCTTCATGGATATGATGAACCGAGTATTCAAGGAATATTTAGATCACTTTGTGGTCGTCTTTATTGATGACATCCTTATTTATTCCAAAAGCCGTGAAGATCATGAGCAACACTTGAGGATGGTACTCCAAAAGCTTCGTGAATACAAGCTTTATGCCAAGTTGAAGAAATGCGAGTTCTGGCTGGAGGAGGTAGCATTCCTTGAGCACGTAGTATCAAGTCGTGGAATATCAGTTGACCCGACAAAGATTGAAGCTATTCAAAGCTGGGAGCAACCTAAATCAGTGACCGAAGTACGTAGCTTTCTTGGTTTAGCTGGTTATTATCGGAGATTCATGGAAGAATTTTCTCGAATCGCTACTCCATTAATTCAGCTGACTCGGAAAGATACAAAGTTCGGTTGGAGCGAAGAATGTGAGCAGAGTTTTCAAGAACTCAAGAGGAGACTCATTTCAGCACCTGTTCTAACAATACCATCTGGCTCGGAGGGATTTGTCATCTACAGTGATGCTTCGAGCAAAGGGTTGGGATGCGTTCTCATGCAACATGGAAAAGTCATAGCCTATGCATCAAGACAACTCAAGAAATATGAGAGGAATTATCCTACTCATGATCTAGAGTTGGCAGCTGTTGTCTTTGCACTTAAAATTTGGAGGCATTACTTGTATGGGGAGAAGGTAGTGATCTTTACGGACCATAAAAGCCTCCAATATTTATTTACTCAAAAGGAACTCAACATGCGACAACGAAGTTGGCTTGAACTTTTAAAAGATTATGATCATACGATTCAATACCATCCAATAAAAGCGAACGTGGTAGCTGACACATTGAGTAGAAGATTATATGCAAGTATGAGTGCAATATTGTCAACACAAAGGCCCATTTTGTGTGACTCGCAAAGGATGGAGATAGAGTTAAAGACTCCAGGGACCCATGTGATGATGACGAATATACGAGTAGAACCAACTTTAATCGATAAAGTTAAAGCTGCTCAAGCTACAGACCTGGAGCTGATGCATATGAGGAAGAAAGTGCAAGAAGGTGCTATGCCGGAAGCAAGAATCAATGAAGAAGGAATACTTCGAGTCAACTCCAGACTTTGTGTTCCTAACAACCCTGATTTAAAGTATGAAATCATGATGGAGGCGCACAACACACCGTTTGTAATCCATCCTGGAAGTACCAAAATGTATCATGATCTTCGTCATACATTTTGGTGGAGCAATATGAAGAGAGAGATAGCGCTGTTTATCTCAAGGTGTTTAACTTGTCAACGAGTCAAAGCGGAGCATCAAGTACCAAAAGGTCCATTGCAACCACTTGAAATTCCAGAATGGAAGTGGGAGCACATTACCATGGATTTCGTTACCGGTCTTCCTAAGGTTTCTCAAGGTATAGATGCGATTTGGGTCATTGTTGATAGATTGACCAAGTCTGCTCATTTCTTACCGATACGAGAAACTTATACACTTGAACGTCTTACTCGTATATACATAAACGAGATTGTAAGACTGCATGGTATGCCAGTATCCATATTTTCTGATCGAGACCCAAGATTCACTTCACGATTTTGGGTTAGTTTACAAAAAGCTATGGGCGCAGATTTACGATTTAGTTCGGCATATCATCCTCAGACGGACGGATAATCAGAGAGGACTATTCAAACTCTAGAAGATTTATTAAGACCCTGTGTCCTTGACTTCAATGGAAGTTGGGACAAGTTCTTACCATTGGTGGAATTTTTCTACAGCAACAGTTATCAAGCAAGTATTGGCATGGCTCCATTCGAAGCATTGTATGGAAGAAAATGTCATTCTCCAGTATGCTGGGATGAGGTGGGTGAAGCAACGTTGTTGGGACCGGAGTTGGTACGTATGACTACAGAAAAGATTCAAACGATCCGACAACGTATAAAAACCTCACAAGATCGACAAAAGAGTTATGCTGATCTTCATCGAAAGGACGTGGAATTTGATATAGGAGATCATGTGTTCTTACGTGTTGCTCCATGGAAAGGAGTTACGAGATTTGGAAAAAGAGGAAAGCTCAATCCTCGATTCATCGGTTCATTCATAATCCTCGATCGAGTAAGAACTGTGGCTTATAGACTCGTTTTACCGCCAAGTATGTCTCGTGTTCATAACGTTTTTCACATATCCATGTTACGCAAATATGTGGAAGACCCGAACCACATTATTGAGTTAGAACCGAACGAAATAGCAGAAGATTTGACGTATAAAGAAGTTCCTGTTCAAATCTTGGATAAGAAGGAACATATTCTACGCTCCAAGGTTATACCTCAAGTCAAAATTTTGTGGAGAAACCACGATGTTGAGGAAATGACTTGGGAGTTAGAATCTGAAATGAAATCAAGTTATCCTTACCTCTTCGACATACCAGGTACGTACCCTAATTTCGAGGGCAAAATTTCATAAGAAGGGGAGGTTGTAAGACCCCAACTTTTATAAATAAAGATGAATTTTCTATAAATATCATTTTTAAATATTATAGAGTTAATTTGATATAACGTTATAGTTGTGGGTAATATTTATAAATTTTGCAAAGTACGCAAGTTGTTATATAATATTCGATTGGTCGGAGAATATTCGTTTTAACAGAAAATATTCGTACAACGGCACAATCATTGGTGGACCCCATAACGAAATTATTGTCGGATTGAGAAAACGACAAAAATATTTTATTAAAAATAACGGCAGAAGTTTTACCATTGATACTGTTGAACTACTCGGTAGTAAAAGTACAGTAATACGTGTGGTTGCATAGTAGCACACGGTATTGATTATTAATGCTTATGTGAGAAGTCACTTAGTTTGATTCAATTATTGTCAGTTAATAATATGAATTATTTAGCGATAATGACGTTTTGTTTTATTCGTATTATTAACGTAATAAAATAGAAACATCTTTTTATATAAAATAAAATACTTTATTAAAGTTATTCTATAAATAGAATATATTATATTTTATTTAAAAGATTTTTCTTTAAATATGGACCGTCAGATTAAAGTAATCAATCTGGACCGTTCATGGATTAGTTAATTTGCATTCTATTTTTCTATAAATAGTAGCTCATTCCTTCATTATTTCTTACGAATTCACCGAACTCTAGAGAGAGAAACTATAGAGAGAAACTATAGAGAGAGAGAAGAAGAGTATTCTGCTACTTAACTACTTCCTTATTTCAGTTCTTCTTTAAAACGGTAAGGGGTGTTATTCTTTCTTATTCATGAAGAGAACTGTTGTTATTCCATTTCTTATTATTCTGTTGGAATAACCTGTATACGCGGTCTACCCTATACTTGGTGACATTCTTCTATTATTCTGTTGGAACATCCTGTCTGTGTGTTTTACACCGGACCTGATTCCGTTTTTATTATTATTCTGTTGGAACATCCTGTCTGTGTGTTTTACACCGGACCTGGTTCCGTCTTTATTATTATTCTGTTGGAACATCCTGTCTGTGTGTTTTACACCGGACCTGGTTCCGTCTTTATTATTATTCTGTTGGAATATCCTGTCTATGCGTTTTACGCCGGACCTGGTTCTATTATTTATTATTCTGTTAGAATAACCTGTCTGTGCGGTCTATCGCATGCATGGTGATTTTTTTGTTATTCCATTCTTTATTATACTCAATTAGTTAAGTTTTGACTTCTATACTCCATGAAATTTGTGAAATATCCTTGATAATTGCGGTTCATCCAGTATCTTTTCATGAAAATATTCTTCTAAGCATTCTTGAATTTTACTCCATAAAGCAGTATCATGTTGACAATTTGGACGTTGTTAATTCTTGGATAAATTAATTCTTGAACTTGTTTTATTGAATTCTTATATCATTGTTCTCATCCTCATGTTTATAAAATGTTAAAAGTCATCTGTGGCATGTAGTGCATAGATGGACTTGGTATGATTATGACCAGGGATTATTCGGTATAATCATGATCGTAATATTACAAATGATGTGGTAAAAGTGCTCATTGGCCCGTAGTGCATTGATGGACAGTTGTTGGCATGATCATGACCATTAATGAATACACGAATATCCTTGGCTGTAGTGCAGGGGTGATTCGATGATGTGGATTATTTTATTAAGCTGAGTCCCAGCGATCACAGTGTTGAAAAACCTTTTAAATCATAAAAGATAGTAGAGTTTATTTTCTACTTGACTCTTTTAATGGATTGCTTGTTCCGCTGCAGTTAAACTTGATGTCTATTATATTTTATCGATTTATCATTGTTGAAGGCTAATGATAATTTATTCTGCATTATCTTAGTTATAATATTTCTTACTGGGCTAGTTGAGCTCACCCTTTCTTTCACTGTTCTCTTCAGGAAATGAGAACGTAGCTGGGGCAAGTCCGGGAATGGAGTGATGGTCCGAATGATAGTATTAGTTAGTAGTCCTCACTATTCTATGTAATAGTGTGTTAATAAATGTAATGAGGACTCCTTTTGAGTATAAATACTCTCTAGAAGATAATATTTGTATTCAAACTCACAGTTTATGTTTTGTCGTATTGTACACGACAGTTGTATTTGTATTCTATACTATGTATCTGACGACCCAAAATGGGTGATGTATACCTAATTTTGGGGGCGTCACAATTACGGTCATGATTATACCGAATAATCCCTGGTCATAATCATACCAAGTCCATCTATGAACTACAGGCCACAGATGACTTTCAACAGAATATAAGCATGATGATGATGACAATGATATTATAATTCAATTAAACAAGTTTAAGGATAAATTTTAAAGATTTATAATTTAATTTATCCAGAAATCAATAACGTCCAAATTGTCAATATGATACTACTTTGTGGAGTAAAATTCAAGAATAATACTCAGTTGGTCATGTTCATCTCAACACCTATTCATCTCTGCACTACGGGCCAAAGATATTCATCAGGTAATCATTCAACTTTGCACTACAGGCCAAAGATATTCAGTAATAACATCATTTAGGACTGAGGATGATGAAAAATATCTTAAAGAAAACGAATCCAGTGAGATAAAAGAACAAATATTAGGGATTCGTATTACAGTTTATCCAAGTTCAATAATACTCCAAAATAATCAATTTCGAAGTAGAATTCAAAAATAATGATCAAAACATGGATACAATCAAAGATAGTAACCATAATAGCCATATTGGATAAAAAGAAAAAAAATTCATTTTTCGGTGAATAGTGCCGTATTCGTGAATAGTGTCGTATACGTGAATAGTGCCGTATACGTGAATAGTAACCCAGACACAAAAAATTCCAAATTTGATAAAAAGTTCATATCAATATTTTAGCATAATGATATTGAAGAAAATAATATCATTTAAGAAGAAAATAACATCCCTTACCTCAGAATAACCGTACTTCTGACTGAATTTTGGATATAGTGCTGACAGAAACTTGCACTGAATAACAACTCTCAAAGTATCAAAATACTCACAAAATACGCTCGAGAATATAGAGAGAGAAAGAGAGAAAACTTATGAATTCTGGTGTGATTTTCAATTCTAACTTAGCCCTCTATTTATAGGAAAATGTTAGCACGCCGAAGCAGACTTGACCTGCAACCTGATGGCTTTACCTGCTACTATTGCCACCCACAACATTTGAAATAAAATTCAGCACATTTCTTCACCAACCACAAGTGGAGCCCAATCAATTCTAGAATTTTTTACCAAAATGATAAATTCCGAACTTCAACAATTTTTGAACCAGTCATCTCTTAAAATTCATAACAAATCATACGTTCATTTTTAACGGTTCAAAATTTATGGACATATACTCAACTTATATATGGATAACATATCCAAAAATCACAACGATCCAACGGTTGGATTAAAAATTATAACTCGCGCAATATAACTCAAAAATACTGGTTTGATTTTTAATACCTCCATTTCGACAAAAACACCTCAACATTAATTCCTTCACATAAAATAAATATATCCATCAATTATATCCACATAAAATAAATATTTCCTCATCATATAAATCAATAATTAATTATTCACAAATAATATTACAGAATCACAATTATGACAACCAGACCGTTCCCAGGAAAGAGGGGGCTTTCCAATAAGGATTTCTCCTTACTGACGCGCAATTAGGTGACCAAACCTCTCCTTAGACAGAACTTTATAGACATTGCCAATAATGTTATCTAATAATATTATTTAAATAATATGAATTATTGATCTGATAATGGGAAATATTGTGCAGTAAAAATTATTGAAACAACAATAATATAAAATATCAACGTAATAATTATTGAATCAATAAAATAAAATATTGAACAGTAACTACTGTAACAATTATTGAGTAGTGTCTTCTTACGTAAGGATCAATAATTCAAAAATACTGTGTAAAACTGTGTGCTACTGTGCAACCACGCGTATTACTGTATTTTAACCACCGGGTATTCTAACAGTGTTAACGGTAACAACTACGCCGTTATTTATAAAAACTCAATTTTGTCGTTTTCTTCATCCTACAGTTATTCTGTTCTGGGGCCCACAAATGGATGCGCCGTCGTACGAATATTTCCTGACAGAAAGAATATTCCACGACCAAACGAATATTTCCCGACAACAATGAATATTTTATAACCACTTGTTTATTTTGTAAAATTTGCACATTTCACCCATAACCAAAATATTATATCAAATTGACACCTTATTATTCACAATAATAATTAGAGGAAATTTAATTTTATTTATTAATAAGTTGGGGTCTTACACGATAAATAAAAATATATTTGATATTTCAAATCATTATCGTCTAGCTGAAATAAGTAGCATAGAATATTCTTTAAACCGATCAAAAATTCATTTTAAATCTGTTTTATTACCTCAACAGGTAACAATTGTGTCGGTGGCCCGAAGTCCACTTTAACACAATGGTCACCCGGAGTGGAGAATAAAAATTTATTTTTCAAAAGCACATAGTGCGTGTTTAACTTGATATCAAAAATTTCGAGTCTAGCATTGCTAGAAGATTTGGAAAACTTATGTCTCCACTAATGATTAATTGCTTAGTATTCTATTTACTCATATTATCCTCAATATTCCATTTACATATAGTTCTACCCAGTTCGTTAAACCACACTCATGAGTTCAGGAACTTTCCACAATTATATGAGTTTAAGAACTTGTCCTAGTCAGACCTTTGGCATTCATTCGCTGAGGGGTTCATCAACATTTCATATAATCATGAGTCACGAACGTACCATAAGTATGAGTTTTAAGAACTCATACTTAACCTTATATTCTCTACCTATACCCTATCTATCTGATATATACATGAGAAAGGAATCGCCCTCTTAACATGCATATAGCAAATAGCACGACATAGACATTCCAATAATTATCAGTGCCAGAAACTAAGTGGTTGTTACACCAAGTACAATTCAGCTCCCATACGAAGAATCATACAACTTGGCTGCTGACATGAATCCTCAATTGAAATCCCCACCTAATCTTAACTCCCTTCTCCATACAAATTTCATTTAATTCGTATACATAATCCTTTCCTGAATCTGTACCCATTCATAGTACAACTGACACACATCAATCTTTGCTGTAAACTTTTCAATCATTCACTTGATCCTTCTCCATACTATAACCTTATCAGATCACCGAGTGATCTCATCGTATATATTACGATTTATTTATATGCCTTGATCGTTTTGTTTTACGATCTCCTGTCTCCTGTACTTTTAGTCTTTTCGACTCTATCTATTCATCACTACTATTCACTTTAATTATCAGATTTAGGGAACTCTGTATCTTATGATTCGTCGAGATTCGTCTTTGAATCTTACCGACCAACTAACTCTATGTGAGTTAGATCTTATCCTAATCATTGCAGTTATTAGTCTCAAGTATTCCTACCTAAGGTTCATAACCAACAACTTTGATACCAACTGTGAGAGCCCCAAATTCGGGTCCTAAATCACCACGGATCCGATACAATCATTCTATAACTATTACGGCAGATATAAACATAAATTGTTTATGTAAGACCCCAACTTTTATAAATAAAGATGAATTTTTTATAAATTTCATTTTTGAATATTATGGAGTTAATTTGATATAATGTTATAGTTGTGGGTAATATTTATAAATTTTGCAAAGTACGCAAGTTGTTATATAATACTCGATTGGTCGGGGAATATTCGTTTTAACAGGGAATATTCGTACAACGGCACAATCATTGGTGGACCCCACAACGGAATTATTGTCGGATTGAGAAAACGACAAAAATATTTTATTAAAAATAACGACGGAAGTTTTACCATTGATACTGTTGAACTACTCGGTAGTAAAAGTACAGTAATACGTGTGGTTGCATAGTAGCACACGGTATTGATTATTAATGCTTATGTGAGAAGTCACTTAGTTTGATTCAATTATTGTCAGTTAATAATATGAATTATTTAGCGATAATGACGTTTTGTTTTATTCGTATTATTAACGTAATAAAACAGAAACATCTTTTTATATAAAATAAAATATTTTATTAAAGTTATTCTATAAATAGAATATATTATATTTTATTTAAAAGATTTTTCTTTAAATATGGACCGTCAGATTAAAGTAATCAATCTGGACCGTTCATGGATTAGTTAATATGCATTCTATTTTTTTATAAATAGTAGCTCATTCCTTCATTATTTCTTACGAATTCACTGAACTCTAGAGAGAGAAACTATAGAGAGAAACTATAGAGAGAGAGAAGAAGAGTATTCTGCTACTTAACTACTTCCTTATTTTAGCTCTTCTTTAAAACGATAAAGGGTGTTATTCTTTCTTATTCATGAAGAGAACTGTTGTTATTCTATTTTTTATTATTCTGTTGGAATAACCTGTATACGCGGTCTACCCTATACTTGGTGACATTCTTCTATTATTCTGTTGGAACATCCTGTCTGTGTGTTTTACACCGGACCTGATTCCGTTTTTATTATTATTCTGTTGGAACATCCTGTCTGTGTGTTTTACACCGGACCTGGTTCCGTTTTTATTATTATTCTGTTGGAACATCCTGTCTGTGTGTTTTACACCGGACCTGGTTCTGTCTTTATTATTATTCTGTTGGAATATCCTGTCTGTGCGTTTTACGCCGGACCTGGTTCCATTATTTATTATTCTGTTGGAATAACCTGTCTGTGCGGTCTATCGCATGTATGGTGATTTCTTTTGTTATTCCATTCTTTATTACACTCAGTTGGTTAAGTTTTGACTTCTATACTCCATGAAATTTGTGGAATATCCTTGATAATTGCGTTTCATCTAGTATCTTTTCACGAAAATATTCTTCTAAGCACTCTTGAATTTTACTCCACAAAGCAGTATCATGTTGACAATTTGGACATTGTTAATTCTTGGATAAATTAATTCTTGAACTTGTTTTATTGAATTTTTATATCATTGTCATCATCCTCATGTTTATAAAATGTTAAAAGTCATCTGCGGCCTGTAGTGAATAGATGGACTTGGTATGGTTATGACCAGGGATTATTCGGTATAATAATGACCGTAATGTTACAAATGATATGGTAAAAGTCCTCATTGGCCCGTAGTGCGTTGATGGACAGTTGTTGGCATGATCATGACCATTAATGAATACACGAATATCCTTGGCCGTAGTGCAGGGGTGATTCGATGATGTGGATTATTTTATTAAGCTGAGTCCCAGCGATCACAGTGTTGAAAAACCTTTTAAATCATAAAAGATAGTAGAGTTTATTTTCTACTTGACTCTTTTAATGGATTGCTTGTTCCGCTGCAGTTAAACTTGATGTCTATTATATTTTATCGATTTATCATTGTTGAAGGCTAATGATAATTTATTCTGCATTATCTTAGTCATAATATTTCTTACTGGGCTAGTTGAGCTCACCCTTTCTTTCACTGTTCTCTTCAGGAAATGAGAACGTAGCTGGGGCAAGTCGGGGAACGGAGTGATGGTCCGAATGATAGTATTAGTTAGTTGTCCTCACTATTCTATGTAATGGTGTGTTAATAAATGTAATGAGGACTCCTTTTGAGTATGAATACTCTCTATAAGATAATATTTGTATTCAAACTCACAGTTTATGTTTTGTCGTATTGTACACGACAGTTGTATTGGTAAGTTGTATTTGTATTCTGTACTATGTATCTGACGACCCAAGATGGGTGATGTATACCTAATTTTGGGGGCGCCACAGTTTATACATTACATTACACATTATTTCTCCAAAGTCGAGTAACCTTAACTTAATTACACAATTCAAAACTTATTTGACTTATAATAACATTAATATACAATACTTATACAAACATAACTGCACATATAAACCTAAAGCTAGAACTGTCTTTAACCTTTCCTTGTATCCGACGTATTCGTCTTAATCTGCAATGTTTATCATGATATAGCATGGGTGAGCATATATTTGCCGAACATGTATAAGTTTATTTAAGGATATATCATGATTGAAAGAATTTGAATAATAAGCTGGCTATAATTCAACAATATAGTTGTGAATTAGCAGGAACAAATTTGTATGACTGAACAAGCGTTTAACATGAACATATATATCTAGACTGAATGGTAATGAAGGTGATCAGCCTTTCATACCTGATAAATACATGCAGTGTACATATAGTACGATTCAACAAATCATAGACGTGATAATCATGATTGATTATTCACAAGCATATATGCAAAATTATAACTCAGGGTTGAGTTAAAGAAAACTTGCCTGAACCGTTGATTATCGTTACGCAATTAATAAACTTTGTCTGATGACCTAATATATAAATAATATCAATATACAAATTAGAATAACATCATCACAGTATTTAAAATAACCTAAACACATTATTACATAACCCTATCAGTCTATAATATACGACCTATCCTCAAGTCAAACTTTTATAGTATGAATCGAGTTCGGTACAATTCTGACATTCTGACGGTCTAGTCGGACAAATATCGAGTTTAAGTTCAATTAAACTCTGTCTAAACCCTTAACCATTATCTAAAATAATTTATTAACAGTCAAAATATTTTTTGTAAACTTGTAATAATTTTCAAGTAATTATTACCATTTATCATGATTTTTCAATCATTAATATCGTATTTAAATGAATTAAATACCACATAATTCTTTTATCATTAATATTTATTTAATATTAAATATTAATGAAATACATGACATAATATTATAATATATCAAAGTATTTTTAATACCTTAAAATCATATATATATATATATATATATATATATCATTTTTAAATAATTAAATTCATTATTCGATAATTGCTATTAATATTAAAATATTATTATTTTTATGACAAAATATCAAAAGTTATATTTTATAATTTACAATATTTTTATAACACTTAAATCATTTTTATATGATTTTTAAATCATTAATTCTATTTTTCTATAATTTATTTAATATATTTATTAAATAAATTAATTATCATTAATATTAATTAATTAATAAAATTCATAATAAAATATTAAAAGTCATTAAAAATAACTTAAAATATTTTCTTATACCATAATATAATTTTTTATGATTTTTTATGTATTAAAATCATTTTTAAATAATTTATTTAATATTATAATTAAATATCTTTTATATTCAAAAAATATTAAATATTTATGAAATATACTCAGAATAATTAAAAACTAATTTTCGGACTTTAAAATAATTTTTAGTAATTTATTATGTTTTTTTAATAAATTAAAAATAATTTTCTTTAATTATTTAATAAAATAATTAATTTTCCGAAAATAACTGTCGCTAAAGGGCCCTATAGCGATAGAACCGTCGCTATAGGTGTTCTTGGGCATTTTCCAGAAATTTATGTCAGCGTTAAAGGTCTTAGGTTTGACCGGTAATTG
Organism: Panax notoginseng; assembly: GCA_016801055.1. Taxonomy (NCBI): domain Eukaryota; kingdom Viridiplantae; phylum Streptophyta; class Magnoliopsida; order Apiales; family Araliaceae; genus Panax; species Panax notoginseng. The sequence goes on from CM029014.1 coordinate 156,544,760, forward strand.
ATGTAGGTTCTTGTTGATTCTGGGCTGATAATTTGTATTAATATTGTAGCATAAGTGTAGCACTACAACTAGAATCAAGTTTCATGGCTAATACATAATATCACAGCAAGATCTAACCTAGCAAACATCTTGTCAGACGTGTTCTTGAGTGTCTGGTTTTCCCAGAAACTCAAGCAGTAATAAGGGTCCTACATTGCAGCCTTATATCTTTGATTCTAGGAATTGCTTATATGATCTATGAACTCAAACTTGTAGTAGAGGTGTCAGTAAACAACTATATAGCATCCGATCAGTCTAACAACATCATATTGAAGAAATCAAGGCCGGTCAAAGTAGGCCAGAAAACAGGTTCTTGAAAATTCTGGGTTTTCCAGAATCTTCATCCGGGCAGTCGGTCAACGATGGTTTGACCACTGATATCATCGATTCTGTTGTTAATCTAGGTGATCTAATTACAAGGATTAGTAGGTCATATACCAGCCTACAACATCCAACTAACATTATGACCAAAAACATAAAACATGGCAAGATCTAAAGCCTGCAAAAACTTGTCAGACAACAAGCTAGGTTCTGGGTTGCCCAGAAGCTCACTCTCGTGATCGGTCAACGCTGTTTGGCTGATCATATCATGAAATCTAGACACGATCCCACCCTAATTCAAATTGAAGAACAAAGACCACATGTCATACTAAATATACGTAACATAAAATACTCATAACAATTAACACACACTGATCTAGAGGCCTTGACATTCAGTTGTCAGGCCAAAAAAATTCCAGTTTTCTAGATTTCTAAAAATGCTATTTCGAGCACTTTGATGTTATGGATCTGTGATTTAACAACCCAGATCACTAAAAGACACCCTAATACACAACTTTAACTAACCAATTTCAACATATAACATAAGATCACAGATTTCTAAAATTTAGGGTTTTATACCTTTTCTAGCTTTAATCTTGAATCTGCCTTTAATGATCTGATCTTGTCAAGTTAGGGACTGATATTGGCTTATCTTATCTCACTCTCTCGCTCTAAATTTCGAAGTTTGAAGAGAGAGAAGGTCTAGGTTGCTTTTCTAAGTAAAGTAAGAAATGTTTCCTACTTTCTAAAATATAAATTTTGATGCAATGTATATGGTTGAGATAGCTGTCAAATCTTGGTTGATTGGTGTTCTATTAAGTCACATGGACAATCTTGGAGTGGTTGAGCAACTAAGATATAGCAAGATTTGCAAGTTACCTTATTAAAGAAATAAAAAGGGCACTTTAGTCATTTTCATTTTCAATTTATTGGCATACTTGTCTTTTGCTACAACCCTTAGGGTTTAGGTTTTAACTCTTAGGGTTTAGGGTTTAACCCTTTAGGTTTTAAAAATAAATTCAAGGATTTCCAAATTAGGTTTTCAAAATAAAAAATTAATATTTTTAAATTATAATTAGGATACTGTAATTATATTAAGATTTCCTAATCATGAAATTTAATCTTGCTAATTAGGATTATTATTTCCTAATTAAAATTGCTAATTTAGCAATTAGGGTCAAAATGGTACATTAGGGTTTATAACCCAAGAATTAGGATTTTAAATAGAAAAATAATTTTTTCTAATTTAGAAATTTGGTTTCCTAATTAGATTAGGGTTTCCTAATTACTTATAACTTGAAAATTAGGATTAATATTTCCTAATTAACATTAAAATTATTAAATTAAAATTTAAGTTTTCCCTAATTAAAAATTAGGGTTTCTAATCCAGAAATTAGGGTTTTCTAAATCAATTAGGATTATCCCTAATTAGGTTGTCATTAATAACGTTTAAACCTTATACTAGCATTTGCATTCCTAAATTTGGGTTTTAACTTCCGAATTAGGGTTTCGGATTCCCGAAACTGAAATTAGGGTTTCTAGAACCGATTTCTAGGGTTTCTTATAAATCGTAAGAATTTTTTAACTGAACGTTGGTGTTCTTAATATAATATTTAGGGTTTACCACTGATATAGATTATCCGGTCAACCATTGAACCTTAACCACATACTGTACACATATAATACCATATACATAGAACATAATCACTTATATACTTAATCCTGAATAATTCATCAAAGATTTTTAAATTTACAAAATTCCTTCTCGGAAATCTCAAATCCATTCACTTATTTTCTGTCTAGGTTTATTATTTAACCTTAATTCAATCTTTTAAGATTTTATAAATTTCCAAAATTCTCGGGTTGTCACTAAAATAACTCCTTAAACCCGGTCCATGTCACAACCTCCATTCCGGCTCTACCTTGGTTCGTATCCCACCAGTAATTAGCCTCACCTTTCATCAAATAGGTAGCAAAAGCTGTCTTTTGCTCTTCGGCTACCCTATCAATGATAAAGGCATTTTCCATCTCTTTCACCAATGTCTGAGCTTCTATAGGGTCCGTATTTTCGCTGAATTCTGGTGGTCCTACAGTTTTAAAATCTTTAAAATTTGTTAATATATTATTCACTTGCCCCTTGCTGCAGGTGTACGAGTTCACATAGCTTGAGCTATCATATTATCGAAGTTTTGCATTGGGTCATCTTGATTCCTTTCATTGTTCACAGAACGTTCCTCCCTCTAGTTACGATTTTGACGCCTTGGCGGCATTATCTGATTAAACAAAACCTTAATTTATTACATCGAGTTTAATTATCTGATATATCTTTTAAGTGTTTAAAATATAACATGTAATTTAAACTCTAACAATTATATTATCATAATGTTGTATTAACGAATTGACCGAATGGTAATGAAGGTGATCAGCCTTTCATACCTGATGAATACATGCAGTGTACATATAGTACGATTCAACAAATCATAGATGTGACAATCATGAATGATTATTCACAAGCATATACGCAAAATTATAACTCAGGGTTGAGTTATAGAAAACTTGCCTGAACCGTTGATTATCGTTACGCAATTAATAAGCTTTGTCTGACGACCTAATATATAAATGATATCGATATAAAAATTATAATAACATCATCACAATATTTAAAATAACCTAAACACATTATTACATAACCCTATCAGTCTATAACACACATACGACTTATCCTCAAGTCAAATTTTACAATCTAAATCGAGTTCGGTACAATTCTGACATCCTGACGATCTAGTCGGACAAATATCTAGTTTAAGTTCAATTAAACTCTGTCTAAACCCTAAACCATTATCTAAAATAATTTATTAATAGTCGAAATATTTTTCGTAAGCTCGTAAATTTTTTTAAGTAATTATTACCATTTATCATGATTTTTCAATCATTAATATCGTATTTAAATGAATTAAATACCACATAATTCCTTTGTCATTAATATTTATTTAATATTTAATATTAATGAAATACATGACATAATATTATAATATATTTATAATATATCAAAGTATTTTTAATACCTTAAAATCATATTTATATGATTTTTAAACAATTAATTTCATTATCCGATAATTACTATTAATATTAAAATATTAATATTTTCATGACAAAATATAAAAAGTTATATTTTATAACTTACAATATTTTTATAACACTTAAATCATTTTTTTATGATTTTTAAATTATTAATTCGATTTTCCTTAATTTATTTAATATATTTATTAAATAAATTAATTATTATTAATATTAATTAATTAGTGAAATTCATCATAAAATATTAAAAGTCATGAAAAATAACTTAAAATATTTTCTTATACCATAATATAGTTTTTTATGATTTTTTATGTATTAAAATCATTTTTAAATAATTTATTTAATATTATAATTAAATATCTTCTATATTTCAAAAATATTAAATATTTATGAAATATACTCAAAATAATTAAAAACTAATTTTCGGACTTTAAAATAAATTTTAGTAATTTATTATGTTTTTTTAATAAATTAAAACTAATTTTCTCTAATTATTTAATAAAATAATTAATTTTTTAAAAATAACTGTCGCTAATGGGCCCTATAGCGATAGAACCGTCGCTATAGGTGTTCTTGAGCATTTTCCAGAAATTTAAGTCAGCGTTAAAGGTCTTAGGTTTGACCAGTAATTGATGTAGGTTCTTGTTGATTCTGGGCTGATAATTTGTATTAATAATGTAGTATAAGTGTAGCACTACAACTAGAATCAAGTTTCATTGCTAATACATAACATAACAGCAAGATCTATGCTAGCAAATATCTTGTCAGACATGTTCTTGAGTGTCTGGGTTTTCTAGAAACTCAAGCAGTAATAAGGGTCCTACATTGCAGCATTATATCTTTGATTCTAGGAATTGCTTATATGATCTATGAACTCAAACTTGTAGTAGAGGTGTCAGTAAAACAACTATATAGCATCCGATCAGTCTAACAACAACACATTGAAGAAATCAAGGCCGGTCAAAGTAGGCCAGAAAACAGGTTCTTGAAAATTCTGGGTTTTCCAGAATCTTCATCCGGGCAGTCGGTCAACGATGGTATGACCACTGATATCATCGATTCTGTTGTTAATCTAGGTGATCTAATTACAAGGATTAGTAGGTCATATACCAGTTTACAATATCCAACTAACATCATGACCAAAAACATAAAACATGGCAAGATCTAAAGCCTGCAAAAACTTGTTAGACAACAAGCTAAGTTCTGGGTTGCCCAAAAGCTCACTCTCGTGATCGGTCAACGCTGTTTGACTGATCATAACATGAAATCTAGACACGATCCCACCCTGATTCAAGTTGCAGAACAAAGACCACATGTCATACTACATATGCGTAACATAAAATACTCATAACAATTAACACACACTGATCTAGGGGCCTTGACATTCAGTTGTCAGGCCAAAAAAATTCCAGTTTTCCAGATTTCTAAAAATACTATTTCGAGCACTTTGATGTTATGGATCTGGGATTTAACAACCCAGATCGCTGAAAGACACCCTAATACACAACTTTAACTAACCAATTTCAACATATAACATAAGATCACAGATTTCTAAAATTTAGGGTTTTATACCTTTTCTAGCTTTAATCTTGAATCTGCCTTTAATGATCTGATCTTGTCAAGTTAGGGACTGATATTGGCTTATCTTATCTCACTCTCTCGCTCTAAATTTCGAAGTTTGAAGAGAGAGAAGGTCTAGGTTGCTTTTCTAAGTAAAGTAAGAAATGTTTCCTACTTTCTAAAATATAAATTTTGATGCAATGTATATGGTTGAGATAGCTGTCAATTCTTGGCTGATTGGTGTTGCAATAAGTCACATGGACAATCTTGGAGTGGTTGAGCAACTAAGATATAGCAAGATTTGCAAGTTACCTTATTAAAGAAATAAAAAGGGCACTTTAGTCAATTTCATTTTCAATTTATTGGCATACTTGTCTTTTGCTACAACCCTTAGGGTTTAGGTTTTAACCCTTAGGGTTTAGGATTTAACCCTTTAGATTTTCAAAATAGAAAATTAATATTTTTAAATTATAATTAGGATAATATAATTATATTAAGATTTCCTAATCATGAAATTTAATCTTGCTAATTAGGATTATTATTTCCTAATTAAAATTGCTATTTTAGCAATTAGGGTCAAAATGGTGCATTAGGGTTTATAACCCAAGAATTAGGGTTTTAAATAGAAAAATAATTTTTTTAATTTAGAAATTAGGTTTCCTAATTAGATTAGGGTTTCCTAATTACTTATAACTTGAAAATTAGGATTAATGTTTCATAATTAACATTAAAATTATTAAATTAAAAATTAAGTTTTCCCTAATTATAAATAAGGGTTTCTAATCCAAAAATTAGGGTTTTCTAAATCAATTAGGATTATCCCTAATTAGGTTGTCATTAATAACGTTTAAACCTTATACTAGCATTTGCATTCGCAAATTAGGGTTTTAACTTCCGAATAAGGGTTTCGGATTCCCGAAACTGAAATTAGGATTTCCAGAACCGGTTTCTAGGGTTTCTTATAAATCGTAAGAATTTTTTAACTGAATGTTGACGTTCTTAATATAATATTTAGGGTTTACCACTGATACAGATTATCTGGTCAACCCTTGACCCTTAACCACATACTATACACATATAATACCATATACATAGAACATAATCACTTATATACTTAATCCTGAATAACTCATCAAAGATTTTTAAATTTACAAAATTCCTTCTCGGAAATCTCAAATCCATTCACTTATTTTCTGTCTAGGTTTATTATTTAACCTTAATTCAATCTTTTAAGATTTTATAAATTTCCAAAATTCTCGGGTTGTCACTAGAATAACTCCTTAAACTTGGTCCATGTCACAACCTCCGTTCCGGCTCTACCTCGGTTCGTCTCCCACCAGTAATTAGCCTCACCTTTCATCAAATAGGTAGCAAAAGCCGTCTTTTGCTCTTCGGCTACCCTAGCAATCATAAAGGCATTTTCCATCTCTTTCACCCATGTTTGAGCTTCTATGGGGTCCGTATTTCTGCTGAATTCTGGTGGTCCTATAGCTTTAAAATCTTTAAAATTTGTTAATCTATTATTCGCTTGCCCCCTTGCTGCAGGTGTACGAGTTCACATAGCTTGAGCTATCATATTATCGAAGTTTTGCATTGGGTCATCTTGATTCCTTTCATTGTTCACAGAACGTTCCTCCCTCTGGTTACGATTTTGACGTCTTGGCGGCATTATCTGATTAAACAAAACCTTAATTTATTACATCGAGTTTAATTATATGATATATCTTCTAAGTGTTTAAAATATAACATGTAATTTAAACTCTAACAATCATATTATCATAATGTTGTATTAACGAATTGACCGAATGGTAATGAAGGTGATCATCCTTTCATACCTGATGAATACATGCAGTGTACATATAGTACTATTCAACAAATCATAGACGTGATAATCATGAATGATTATTCACAAGCATATACACAAAATTATAACTCAGGGTTGAGTTAAAGAAAACTTGCCTGAACCGTTGATTATCGTTACACAATTAATAAGCTTTGTCTGACGACCTAATATATAAATGATATCAATATAAAAATTAGAATAACATCATCACATTATTTAAAATAACCTAAACACATTATTACATGACCCTATCAGTCTATAACACACATACGACTTATCCTTAAGTCAAACTTTTAAAGTTTAAATTGAGTTCGGTACAATTCTGACATCCTGACGATCTAGTCGGATAAATATCTAGTTTAAGTTCAATTAAACTCTGTCTAAACCCTAAACCATTATCTAAAATAATTTATTAACAGTCGAAATATTTTTCGTGAGCTCGTAAAATTTTTTAAGTAATTATTACCATTTATCATGATTTTTCAATCATTAATATCGTATTTAAATGAATTAAATACCACATAATTCTTTTAGCATTAATATTTATTTAATATTAAATATTAATAAAATACATGACATAATATTATAATATATTTATAATATATCAAAGTATTTTTAAAACCTTAAAATCATATTTATATGATTTTTAAACAATTAAATTCATTATCCGTTAATTGTTATTAATATTAAAATATTAATATTTTCATGACAAAATATAAAAAGTTATATTTTATAACTTACAATATTTTTATAACAATTAAATCATTTTTATATGATTTTTAAATTATTAATTCTATTTTTCCTTAATTTATTTAATATATTTATTAAATAAATTAATTATTATTAATATTAATTAATTAATTAAATTCATCATAAAATATTAAAAGTCATTAAAAATAACTTAAAATATTTTCTTATACCATAATATAAATTTTTATGATTTTTTATGTATTAAAATTATTTATAAATAATTTATTTAATATTATAATTAAATATCTTTTATATTCTAAAAATATTAAATATTTATGAAATATACTCAAAATAATTAAAAACTAATTTTCAGAATTTAAAATAATTTTTAGTAATTTATTATGTTTTTTTAATAAATTAAAACTAATTTTCTCTAATTATTTAATAAAATAATTTATTTTCCGAAAATTGTAAGACCCTAATTTATTAAAAAAAATAAAATTAAATTTTATCTATTTATTATTTTGAAATAGAAAGGGTTGATTTGATTAATGTGGTTAGTTATGGGTAAAATGCGCAAATATTTCAGATAAGCAAGTGGTTATAAAATATTCATTTTTGGTCGGTGAATATTCGTTTGGTCGTGGAATATTCTTGCTGTCGGGGAATATTCGTACGACGGCGCAGCCTTGTGTGGGCCCCATAACGAAAAGCGATTGGATGAAGAAAACGACAAGTATAAGTTGTTTATAATCAACGGCGAAGTTGTTACCGTTAATACTGTTGGAATACCTGGTGGTTAAAATACATTAGCACACGGTATTGCACCAATTATTGATTCTTACGAAGGAAAGCACTACTCAATAATTGTTACAGTAGTTACTGTTCAATATTTTATTTTATTGATTCAATAATTGTTGCATTGATATTTTATATTATTGTTGTTTCAATAATTGTCACTGCACAGTATTTTCCATTATCAGATCAATAATTCATATTATTTGAATAATATTATTAGATAACATTATTGGTAATGTCTAGAAAGTTCTGTATAAGGAGAGATTTGGTCATCTAATTGCGCGCCAGTAAGGAGAAATTCTTATTGGAAAGCCCCCTCTTTCTTGGGAATGGCCTGGTTTTCATAAAACTGATTCTATAATATTATTTGTGAATAATTAATTATTGATTCATATGATAAGAAAATATTTATTTTATGTGGATATAAATGAGGGATATATTTTTGTGGTTAAAAATGAAGGAGTTAATGTTGAGATTTTTATCAGTATTTTTGTCGGAATGGAGGTATTAAAAATCAGGGTTTTTGAGATATTTTACGGGGGTTATAACTTTTAATCCGACCGTTGGATCGTGGTAATTTTTGGATATATTATACATATATAAGTTGAGTATATGTCCACAAATTTTGAACTGTTAAAAAAGAACGTATGATTTATTATGAATTTTACGAGATGACTGGTTCAGAAATTGTTGAATTTTCGGAGTTTATCATTTTGGTAAAAAATTCTAGAATTGGTGGGCCCCACTCTTGGTTGGTGAATAAATATGCTGAGATTTTTATTCAAATGTGGTAGGCTTGAATAGTAGCAATTAAAGCCATCAGGTTGCAGGTTAAGTCTGCTTCGGCGTGCTAACATTTTCCTATAAATAGAGGGCTAAGTTAGAATTGAAAATCACACCAGAAACAAGTTTTCTCTCTTTCTCTCTCTAAATTTTTGAGTGTATTTTGTGAGTATTGTGACGCCCCCAAAATTAGGTATACATCACCCATCTTGGGTCGTCAGTTACATAGTACATAATACAAAAGAGTCAAGTAGAAAATAAACTCTACTATCTTTTATGATTTAAAAGGTTTTTCAACACTGTGATCGCTGGGACTCAGCTTAATAAAATAATCCACATCATCGAATCACCCCTGCACTACGGCCAAGGATATTCGTGTATTCATTAATGGTCATGATCATGCCAACAACTGTCCATCAATGTACTACGGGCCAATGAGGACTTTTACCACATCATTTGTAATATTACGGTCATGATTATATCAAATAATCCCTGGTCATAATCATACCAAGTCCATCTATGCACTACAGGCCACAGATGACTTTCAACATTTTATAAACATGAGGATGATGACAATGATATAAGAATTCAATAAAACAAGTTCAATAATTAATTTATCCAAGAATTAACAACGTCCAAATTGTCAACATGATACTGCTTTGTGGAGTAAAATTCAAGAATGCTTAGAAGAATATTTTCACGAAAAGATACTGGATGAAACACAATTACCAAGGATATTCCATAAATTTCATGGAGTATAGAAGTCAAAACTTAACCAACTGAGTATAATAAAGAATAGAATATCAAAAGAAATCACCATGCATGCGATAGATCGCACAGACAGGTTATTCCAACAGAATAATAAATAATGGAATCAGGTCCGGCGTAAAACGCACAGACATGATATTCCAACAGAATAATAATAAAGACGGAACCAGGTCCGGTGTAAAACACACAGACAGGATGTTCCAACAGAATAATAATAAAGACGGAACCAGGTCCGGTGTAAAACACACAGACAAGATGTTCCAACAGAATAATAATAAAGATGGAACCATGTCCGGTGTAAAACACACAGACAGGATATTCCAACAGAATAATAGAAGAATATCACCAAGTATAGGGTAGACCGCGTATACAGGTTATTCCAACAGAATAATAAGAAATGGAATAACAACAGTTCTCTTAATGAATAAGAAAGAATAACACCCCTTACCATTTTAAAGAAGAGTTGAAATAAGGAAGTAGTTAAGTAGCAGAATACTCTTCTTCTCTCTCTCTATAGTTTCTCTCTCTAGAGTTCAGTGAATTCGTAAGAAATAATGAAGGAATGAGCTGCTATTTATAGAAAAATAGAATGCATAGTAACTAATCTATGAACGGTCCAGATTGATTACTTTAATCTGACGGTCCATATTTAAAGAAAAATCTTTTAAATAAAATATAATATATTCTATTTATAGAATAACTTTAACAAAGTATTCTGTTTTATATAAAAAAATGTTTCTGTTTTATTACGTTAATAATACGAATAAAATAAAACGTCATTATCGCTAAATAATTCATATTATTAACTGACAATAATTGAATCAAACTGAGTGACTTCTCACATAAGCATTAATAATCAATACCGTGTGCTACTATTCAACCACACGTATTACTGTACTTTTACTACCGAGTAGTTCAACAGTATCAATGGTAAAACTTTCGCTGTTATTTTTAATAAAATATTTTTGTCGTTTTCTCAATCCGACAATAATTCCGTTGTGGGGTCCACCAATGATTGTGTCGTTGTACGAATATTCCCTGTTAAAACGAATATTCCCCGACCAATCGAATATTATATAACAACTTGCGTACTTTGCAAAATTTATAAATATTACCCACAACTATAACATTATATCAAATTAACTCCATAATATTCAAAAATAATATTTATAGAAAATTCATCTTTATTTATAAAAGTTGGGGTCTTACAACCTCCCCTTCTTATGAAATTTTGCCCTCGAAATTAGGGTACGTACCTGGTATGTCGAAGAGGTAAGGATACCTTGATTTCATTTCAGATTCTAACTCCCAAGTCATTTCCTCAACATCGTGGTTTCTCCACAAAACTTTGACTTGAGGTATAACCTTGGAGCGTAGAATATGTTCCTTCTTATCCAAGATTTGAACATGAACTTCTTCATACGTCAAATCCTCCGCTATTTCGTCCGGTTCTAACTCAATAATGTGGTTCGGGTCTTGCACATATTTGCGTAACATGGATATGTGAAAAACGTTATGAACACGAGACATACTTGGCGGTAAAACGAGTCTATAAGCCACAGTTCTTACTCGATCGAGGATTATGAATGAACCGATGAATCGAGGATTGAGCTTTCCTCTTTCTCCAAATCTCGTAACTCCTCTCCATGGAGCAACACGTAAGAACACATGATCTCCTATATCAAATTCCACGTCCTTTCGATGAAGACCAACATAACTCTTTTGTCGATTTTGTGAGGTTTTTATCCGTTGTCGGATCATTTGAATCTTTTGTGTAGTCATACGTACCAACTCCGGTCCCAACAACGTTGCTTCACCCACCTCATCCCAGCATACTGGAGAACGACATTTTCTTCCATACAATGCTTCGAATGGAGCCATGCCAATACTTGCTTGATAACTGTTGTTGTAGGAAAACTCCACCAATGATAAGAACTTATCCCAACTTCCCTTGAAGTCAAGGACACAGACTCTTAATAAATCTTCTAGAGTTTGAATAGTCCTCTCTGATTGTTCGTCCGTCTGAGGATGATATGTCGAACTAAATCGTAAATCCGCACCCATAGCTTTTTGTAAGCTAACCCAAAATCGTGAAGTGAATCTTGGGTCTCGGTCAGAAACTATGGATACTGGCATACCATGCAGTCTTACAATCTCGTTCATGTATATACGAGCAAGACGTTCAAGTGTATAAGTTTCTCGTATCGGTAAGAAATGAGCAGACTTGGTCAATCTATCAACAATGACCCAAATCGCAGTTATACCTTGAGAAACCTTAGGAAGACCGGTAACGAAATCCATGATAATGTGCTCCCACTTCCATTCTAGAATTTTAAGTGGTTGCAATGGACCTTTTGGTACTTGATGCTCCACTTTGACTCGTTGACAAGTTAGACACCTTGAGATAAACAGCGCTATCTCTCGCTTCATATTGCTCCACCAAAATGTATGACGAAGATCATGATACATTTTGGTACTTCCAGGATGGATTGTAAACGGTGTGTTGTGCGCCTCCATCATGATTTCATACTTTAAATCAGGGTCGTTAGGAACACAAAGTCTGGAGTTGACTCGAAGTATTCCTTCTTCATCGATTCTTGCTTCCGGCATAACACCTTCTTGCACTTTCTTCCTCATACGCATCAGCTCCAGGTCTGTAGCTTGAGCAACTTTAACTTTATCGATTAAAGTTGGTTCTACTCGTATATTCGCCATCATCACATGGGTCCCTGGAGTCTTTAACTCTATCTCCATCCTTTGCAAGTCACACAAAATGGGCCTTTGTGTTGACAATATCGCACTCGTACTTGCATATGATCTTCTACTCAATGCGTCAGCTACCACGTTTGCTTTTCCAGGATGGTATTGAATGGTATGATCATAATCTTTCAACAGTTCAAGCCAACGTCGTTGTCGCATGTTGAGTTCCTTTTGAGTGAAGAAATATTGAGGCTTTTATGATCCGTAAAGATCTTCACCTTCTCCCCATACAAGTAATGCCTCCAAATTTTAAGTGCAAAGACAACAGCTGCCAACTCTAGATTATGAGTAGGATAATTCCTCTCATATTCCTTGAGTTATCTTGATGCATATGCTATGACTTTTCTATGTTGCATGAGAACTCATCCCAACCCGTTGCTCGAAGCATCACTGTAGATGACAAATCCCTCCGAGCCAGATGGTATTGTTAGAACAGGTGCTGAAATGAGTCTCCTCTTGAGTTCTTGAAAACTCTTCTCACATTCTTCGCTCCAGTCGAACTTTGTATCTTTCCGAGTCAGCTGAGTTAGCGGAGCAGCGATTCGAGAAAATCCTTCCACGAATCTCCGATAATAACCAGCTAAACCAAGAAAGCTACGTACTTCGGTCACTGATTTAGGTTGTTCCCAGCTTTGAATAGTTTCAATCTTTGCCGGGTCAACAGATATTCCACGACTTGATACTACATGCCCAAGGAATGCTACCTCCTCCAGCTAGAACTCGCATTTCGTTAACTTGGCATAAAGCTTGTATTCACGAAGCTTTTGGAGTACCAGCCTCAAGTATTGCTCATGATCTTCACGACTTTTGGAATAAATAAGGATGTCATCAATAAAGACGACCACAAAGTGATCCAAATATTCCTTGAATACCCGGTTCATCATATCCATGAAGGCAGCAGGAGCATTAGTCAATCCAAAGGACATGACTAGGAATTCATAATGCCCGTACTGAGTTCTGAAAGCCGTCTTTGGAATATCTTCAGTTCTAACCTTCAGCTGATGATATCCAGAACGAAGATCGATCTTTGAAAAGAATTGTGCTCCTTGTAACTGGTCAAACAGGTCATCAATACGTGGTAATGGGTACCTGTTTTTGATGGTGACATGATTCAACTCCCGATAATCAATACAAATTCACATACTTCCATCTTTCTTCTTCACGAATAGCACAGGAGCACCCCAAGGAGAAGTACTAGGACGAATAAAGCCAATGTCTAACAATTCCTGCAGTTGGATCTTTAACTCCTGAAATTCAATAGGAGCCATTCGATATGGGGCTTTGGAAATGGGTTTTGTATCGGGTTCAAGGTCGATACAAAATTCAATTTCACGCTCTGGGGGTAGGCCAGGAAATTCTTCAGGGAATACGTCAGGGAATTTATTAACAATAGAAATATCATTCAAAACTGACGTATTTTTGTTTAGATCCGTGACATGAGCTAAGAAAGCTTGACATCCGTTTTTCAATAAACGAATAGCTTTATGGCTTGAGATGACAGCGATTGATTTTAATGGTTTGGTTGCTTGAATTCGCATAATAGGTCGATTAGGAATATGAAAGCTAACAACCTTACGAAAACAATCAATTTTTGCATGATGAGTAGTTAACCAATCAATCCCTAGAATCACGTCAAATGCAAGTATTTTTAATGAAATAAGATCGACAGGTAATGTGTGGGTACCAACTTGAACCAAACAAGACTTATAAACCGTGGATGTAATGAAGGTTTCTCCCAATGGAGTTTCAACAGATAAATAAAAGTCTAATTTCTCCGGAGTCAAATTTAATCGATGAGCGCAAGTAGGAGAAATAAAAGAATGGGTAGAACTGGTATCAAATAAAGTATAGACTTCGTTAGAGTTTATGGTAAGCTTACCCGTGATGACCTCATTCGGATTCCTTGCTTTCTAGGAGGTCACAACAAACGCTCACCCTTGCACTACCGGTTTTGACTTTTCTTGGATGGCCTTTGGTGTCTCCATCCTGACTGAACTTATTTTTGGTAAACGACAAAATCGAGCTAAATGACCTTCTCTTCCACAATTATAACATGCTTTAGACGGCATCGCGCAGTTTGGACTGATGTGCCCCTCCCCTCCGCATTTGAAACATATGATAGGTGGTCGTTCTCCTTCCTTAACAACGGGTGCTGGTGCTGACGTCTTTCCATCATTGTTGAATCTCCTCTTCTTGAAATGACCATTCTTATTGTTTTGGCCCTAATTACCACCGAAGTGGTTACCATTTCTGGCCTGTTGATTCCCTCCACGCTTGTTGTCACCGCTTCGATGATTGCTCTCACTAGTATTATCATTTTGCCGACTGCTCTCTTTTGGTTGCGTTGACTCGTTATCGCGCTCCACTAACTGAGCCCTATTCACAACATCTGAATACAAACATAGTTTATGAGAAATAAGATGTTGACGTATCTCAGGTTTCAAACCTTGCAAAAACATTCGCGTCATTCGCTCTTCATTATCCACCAAGTGGGACGCAAACCGGGACAACTCAGCAAATTTAGTCTCATACTGCGACACGGCCATATTATTCTGCTCCAATTTGATGAACTCCACCTCCTTCATGTGACGAATACTTTTGGGAAAGTATTTGTCATTGAACAGCTCTTGGAACTTCTCCCAAGACATCTTCAGTGCGGCAGGTTGAGTACGCTTAATCGATTCCCACCAGTAATCTGGCTCTCCTCGTAACATAAAGGCGGCAAAGGGAACCTTTTGCTCCTCGGAGCATCCCAAGTCATCAAATATCTTGGTAATCTGCTTTATCTATGTTTCTGCTATAAGTGATTTTGGCTCTCACTTAAACTCTGCTGGTCCCAGCTCCTTGAACTGTTTAGCGGTGACCGTCCGAGAGTTTTCAGTGTTTCCACCTATATTTTGGACAGGAGCCGCTCTCGCCTGTTGTTGCATGAACTGCATAAAGTTATTGATATATGGTGAATCAACAGTCGCCTGTGCTCCATTGCTATTCTCAACATTCTCAGATGCCATTTTCAGATACTGTCACAAAATAAAAGTTAATTGATATGTCATATATTATCCTTATAATATGACCGACCAATTAAATACCATGAAAATAAACTTAGGTAGGTCATACTAGCGAAGGAATTCCCCGTCTCTCCCCTCCTAGTTCTATTCTCACATCTTAGTCAGGGATCATATCCCTAAGCTCTGATACCAACTGTGACGCCCCCAAAATTAGGTATACATCACCCATCTTGGGTCGTCAGATACATAGTACAGAATACAAATACAACTTATTAATACAACTGTTGTGTACAATCGACAAAACATAAACTGTGAGTTTGAATACAAATATTGTCTTCTAGAGAGTATTCATACTCAAAAGGAGTCCTCATTACATTTATTATCACACTATTACATAGAATAGTGAGGACTACTAACTAATAATATCATTCGGACCATCACTCCATTTCCCGACTTGTCCTAGCTACGTTCTCATTTTCTGAAGAGAACAGTGAAAAAAAGGGTGAGCTCAACTAGCCCAGTAAGAAATATTATGACTAAGATAATGCAGAATAAATTATCATTAGCCTTCAACAATGTTAAACTGATAAACTATAATAGACATCAAGTTTAACTGCAGCGGAACAAGCAATCCATTAAAAGAGTCGAGTAGAAAATAAACTCTACTATCTTTTATGATTTAAAAGGTTTTTCAACACTGTGAGCGCTGATACTCAGCTTAATAAAATAATCCACATCATCGAATCGCCCCTGCACTACGGCCAAGGATATTTGTGTATTCATTAATGGTCATGATCATGCCAACAACTGTCCATCAATGCACTACGGGCCAATGAGGACTTTTACCACATCATTTGTAATATTACGGTCATGATTATACCGAATAATCCCTGGTCATAATCATACCAAGTCCATCTATGCACTACAGGCCACAGATGATTTTCAACATTTTATAAACATGAGGATGATGACAATGATATAAGAATTCAATAAAACAAATTCAATAATTAATTTATCCAAGAATTAACAACGTCCAAATTGTCAACATGTTACTACTTTGTGGAGTAAAATTCAAGAATGCTTAGAAGAATATTTTCATGAAAAGATACTGGATGAAATGCAATTATCAAGGATATTTCATAAATTTCATGGAGTATAGAAGTCAAAACTTAACCAACTGAGTATAATAAAGAATAGAATAACAAAGGAAATCACCATGCATGCGATAGATCGCACAGACAGGTTATTCTAACAGAGTAATAAATAATGGAACCAGGTCCGGCGTAAAACGCATAGACAGGATATTCCAACAGAATAATAATAAAGACGGAACCAGGTCTGGTGTAAAACACACAGACAGGATGTTCCAACAGAATAATAATAAAGACGAAACCAGGTCCGGTGTAAAACACACAGACAGGATGTTCCAACAGAATAATAATAAAGACGGAACCAGGTCCGGTGTAAAACACACAGACAGGATATTCCAATAGAATAATAGAAGAATGTCACCAAGTATAGGGTAAACCGCGTATACAGGTTATTCCAACAGAATAATAAGAAATGGAATAACAACAGTTCTCATCATGAATAAGAAAGAATAACACCCCTTACCGTTTTAAAGAAGAGCTGAAATAAGGAAGTAGTTAAGTAGCAGAATACTCTTCTTCTCTCTCTCTATAGTTTCTCTCTATAGTTTCTCTCTCTAGAGTTCAGTGAATTCGTAAGAAATAATGAAGGAATGAGCTGCTATTTATAGAAAAATAGAATGCATAGTAATTAATCCATGAACGGTCCAAATTGATTACTTTAATCTGACTGTCCATATTTAAAGAAAAATCTTTTAAATAAAATATAATATATTCTATTTATAGAATAACTTTAATAAAATATTCTGTTTTATATAAAAAGATGTTTCTGTTTTATTACGTTAATAATACGAATAAAACAAAACGTCATTATCGCTAAATAATTTATATTATTAACTGACAATAATTGAATCAAATTGAGTGACTTCTCACATAAGCATTAATAATCAATACCGTGTGCTACTATGTAACCACACGTATTACTGTACTTTTACTACCGAGTAGTTCAACAGTATCAATGGTAAAACTTCCGCCGTTATTTTTAATAAAATATTTTTGTCGTTTTCTCAATCCGACAATAATTCCATTGTGGGGTCCACTAATGATTGTGTCATTGTACAAATATTCCCTGTTAAAACGAATATTCCCCGACCAATCGAATATTATATAACGACTTGCGTACTTTGCAAAATTTATAAATATTACCCACAACTATAACATTATATCAAATTAACTCCATAATATTCAAAAATAATATTTATAGAAAATTCATCTTTATTTATAAAAGTTGGGGTCTTACAAGTATTTAGATACTTTAAGAGTTTCTATTCATCAGAGCAAGTTTCTTCAGCCTTATACCGGTATTCCGACCAGAAGTACTGATATTTTGAGGTAAGGGATATTATCTTCTTCTTAAATGATATTTTCTTCAATATCATTATGCCAAAATATTGATATGAACTTTTTATCAAATTTAGAACTTTTTATGTTGGGGTTACTATTCATGTATACGTTACTATTCACGTATACGGTACTATTCACGAGTACAACACTATTCACCGAAAAATAAAATTGTATCCATGTTTTGATCTTTATTTTTGAATTCTGCTTCACAATTGATTATTATGAAGTATTATTGATCTTGAATAAACTGTTATACGAATCCTTACTATTTGTCCTCCTGTCTCACTGGATTCGTTTTCTTTAAGATATTTTTCATCATCCTTAGTCCTAAATGATGATATTACTGAATATCTTTGGCCTGTAGTTCAAAGATGTATGATTACCTGATGAATATCTTTGGCCTGTAGTGCAAAGATGAACAGGTGTTGAGATGAACTTGACCGACTGGTGATATAAATGAATATCTTTGGCCTGTAGTGCAAAGATGAATATTTGGTTAAATATGATTATTAATTGATGTTACAGGGATAAAATATTGATGATGGACTTTAAAATCTTAGAAGATAGTAGAATTCATTATCTACTTGACTCTTCTAATGGTTTGTTGTTTCCGCTGCAGTTGTTGATCTAAAACTTGTTGTCGATTATATTCTATCAGATTTTTCCCTGTTGAATACTAATGATAATTTGTTGTATATTATCTTAGTCATAATATTCTTTAATGGGCTAGTTGAGCTCACCCTTTTACTTTCTGTTCCATTTTTCTTCTCAGGAGGTGAGAACATAGCAGGATCTAGTTGGGGTATGGAGTATTGGTTCTAGAAAGATGTTTTAGCAGTCCTCACTATTTCTGTAAAATAGTGTTTGAATAATTGTAATGAGAACTTATTTGAGTGTGGATATTTTCTAGAAGACAATATTTGTATTTTAACTCACAGTATATGTTGTCGTATTTTGTACGACAATTGTATTATTGAAGTTGTAGTTTGCTTTCTGTACCATGTATTTGGCGACTCAGAATGGGTGTTGTATACCTATTTTGGGGGCGTCACAATTGGTATCAGAGCTTAGGGATATGATCCTTGGCTGAGATGTGAGACAAGAACTAGGAGGGGAGAGACGGGGAATTCCTTCGCTAGTATGACCTGACTAAGTTTATTTGGTGTTTATTTGGTCGGTCAGAGTATATGGATAATATATGACATGACTATTAACCCTTGTTTTATGGCAGTATTTAAGAATGGCAGCTGAGACCGTTAATAATGAAGTAAATCAGACCGTGGAGACACCTTTGATCACCACCCAGGGGAACGTGCAACAGGAAGGCAATATTCCTCCTGTAAACAACGTTACCGAGCAAACTATGAATGATGGAATGTTTAGGAGTTTTTTGCAGTTCATGCAAAATCAGACGAGGGAGACTCGTGCGCAGAATACGGGTGGAAATGATAACAACGAGCGGTTTGTCACCGCCAAGCAGTTCAAAGAATTGGGACCACCAGAATTTAAGGGAAAGCCGGATCCGATCATGGCAGAAACGTGGGTCAAGCAAATTACCAAGATATTCGATGTCTTGGGATGCACGGAGGAATAGAAGGTTCCATTCGCCACCTTTATGTTCCGCGGTGAGGTAGACTACTGGTGGGAGTCTGTGAAGCATACCCAGCCTGACGCACTCAACATGTCCCGGGAAACATTTCAAAAACTGTTCAATGACAAGTACTTTCCTGAAAGTATTCGTCATATGAAGGAGGTGGGGTTTATCAGATTGGAACAAAACAACATGACGGTGTCCCAGTACGAGGCGAAGTTTGCAGAGTTATCCAGGTTTGCACCTCATTTGGTCAAAAATGAGAAATGAATGACAAGAATGTTTCTAAGAGGTCTAAAACCCGAGATTCGGCAATATCTTATCTCTCATAAATTTTCTTTATATTCAGATGTTGTAAATAGGGCTCAATTATTAGAGCGAGATAATGAGTATGTGCAACCGAGGGACCAAAAACAGGGTCATACCGGTGACAGCAGTCATCAGAGCGATGATAACCAATGAGGAGGGAAAAATACGAACAAAGGTGGTAACCACTTTGGTGGTCATCGTGGCCATGATAATAGGAGAGGTGAGTCAAGTGAAAATTTCAGAAAGAGGAGATTCAACAATGACGGGAAGACATCAGCAGCTGCACCAGCACCAACAACAAATTCTAGGGGAGGAGAACTACCGCCAGTTAGATGTTACAAATGCGGAAAAGAGGGACATATCAGCCCAAACTGTCCATAACAATCCAAGGTATGTTACAACTGTGGAAAGGAAGGCCACATAGCTCGGGATTGTTCTATAGCAAAACTAAGTTCAACAGGGATGGTGACTCCAAGGGCTGTCCCGAATAAGTCAAAATCAGCGGTTCCTAGAAGAGCGTTTATCGTGACTGGCCAAAACGTGAGGAACCCGAACGAGGTGATCACGGGTAAGCTAATTATAAACTCTTGCGAAGTTTATACCTTATTAGATACCGGTTCTACCCATTCTTTTATCTCTCCTGCTTGTGCTCAACGTTTAAACTTGACTCCGGATAAATTATACTTTGACTTATTTGTTGAAACTCCATTGGGTGAAACCTTCGTTACATCTAAAGTTCATAAATCTTGCATGATCAAGTTGGCACTATCACATTACCTGTTGAACTTATCTCTTTAAAGATACTTGCTTTTGATGTGATTTTAGGAATTGATTGGTTAACCACTCATTATGCTAAAATTAATTATTTTCGTAAGGTTGTTAGTTTTCATATTCCTAACCAACCTGTCATACGAATTCAAACTACTAAACTACTAAAATCAGTCACTGTCATATCAAGCCACAAAGCTATTCATTTATTGAAAAACGGATGTCAAGCTTTCTTAGCCCATGTTATGGATTTGAACAAAGACAAGTCAGATTTGAATAATATTTCTATTGTTAGAGAATTTCCCGATGTATTTCCTGAAGAACTTCCTGGTCTACCCCCAGAACGTGAAGTTGAATTCTTTATTAACATTGAACTCGGTACAAAGCCCATTTCTAAAACCCCATATCGAATGGCTCATATTGAACTTCAGGAGTTAAAAGTCCAATTACAGGAGTTATTAGACATCGGTTTTATTCGTCCTAGTACATCTCCTTGGGGTGCTCCTGTTTTATTAGTAAAGAAGAAAGACGGGAGTATGCGACTTTGTATCGACTATAGGGAATTGAACCATGTCACTATCAAGAATAGGTATCCGCTACCTCGCATTGATGACCTGTTTGACCAGTTACAAGGAGCACAATTCTTTTCAAAGATCGATCTTCGTTCTGGATATCATCAACTGAAGATTAAAACTGAGGATATTCTAAAGACTGCCTTCAGAACTCGGTACGGGCATTATGAATTCTTAGTCATGTCTTTTGGGTTGACTAATGCTCTTGCTGCTTTCATGGATATGATGAATAATGTATTCAAAGAATATTTAGATCAGTTCGTTGTTGTCTTTATTGATGACATCCTCATCTATTCCAAAAGCCGTGAAGATCATGAGCGCCATTTGAAGCTGGTACTGCAAAGGCTTCGTGAAAACAAGCTATATGCCAAATTGAAGAAATGCGAGTTCTGGCTTGAGGAAGTAGCATTCCCTGGGCACGTGGTGTCAAAACATGGAGTATCTGTCAACCCGGCGAAGATTGAAGCCATAAAAAGTTGGGAGCAACCGAAGTCGGTGACCGAAGTACGTAGCTTTCTGGGCTTAGCTGGGTATTATCAGAGATTCGTGGAAGGATTTTCTAGAATCGCTACTCCGTTAACTCAGCTGACTCGGAAGGATACAAAATTCGGTTGGAGCGAGGATTGCGAGAAGAATTTTCAAGAACTCAAGAGGAGACTCATTTCGGGACCTGTTCTGACAATACCATCTGGTTCGGATGGATTTGTTATCTACAGCGATGCTTCAGGCAAAGGGTTAGGATGTGTTCTCATGCAACATGGGAAAATCATAGCCTATGCCTCGCGACAACTCAAAGAATATGAGAGGAATTATCCTACTCATGATTTGGAGTTGGCAGCAGTCATTTTCGCGTTGAAGATTTGGAGACACTACCTGTATGGGGAGAAAGTGGAGATCTATACGGATCATAAAAGCCTCAAATATTTCTTCACCTAAAAGGAACTCAACATGTGGCAACGACGTTGGCTTGAGCTGTTGAAAGATTACGATCATACCATCCAATATCATCCTGAAAAAGCGAACGTAGTAGCTGACGCATTGAGTAGAAGATCATACGCGGGTACGAGTGCAATGGTGTTAACACAAAGGCCCATTTTGTATGATTTGCAAAGGATGGAGATAGAGATGAAGGCACCAAGTACCCACATGATGATATCAAATATACGAGTAGAACCGACTTTAATTGATAAAGTTAAAGCTACGGACATAGAGCTGATGCGTATAAAGAAGAAAGTGCAAGAAGGTGCTATTCCAGAAGCAAGAATCGATGAAGAAGGAATACTTCGAGTCAACTCCAAACTTTGTGTTCCTAACGATTTTAACTTGAAGCATAGAATAATGATGGAGGCACACAACACACCGTTTGCAATCCATCCTGGGAGTACCAAAATGTATCACGATCTTCGACATACATTTTGGTGGAGCAATATGAAAAGAGAGATCGCAGAGTTTATCTCGAGGTGTTTAACTTGTCAACGTGTAAAGGCGGAGCATCAAGTGCCAAAGGGTCCATTGCAACCACTTGAGATCCTAAAATGGAAGTGGGAACACATTACCATGGTTTTCGTTACAGGTCTTCTGTGACGCCCCCAGAATAGGTATACAACACCCATTCTGAGTCGCCAAATACATGGTACAGAAAGCAAACTACAACTTCAATAATACAATTGTCGTGCAAAATACGACAACACATACTGTGAGTTTAAATACAAATATTGTCTTCTAGACAATATCCACACTCAAATAAATCCTCATTACAATTATTCAAACACTATTTTACAGAAATAGTGAGGACTGCTAATACATCTTTCTAGAACCATCACTCCATACCCCGACTAGATCCTGCTATGTTCTCACCTCCTGAGAAGAAAAATGGAACAAAAAGGAAAAGGGTGAGCTCAACTAGCCCAGTAAAGAATATTATGACTAAGATAATATACAACAAATTATCGTTAGTCTTCAACAGGGAAAAATCTGATAAAATATAATCGACAACAAGTTTTAGATCAACAACTGCAGCGGAAACAACAAACCATTAGAAGAGTCAAGTAGAGAAAGAATTCTACTATCTTCTAAGATTTAAAAGTCCATCATCAATATTTTATCCCTGTAACATCAATTAATAATCATCTTTAACCAAATATTCATCTTTGCACTACAGGCCAAAGATATTCATTTGTATCATCAGTCGGTCATGTTCATCTCAACACCTGTTCATCTTTGCACTACAGGCCAAAGATATTCATCAAGTAATTATACATCTTTGCACTACAGGCCAAAGATATTCAGTAATATCATCATTTAGGACTGAGGATGATGAAAAATATCTTAAAGAGAACGAATCCAATGAGACAGAAGGACAAATAGTAGGGATTCGTATAACAGTTTATCCAAGATCAATAATACTTCATAATAATCAATTGTGAAGCAGAATTCAAAAATAAAGATCAAAACATGGATACAATCAAAGATAGTAACCATAATAGACATCTTGGACAAAAAGGGAAAATTTTATTTTTCGGTGAATAGTGCCGTATTCGTGAATAGTGCCGTATACGTGAATAGTGCCGTATACGTGAATAGTAACCCCCGACACAAAAAGTTCCAAATTTGATAAAAACTCATATCAATATTTCAGCATAATGATATTGAAGAAAATAATATCATTTAAGAAGAAAATAATATCCCTTACCTCAAAATATCAGTACTTCTGGTCGGAATACCGGTATAAGGCTGAAAGAAACTTGCTCTGATGAATAGAAACTCTCAAAGTATCTAAATACTCACAAAATACACTCAATAATCTAGAGAGAGAAAGAGAGAAAACTTGTTTCTGGTGTGATTTTCAATTCTAACTTAGCCCTCTATTTATAGGAAAATTTTGGTAGGTTTGACCTGCAACCTGATGGCTTTACCTGCTACTATTCCCACCCACCACATTTGAAATATAATTCAGCACATTTCTTCACCAACCACAAGTGGGGCCCACCAATTCTAGAATTTTCCATCAAAATGATAAACTCCGAAAATTCAACAATTTCTGAACCAGTCATCTTGTAAAATTCATAATAAATCATACGTTCATTTTTAACGGTTCAAAATTTGTGGACATATACTCAACTTATATATGTATAACATATCCAAAAATTACCACGATCCAACGGTCGGATTAAAAATTATAACCCCCGCAAAATATCTCAAAAACCCTGATTTTTAATACCTCCATTCCGACAAAAATATGGATAAAAACCTCAACATTAACTCCTTCATTTTTAACCACAAAAATATATCCCTCATTTATATCCACATAAAATAAATATTTCCTTATCATATGAATCAATAATTAATTATTCACAAATAATATTACAGAATCACATTTATGACAACCAGGCCGTTCCCAGGAAAGAGGGGGCTTTCCAATAAGGATTTCTCCTTACTGGCGCGCAATTAGATGACCAAACCTCTCCTTAGACAGAACTTTCTAGACATTGCCAATAATGTTATCTAATAATATTATTCAAATAATATGAATTATTGATCTGATAAATGAAAATACTGTGCAGCAACAATTATTGAAACAACAATAATATAAAATATCAACGCAGCAATTATTGAATCAATAAAATAAAATATTGAATAATAACTACTGTAACAATTATTGAGTAGTGCCTTCTTACGTAAGAATCAATAATTGGTGCAATACCGTGTGCTACTGTATTTTAACCACCGGGTATTCCAACAGTATTAACGGTAACAACTACGCCGTTATTTATAAACAACTTATACTTGTCGTTTTCTTCATCCAATCGCTTTCCGTTATGGGGCCCACACAAGGCTGCGTCGTCGTACGAATATTCCCCGACAGCAAGAATATTCCACGACCAACCGAATATTCACCGACCAAAAATAAATATTTTATAACCACTTGCTTATTTTGCAAAATTTGCACATTTCACCCATAACCAAAGTATTATATCAAATTAACCCCTTATTATTCACAATAATATTTAGAGAAAATTTGATTTTATTCATTAATAAGTTGGGGTCTTACAACCTCCCCTCCTTATGAAATTTCGTCCTCGAAATTGACGTACGTACCTGATGTTTCAAAAAGGTGAGGATACCTCGCTTTCATTTCTGATTCCAACTCCCAGGTCATTTCTTCAATAGCATGGTTTCTCCACAAAACCTTAACTTGTGGTATAACCTTCGTGCGTAGGACATGCTCTTTCCTATCCAAGATCTTAACAGGTACCTCCTCGTACGTTAAATCTTCAGCTATCTCGTCTGGTTCTAACTCAATAATGTGGTTCGGGTCTTTAACATATTTACGAAGCATAGATATGTGAAAAACATTATGAACACGAGACATGCTTGGAGGTAATGCGAGTCTATATGCCACATTTCCTATTCGCTCAAGAATCTCAAATGGACCAACAAATCTTGGATTGAGCTTTCCTCTCTTCCCAAATCTTGTAACTCCCTTCCATGGTGCAACACGTAACAATACATGATCCCCAATATTAAATTCCACGTCCTTCCGATGAAGATCCGCATAACTCTTTTGTCGATCCTGTGCCGTTTGTATACGTTGTCGAATCGTTTGGATCTTCTCTGTAGTAATGCGTACCAATTCTGGTCCCAACAATGTTGCTTCACCCACCTCGTCCCAGCATACTGGAGAACGACATTTTCTTCCATACAACGCCTCAAATGGAGCCATACCTATGCTCGCCTGATAACTGTTGTTGTAGGAGAATTCCACCAATGGTAGGTACTTATCCCAACTCCCTTTGAGATCTAAGACACAAAGTCTTAATAGATCTTCAAGAGTTTGAATAGTCCTCTCTGATTGTCCGTCCGTTTGAGGATGGTATGCTGAACTGAATCGTAAATCCGTGCCCATAGCTTTCTGCAAGCTAACCCAAAATCGTGAAGTGAATCTTGGGTCACGATCCGAAACTATGGATACTGGCATGCCATGCAATCTCACAATCTCGTTCACGTACATACTAGCAAGACGTTCAAGGGAATAAGTCTCACGTATCGGCAAGAAATGAGCGGACTTGGTTAATCTATCAACAATAACCCAAATCGCATCTATGCCTTGAGAAACCTTGGGAAGACCTGTAACAAAATCCATAGTAATGTGTTCCCACTTCCATTTCGGAATCTCAAGTGGTTGCAATGGACCCTTTGGTACTTGATGCTCCGCTTTTACACGTTGACAAGTTAAACATCTCGAGATAAACTCCGCGATCTCTCTTTTCATATTGCTCCACCAAAATGTATGTCGAAGATCGTGATACATTTTGGTACTCCCAGGATGGATTGCAAACGGTGTGTTGTGTGCCTCCATCATTATTCTATGCTTCAAGTCAAAATCGTTAGGAACACAAAGTCTGGAGTTGACTCGAAGTATTCCTTCTTCATCGATTCTTGCTTCTGGAATAGCACCTTCTTGCACTTTCTTCTTCATACGCATCAGCTCTATATCCGTAGCTTGAGCAGCTTTAACTTTATCGATTAAAGTCGGTTCTACTCGTATATTTGATATCATCATGTGGGTACTTGGAGCCTTCATCTCTATCTCCATCCTTTGCAAGTCATACAAAATGGGCCTTTGTGTTAAAAACATTGCACTCGTACCCGCATATGATCTTCTACTCAATGCGTCAGCTACTACGTTTGCTTTTCCAGGATGGTATTGGATGGTATGATCGTAATCTTTCAACAGCTCAAGCCAACGTCGTTGCCGCATGTTGAGTTCCTTTTGGGTGAAGAAATATTTGAGGCTTTTATGATCTGTATAGATCTCCACTTTCTCCCCATACAGGTAGTGTCTCCAGATCTTCAACGCAAAAACGACTGCTGCCAACTCCAAATCATGAGTAGGATAATTCCTCTCATATTCTTTGAGTTGTCGTGAGGCATAGGCTATGACTTTCCCATGTTGCATGAGAACACATCCTAACCCTTTGCCTGAAGCATCGCTGTAGATAACAAATCCATCCGAACCAGATGGTATTGTCAAAACAGGTGCCGAAATGAGTCTCCTCTTGAGTTCTTGGAAACTCTTCTCGCATTCCTCACTCCATACGAATTTTGTATCTTTCCGAGTCAGCTGAGTTAACGGAGTAGCGATTCGAGAAAATCCTTCCACAAATCTCCGATAATAACCAGCTAAGCCCAGAAAGCTACGTACTTCGGTTACCGACTTCGGTTGCTCCCAACTTTGTATGGCTTCAATCTTCGCCGGGTCGACAGATACTCCATGTTTTGACACCACGTGCCCAAGGAATGCTACTTCCTCAAGCCAGAACTCGCATTTCTTCAGTTTGGCATATAGCTTGTTTTCACGAAGCCTTTGCAGTACCAGCTTCAAATGGCGCTCATGATCTTCACGGCTTTTGGAATAGATGAGGATGTCATCAATAAAGACAACAACGAACTGATCCAAATATTCTTTGAATACACGGTTCATCATATCCATGAAGGCAGCAGGAGCATTAGTCAATCCAAAAGACATTACTAAGAATTCATAATGCCCGTACCGAGTTCTGAAGGCAGTCTTTGGAATATCCTCAGTTTTAATCTTCAGCTGATGATATCCAGAACGAAGATCGATCTTTGAAAAGAATTGTGCTCCTTGTAACTGGTCAAACAGGTCATCAATGCGAGGTAGCGGATACCTATTCTTGATGGTGACATGGTTCAATTCTCGATAGTCAATACAAAGTCGCATACTCCCGTCTTTCTTCTTTACGAATAAAACAGGAGCACCCCAAGGAGACGTACTAGGACGAATAAAACCGATGTCCAACAACTCCTGTAGTTGGACTTTTAACTCCTGAAGTTCAATAGGAGCCATTCGATATGGGGTTTTAGAAATGGGCTTTGTACCGGGTTCAAGGTCAATAAAGAATTCAATTTCTCGTTCCGGGGGTAGACCGGGAAGTTCTTCAGGAAATACATCGGAAAATTCTCTAACAATAGAAATATTATTCAAATCTGACTTGTCTTTGTTCAAATCCATAACATGGGCTAAGAAAGCTTGACATCCGTTTTTCAATAAACGAATAGCTTTGTGGCTTGATATGACAGTGACTGATTTTAGTGGTTTAGTAGTTTGAATTCGTATGACAGGTTGGTTAGGAATATGAAAACTAACAACCTTACGAAAACAATCAATTTTAGCATGATGAGTGGTTAACCAATCAATTCCTAAAATCACATCAAAAGCAAGTATCTTTAAAGAGATAAGATCAACAGGTAATGTGATAGTGCCAACTTGGATCATGCAAGATTTATAAACTGTAGATGTAACGAAGGTTTCACCCAACGGAGTTTCAACAGATAAGTTAAAGTCCAATTTCTCCGGAGTCAAGTTTAAACGTTGAGCACAAGCAGGAGAGATAAAAGAATGGGTAGAACCGGTATCTAGTAAAGTATAAACTTCGCAAGAATTCAAGATTAGCTTACCCGTGATCACCTCGTTCGGGTTTCTCGCGTTTTGGCCAGTAACGACAAACGCCCTTCCAGGAACCGCTGATTTCGACTTATCCGGGATAACTTTTGGAGTCACCATCCCCGCTGAACTTGGTTTTGCTACAGAACACTCTCGAGCTATATGACCTTCCTTTCCACAGTTATAACATACCTTGGATTGTTGTGGGCAGTTTGGGCTGATATGTCCCTCTTTCCCACATTTGTAACATACGACCGGTGGTCGTTCTCCTCCCCTAGAAACAGTTGATGTTTGTGCTGACGTCTTCACGTTATCATTGTTGTACCTTCTCTTCTTGAAATCTCCTCCCGACTCGCTCCTTCTATTATCACGACCACGATTACCACCAGAGTGGTTACCGCTTTTGTCCGAATGTTTTCCTCCCTGCTGGTTTTCATTGCTTCGATGACTGCCGCCACCGGTATGACCCTGGTTGTGGTCCCTCGGTTGCACATACTCATTATCTCGCTCTAATAATTGAGCCCTGTTTACAACATCTGAATATAAAGAAAATTTATGAGAGATAAGATATTGCCGAATCTCGGGTTTTAGACCTCTCAGAAACATCCTTGTCATTCGTTCCTCATTTTCGACCAAATGAGGTGCAAACCTGGATAACTCTGCAAACTTCGCCTCGTACTGGGACACCGTCATGTTGTTTTGTTCCAGTCTAATAAACTCAACCTCCTTCATATGACGAATACTTTCAGGAAAGTACTTGTCATTGAACAGTTTTTGAAATGTTTCCCAGGACATGTTGAGTGCGTCAGGCTGGGTACGCTTCACAGACTCCCACCAGTAGTCTGCCTCACCGCGGAACATAAATGTGGCGAATGGAACCTTCTGTTCCTCCGTGCATCCCAAGACATCATATATCTTGGTAATTTGCTTGACCCACGTTTCCGCCATGATCGGATCCGGCTTTCCCTTAAATTCTGGTGGTCCCAATTCTTTGAACTGCTTAGCTGTGACAAACCGCGCGTTGTTATCATTTCCACCCGTATTCTGCACACGAGTCTCCCTCGTCTGATTTTGCATGAACTGCAAAAAGCTCCTAAACATTCCATCATTCATCGTTTGCTCGGTAACGTTGTTTACAGGAGGAATATTGCCTTCCTGTTGCACGTTCCCCTGGGTAGTGATCAAAGGTGTCTCCACGGTCTGATTTACTCCATTATTAACGTTCTCAGCTGCCATTCTTAAATACTGCCATAAAACAAGGGTTAATAGTCATGTCATATATTATCCCTATACTCTGACCGACCAAATAAACACCAAATAAACTTAGTCAGGTCATACTAGCGAAGGAATTCCCCGTCTCTCCCCTCCTAGTTCTTGTCTCACATCTCAGCCAGGGATCATATCCCTAAGCTCTGATACCAACTGTGACGCCCCCAGAATAGGTATACAACACCCATTCTGAGTCGCCAAATACATGGTACAGAAAGCAAACTACAACTTCAATAATACAATTGTCGTGCAAAATACGACAACACATACTGTGAGTTTAAATACAAATATTGTCTTCTAGACAATATCCACACTCAAATAAATCCTCATTACAATTATTCAAACACTATTTTACAGAAATAGTGAGGACTGCTAATACATCTTTCTAGAACCATCACTCCATACCCCGACTAGATCCTGCTATGTTCTCACCTCCTGAGAAGAAAAATGGAACAAAAAGGAAAAGGGTGAGCTCAACTAGCCCAGTAAAGAATATTATGACTAAGATAATATACAACAAATTATCGTTAGTCTTCAACAGGGAAAAATCTGATAAAATATAATCGACAACAAGTTTTAGATCAACAACTGCAGCGGAAACAACAAACCATTAGAAGAGTCAAGTAGAGAAAGAATTCTACTATCTTCTAAGATTTAAAAGTCCATCATCAATATTTTATCCCTGTAACATCAATTAATAATCATCTTTAACCAAATATTCATCTTTGCACTACAGGCCAAAGATATTCATTTGTATCATCAGTCGGTCATGTTCATCTCAACACCTGTTCATCTTTGCACTACAGGCCAAAGATATTCATCAAGTAATTATACATCTTTGCACTACAAGCCAAAGATATTCAGTAATATCATCATTTAGGACTGAGGATGATGAAAAATATCTTAAAGAGAACGAATCCAATGAGACAGAAGGACAAATAGTAGGGATTCGTATAACAGTTTATCCAAGATCAATAATACTTCATAATAATCAATTGTGAAGCAGAATTCAAAAATAAAGATCAAAACATGGATACAATCAAAGATAGTAACCATAATAGACATCTTGGACAAAAAGGGAAAATTTTATTTTTCGGTGAATAGTGCCGTATTCGTAAATAGTGCCGTATACGTGAATAGTGCCGTATACGTGAATAGTAACCCCCGACACAAAAAGTTCCAAATTTGATAAAAACTCATATCAATATTTCAGCATAATGATATTGAAGAAAATAATATCATTTAAGAAGAAAATAATATCCCTTACCTCAAAATATCAGTACTTCTGGTCGGAATACCGGTATAAGGCTGAAAGAAACTTGCTCTGATGAATAGAAACTCTCAAAGTATCTAAATACTCACAAAATACACTCAATAATCTAGAGAGAGAAAGAGAGAAAACTTGTTTCTGGTGTGATTTTCAATTCTAACTTAGCCCTCTATTTATAGGAAAATTTTGGTAGGTTTGACCTGTAACCTGATGGCTTTACCTGCTACTATTCCCACCCACCACATTTGAAATATAATTCAGCACATTTCTTCACCAACCACAAGTGGGGCCCACCAATTCTAGAATTTTCCATCAAAATGATAAACTCCGAAAATTCAACAATTTCTGAACCAGTCATCTTGTAAAATTCATAATAAATCATACGTTCATTTTTAACGGTTCAAAATTTGTGGGCATATACTCAACTTATATATGTATAACATATCCAAAAATTACCACGATCCAACGGTCGGATTAAAAATTATAACCCCCGCAAAATATCTCAAAAACCCTGATTTTTAATACCTCCATTCCGACAAAAATATGGATAAAAACCTCAACATTAACTCCTTCATTTTTAACCACAAAAATATATCCCTCATTTATATCCACATAAAATAAATATTTCCTTATCATATGAATCAATAAATAATTATTCATAAATAATATTACAGAATCACATTTATGACAACCAGGCCGTTCCCAGGAAAGAGGGGGCTTTCCAATAAGGATTTCTCCTTACTGGCGCGCAATTAGATGACCAAACCTCTCCTTAGACAGAACTTTCTAGACATTGCCAATAATGTTATCTAATAATATTATTCAAATAATATGAATTATTGATCTGATAAATGAAAATACTGTGCAGCAACAATTATTGAAACAACAATAATATAAAATATCAACGCAGCAATTATTGAATCAATAAAATAAATTATTGAATAATAACTACTGTAACAATTATTGAGTAGTGCCTTCTTACGTAAGAATCAATAATTGGTGCAATACCGTGTGCTACTGTATTTTAACCACCGGGTATTCCAACAGTATTAACGGTAACAACTACGCCGTTATTTATAAACAACTTATACTTGTCGTTTTCTTCATCCAATCGCTTTCCGTTATGGGGCCCACACAAGGCTGCGTCGTCGTACGAATATTCCCCGACAGCAAGAATATTCCACGACCAACCGAATATTCACCGACCAAAAATAAATATTTTATAACCACTTGCTTATTTTGCAAAATTTGCACATTTCACCCATAACCAAAGTATTATATCAAATTAACCCCTTATTATTCACAATAATATTTAGAGAAAATTTGATTTTATTCATTAATAAGTTGGGGTCTTACATCTTCCCAAGGTTTCTCAAGGCATAGATGCGATTTGGGTCATTGTTGATAGATTAACCAAGTCTACCCATTTCTTGCCTATACGTGAGACTTATTCCCTTGAACGTCTTGCTAGTATGTACGTGAATGAGATTGTGAGATTTCATGGCATGCCAGTATCCATAGTTTTGGACCGTGACCCAAGATTCACTTCACGATTTTGGGTTAGCTTGTAGAAAGCTATGGGCACGGATTTACGATTTAGTTCAGCATACCATCCTCAAACGGACGGGCAATCAGAGAGGACTATTCAAACCCTTAAAGATCTATTAAGACTCTGTATTTTAGATTTCAAAGGAAGTTGGGATAAGTACTTGCCACTGGTGAAATTCTCCTACAACAACAGTTATCAGGCAAGTATAGGTATGACTCCATTTGAAGCCTTTTATGAACGAAAGTGTCGTTCTCCAGTATGCTGGGACGAGGTGGGTGAAGCAATATTGTTGGGACCAGAATTGGTACGCATAACTACAGAGAAGATCCAAATAATTCGACAACGTATACAAATGGCACAGGATTGACAAAAGAGTTATGCGGATCTTCATCGAAAGGATGTAGAATTCAATATTGGGGATCATGTATTATTACGTGTTGCACCATGGAAGAGAGTTACAAGATTTGAGAAGAGAGGAAAGCTCAATCCACTATTTGTCGGTCCATTTGAGATTCTTGACCGAATAGGAAATGTGGCCTATAGACTCGCATTACCTCCAAGCATGTCTCGTGTTCATAATATTTTTCACATATCTGTACTTCGTAAATATGTGAAAGACCCGAGCCACATAATTGAGTTAGAACCAGACGAGATAGCCGAAGATTTAACGTACGAGGAGGTACCTGTTAAGATCTTGGATAGGAAAGAGCATATTCTACGCACGAAGGTTATACCACAAGTTAAGGTTTTATGGAGAAATCATGCTATTGAAGAAATAACCTGGGAGTTAGAATCAGAAATGAAAGCGAGGTATCCTCACCTTTTCGAAACACCAGGTACGTACGTCAATTTCGAGGACGAAATTTTATAAGGAGGGGAGGTTGTAAGACCCCAATTTATTAATAAATAAAATTAAATTTCCTCTATTTATTATTTTGAAATAGAAAGGGTTGATTTGATTAATGTGGTTAGTTATGGGTAAAATGCGCAAATATTTTAAATAAGTAAGTGGTTATAAAATATTCATTTTTAGTCGGTGAATATTCGTTTGGTCGTGGAATATTATTGCTGTCGGGGAATATTCGTACGACGGCGCAGCCTTGTGTGGGCCCCATAACGAAAATCGATTGGATGAAGAAAACAACAAGTATAAGTTGTTTATAATCAACGGCGTAGTTGTTACCGTTAATACTGTTGGAATACCTGGTGGTTAAAATACAGTAGCACACGGTATTACACCAATTATTGATTCTTACGAAGGAAGGCACTACTCAATAATTGTTACAGTAGTTACTATTTAATATTTTATTTTATTGATTCAATAATTGCTGCATTGATATTTTATATTATTGTTGTTTCAATAATTGTCACCGCACAGTATTTTCCATTATCAGATCAATAATTCATATTATTTGAATAATATTATTAGATAACATTATTGGCAATGTCTAGAAAGTTTTGTCTAAGGAGAGGTTTGGTCATCTAATTGCGCGCCAGTAAGGAGAAATTCTTATTGGAAAGCCCCCTCTTTCCTAGGAATGGCCTGGTTGTCATAAATGTGATTCTGTAATATTATTTGTGAATAATTAATTATTGATTCATATGATAAGAAAATATTTATTTTATGTGGATATAAATGAGGGATATATTTTTTTGGTTAAAAATGAAGGAGTTAATGTTGAGGTTTTTATCAGTATTTTTGTCGGAATTGAGGTATTAAAAATCAGGGTTTTTGAGATATTTTGCGAGGGTTATAATTTTTAATCCGACCGTTGGATCGTGGTAATTTTTGGATATGTTATACATATATAAGTTGAGTATATGTCCACAAATTTTGAACCGTTAAAAATAAACGTATGATTTATTATGAATTTTACGAGATGACTGGTTCAGAAATTGTTGAATTTTCAGAGTTTATCATTTTGGTGGAAAATTCTAGAATTGGTGGGCCCCACTCTTGGTTGGTAAAAAAATATGCTGAGATTTTTATTCAAATATGGTAGGCTTGAATAGTAGCAGGTAAAGCCATCAGGTTGCATGTTAAGTCTGCTTCGGCATGCTAACATTTTCCTATAAATAGAGGGCTAAGTTAGAATTAAAAATCATACCAGAAACAAGTTTTCTCTCTTTCTCTCTCTAGATTATTGAGTGTATTTTGTGATTAATTAGATATTTTGAGAGTTTCTATTCATCAGAGCAAGTTTCTTTCAGCCTTATACCGGTATTCCGACCAGAAGTACTGATATTTTGAGGTAAGGGATATTATCTTCTTCTTAAATGATATTTTCTTCAATATCATTATGCCGAAATATTGATATGAACTTTTTATCAAATTTGGAACTTTTTATGTCGGGATTACTATTCACGTATACGTTACTATTCACGTATATGACACTATTCACGAATACGACACTATTCACCGAAAAATAAAATTTTTCCTTTTTGTCCAAGATATCTATTATGGTTACTATTTTTGATTGTATCTATGTTTTGATCTTTATTTTTGAATTCTGCTTCACAATTGATTATTATGAAGTATTATAGATCTTGGATAAACTGTTATATGAATTCCTACTATTTGTCCTCCTGTCTCACTGGATTCGTTTTCTTTAAGATATTTTCATCATTCTAAGTCCTAAATAATGATATTACTGAATATCTTTGGCCTGTAGTGCAAAGATGTATGATTACGTGATGAATATCTTTGGCCTGCAGTGCAAAGATGAACAGGTGTTGAGATGAACATGACCGACTGGTGATACAAATGAATATCTTTAGACTGTAGTGCAAAGATGAATATTTGGTTAAAGATGATTATTAATTGATGTTACAGGGATAAAATATTGATGATGGACTTTTAAATCTTAGAAGATAGTAGAATTCATTCTCTACTTGACTCTTCTAATGGTTTGTTGTTTCCGCTGCAGTTGTTGATCTAAAACTTGTTATCGATTATATTCTATCAGATTTTTCCCTGTTAAATACTAATGATAATTTGTTATATATTATCTTAGTCATAATATTCTTTACTGGGCTAGTTGAGCTCACCCTTTTCCTTTTTGTTCCATTTTTCTTCTTAGGAGGTGAGAACATAGCAGGATCTAGTTGGGGTATGGAGTGATGGTTCTAGAAAGATGTTTTAGCAGTCCTCACTATTTCTGTAAAATAGTGTTTGAATAATTGTAATGAGGACTTATTTGAGTGTGGATATTGTCTAGAAGATAATATTTGTATTTTAACTCACAGTATGTGTTGTCGTATTTTGCACGACAATTGTATTATTGAAGTTGTAGTTTGCTTTTTATGCCATGTATTTGGTGACTCAGAATGGGTGTTGTATACCTATTTTGGGGCGTCACAAAAATAATTGTCGCTAAAGGGCCCTATAGCGATAGAACCGTCGCTATAGGTGTTCTTGAGCATTTTCTAGAACTTTATGTCAGCGTTAAAGGTCTTAGGTTTGACCGGTAATTGATGTAGGTTCTTGTTTATTCTGGGCTGATAATTTATATTAATATTATAGTATAATTGTAGCACTACAACTAGAATCAAGTTTCATGGCTAATACATAACATCGCAGCAAGATCTAAGCTAGCAAACATCTTGTCAGACGTGTTCTTGAGTGTCTGGGTTTCCCAGAAACTCAAGCAGTAATAAGGGTCTTACATTGCAGCCTTATATCTTTGATTTGAGGAATTACTTATATTATCTATGAACTCAAACTTGTAGTAGAGGTGTCAGTAAACAACTATATAGCATCCGATCAGTCTAACAACAACACATTGAAGAAATCAAGGCCGGTCAAAGTAGGCCAGAAAACAGGTTCTTGAAAATTCTGGGTTTTCCAGAATCTTCATCCGGGCAGTCGGTCAACGATGGTTTGACCATTGATATCATCGATTCTGTTGTTAATCTAGGTGATCTAATTACAAGGATTAGTAGGTCATATACCAGTCTACAACATCCAACTAACATCATGACCAAAAACATAAAACATGGCAAGATCTAAAGACTGCAAAAACTTGCCAGACAACAAGCTAGGTTCTGGGTTGCCCAAAAGCTCACTCTCGTGATCGGTCAACGCTGTTTGACCGATCATAACATGAAATCTAGACACAATCCCACCCTGATTCAAGTTGTAGAACAAAGATCACATGTCATACTACATATACGTAACATAAAATACTCAAAATAATTAACACACACTGATCTAGAGGCCCTGAAATTCAGTTGTCAGGCCAAAAAAATTACAGTTTTCCAGATTTCTAAAAATGCAATTTCGAGCACTTTGATGTTATGGATCTGGGATTTAACAACCCAGATCACTAAAAGACACCCTAATACACAACTTTAACTAACCAATTTCAACATATAACATAAGATCACAGATTTCTAAAATTTAGGATTTTATACCTTTTCTAGCTTTAATCTTGAATCTGCCTTTAATGATCTGATCTTCTCAAGTTATGGACTGATATTGGCATATCTTATCTCACTCTCTCACTCTAAATTTCGAAGTTTGAAGAGAGAGAAGGTCTAGGTTGCTTTTCTAAGTAAAGTAAGAAATGTTTCCTACTTTCTAAAATATAATTTTGATGCAATGTATATGGCTGAGATAGCTGTCAATTCTTGGCTGATTGGTGTTGTAATAAGTCACATGGACAATCTTGGAGTGGTTGAGCAACTAAGATATAGCAAGATTTGCAAGTTACCTTATTATAGAAATAAAAAGGGCACTTTAGTCATTTTCATTTTCAATTTATTGGCATACTTGTCTTTTGCTACAACCCTTAGGGTTTAGGTTTTAACCCTTAGGGTTTAGGGTTTAACCCTTTAGGTTTTAAAAATAAATTCAAGGATTTCCAAATTAGGTTTTCAAAATAGAAAATTAGTATTTTTAAATTATAATTAGGATACTTTACTTATATTAAGATTTCCTAATCATAAAATTTAAAATCTTGCTAATTAGGTTTATTATTTCCTAATTAAAATTGCTAATTTAGCAATTAGGGTCA
This sequence comes from Panax notoginseng, assembly GCA_016801055.1. NCBI lineage: Eukaryota > Viridiplantae > Streptophyta > Magnoliopsida > Apiales > Araliaceae > Panax > Panax notoginseng. The sequence goes on from CM029014.1 coordinate 156,582,711, forward strand.
AAATGGTACATTAGGTTTTATAACCCAAGAATTAGGGTTTTAAATAGAAAAATAATTTTTTCTAATTTAGAAATTAGGTTTCTTAATTAGATTAGGGTTTCCTAGTTACTTATAACTTGAAAATTAGGATTAATGTTTCCTAATTAACATTAAAATTATTAAATTAAAAAATAAGTTTTCCCTAATTATAAATTAGGGTTTCTAATTCAGAAATTAGGGTTTTCGAAATCAATTAGGATTATCCCTAATTAGGATGTCATTAATAACGTTTAAACCTTATACTAGCATTTGCATTCCCAAATTAGGGTTTTAACTTTCAAATTAGAGTTTCAAATTCTCGAAACTGAAATTAGGGTTTCCAAAACCGGTTTCTTGTAAATCGTAAGAATTTTTTAACTGAGCGTTGACGTTCTTAATATAATATTTAGGGTGTATCACTGATATAGATTATCTGGTCAACCCTTGACCCTTAACCACATACTGTACACATATAATACCATATACACAGAACATAATCACTTATATACTTAATCCTGAATAATTCACCAAGGATTTTTAAATTTACAAAATTCTTTCTCGAAAATCTCAAATCCATTCACTTATTTTCTGTCTAGGTTTATTATTTAACCTTGATTCAATCTTGTAAGATTTTATAAATTTCCAAAATTCTCGGGTTGTCACAAGAATAACTCCTTAAACCTGGTCCATGTCACTACCTCCGTTCCGGCTCTAGCTTGGTTCGTCTCCCACCAGTAATTAGCCTCACCTTTCATCAAGTAGGTATCAAAAGCCGTCTTTTGCTCTTCGGCTACCCTAGTAATGATAAAGGCCTTTTCCATCTCTTTTACCCATGTCTGAGCTTCTATGGGGTCCGTAGTTCTGCTGAATTTTGGTGGTCCTACAACTTTAAAATCTTTAAAATTTGCCAATCTATTATTCGCTTGCCCCCTTGCTCCCTTGATGTAGGTGTACGAGTTCACATAGCTTGAGCTATCATATCAGCGAAGTTCTGCATTGGGTCATCTTGATTCCTTTCATTGTTCACAGAACGTTCCTCCCTCTGGTTACAATTTTGACGTCTTGGCGGCATTATCTGATTAAACAAAACCTTAATTTATTACATCGAGTTTAATTATATGATATATCTTCTAAGTGTTTAAAATATAACATGTAATTTAAACTCTAACAATCATATTATCATAATGTTATATTAACAAATTCATCCTGCTGACTTGACTAATTTAGCTTGCTGAATTAACATATTCATCTAACAGAATTCACATATTCAGCTTGCTGAATTAACATATTCAGCTTGCTGAATTAACATATTCGATTTACTGACTTTTCAAACACATAGCTTCTCATTTTAATTCTTAATACTTTACTATTTGATCAAACATGTATTTATAATACTGCATTTATATTCATAGACCAAATTTTAGCGTCATATACTTACATACTTGGCATATTTTTATAAACGCTAACTATCCCATTTTTAAACATCAAAAGATGGGATCTACCAAAAGACATACTCCCCTACACACCTAAGATGGGGACACATCATATTTAAATACTACCTCGCACAGTCTGAGGTTTACATCAAGCATAAAACCCTAATAAACAAAAAGGGATTCTACTGCATCTATATACAATAGAAAGCCATTGAACTATCAATGTGCATCTGGAAAGGGTGCGCCTGCATGCTCCTGCTCTGGTGGAAAGAGTCCATCCATAAGTCGACATCTAACAGATCAACCCGACTCACCAATCTCGAGGAATGACCTCCTTTCTCCTACTTGGGGACCAGTATATGTTGCATCTAAAGCCCGTCCCAAGGACTCCATCCTAACCCGTCCAGCCTCCATCTTAACCTATAACTGATCCACTCTTCTCGTTGCTCATACCCAAGCATCTTCAACTCAGATCCTGTAAGCGATCTCTAAGTCAAACCTCAGGTGCAACACCTGATGCTCAATACTCAATACTGCAAACTTATTCTTCTCTTGCTCTAGTATCTCCCTCAGCTCAGCATTCATGGCAACCATATGTGTAGCCAAGGTCATCTGCTCCTGCAACTGTATCTTCATCTCAGCAAGCTCGTTCTGAGCTTGATATGCCAGCTCCTTGTATTGAGTTTCAGTAAACTGATGAGTGGCATTCTCCTGCTCTAACTCTGTCACTCTATTCTCCAGCGCCATGTTCTCTTCAAACAAATCCTCCATCACAACCTCGTCACGCTCATCACTACCAGCATGATCTCCATGAAATAATATTTTATTATGTACAAGCTATACTAGATGAATCTCCACAATCCACCTCTTAGCATACTCTATACGAGTTTTCCTCTAAGGTTATAACCTAGGTTTCACATCCTAAAGTTTATAACCTACGGCTTTGATACCAATCTGTGACGCCCCCAAATCTGGGTTCTCAAACGTCGGGTTTGGTGCTCACGATCCATCATCTTCAAGCATTCTATATACTATTGCGAAATAATAAACATACATTGTTCATTATAGTAAAGTCTTATATAATATCCCAAGGTCTATTACCTTAACATAAACATACCTTACTTAAGTTACATAAAGTAACACAAAAGGTTTACATAAACATCAAACATAGTATCCCATGATACTTAACATTTATATTACCTATTCTTGGACCTTTCCCTTGCCCTTGTCCTTCTTACTTGAACTCTCTGGCTTAGCTGAAATAAATGTCAAGATATAGCAAGAGCAAGCAACAAATTTGCTCAGCAAGTTTAAGTTCGAAGAAGATATATCATGATTAGAAAGAAATTTATTGTAGCATCCCCAAATTCGGGTACCTTTTTACCACGAATCTGGTATACTAAATCCATAATTATTGCGGAAGATATAAACATAAATTGTTTATACATTAAACTTTTACAACATAAATCCCAAGGTCTACAACCTTAACTTAATACATACCTTCAACATCTTAAAGGTTTACAATATCATTTGTATCAGAAAATTTAATAGTTCTAACTGCATCAAAAATTAATCTTGCACTTTGTCTTTGCTTCTATCTTTACTCGAGCTTTCATCTTAATCTGAAAATTTTTATCATGATATAGCAAGGGTGAGCATCAAATTTGCCCAGCAAGTTAAATTTATTTGAGGATATATCATGATTGAAAGAATATGAATAAAAGGCTAGCTACGTCCAACAATATAATTGTGAACTAGCAGGAATCAAATTTCATAATTGAATGATCAGGATGACATGAATAAATGTCAATAAAGAATATGAATAATTCAACTGAAGCAGATGGTAATGAAGGTGATCAACCTTTCATACCTGCACTAAGTGCGAATCAATAATCAGTATAGATGTGAATAATCCACAATAATTATTCACTAATATGCTTTGAAATATAACTCGAGTTTGAGTTAAGGAAACTTGTCTGCATAGTCGATTACCGCTACGTAATTTAATTTATTCTCTTTATTGAAAAGACCTATCAGGTATAAGATTGATCTTTCAATTAGCATATCATACTTTATTTCATAATACTATCTAACACTTAATCACATAGTCAAATATTAGATAATCTTAACACCCTATTCATTTACTTACTTATAATCTCGTCACCTTATATTAACTTGTCTAATCTTTACTCACAAAGTTAAGTATTAGACATCACACCTTAGTCTTAGTAGTATCATTATACTTTGATAATCTTACAACTTATACTTTATAAGTCTTCCCCTTTAGATGTTATATTAGTAAGTGAGATAACCTTTCAGTAAACTGAAATATCATTTCAGTAAAATGAATTACATTTCAGCATCCTGAAATCACTATTTCAGCAAACCAAAATCATATTAGCAGACTAAATTCAATTTCAGCAACCTGAATTCAAAATCTTCAATTTCAGCAACCTGAATTTACTATTCTTTTGCACAAAAATAACAAATCAACTTATTATTTTTCTATCTTTTGGCCAATCATATACACATGTATTCCATACACAAAAAGTATTTTTCCGTAATTTTTCAACTCCCTTAAGTATTTTTTAAAAATCAATTTCTAGTTAATTCCCATCTCTTGGCATAATATTAGACATGTTAACATGACCCTCCAGTTTAAATTTCGTGACCATCGGAGTTATAGAACTCCGATTATAGCGATTTTCGTCGAAAAATCATAGAAATTAAAATGGTCATAACTTGGTCATTTTAACTCAGAATGAGCTCATTTTTGGACACAACCTACTTTATCCCATATATTTTCATCCCCAAAAGTCCGGATTTTATATCGATAAATAAGTTGCCGAAACAGCCCTTTTAAAATTTTGGGCAGAAGCTAAATTACCATTTTGCAGTTTTTCGTCCTTTGCTAAAAATAGTCCATACGAAAATCTACAACTCCTTTTTCAGTGATTCCACTTGAAGATGTTAGATAACATATAGATATAACTTTAGGACTTGACCACACTCAAAAATTCGAAATATAATAGGAGATATGGTCATTTGAATTTCATATTCTATTTTCACAAAAATCTGATTTTTAACTCTTTGTGAGTTCTAAGAAAACATTCATGTTTTCACATAATATCAACATAACTCATCATAACACTTAATAATACCTCATACACCCATGTATCTATCATGATGAATGATCTGTTCTATTAAACAATCACCAAACACAAAATAAAATACAATCAAGGCTAAGAAAATTAGGATTTTCTACACTTTGAAAACCTAGCTTCACTTTTCTTGCTTTTTATCTAACTTTTGACATTTAAAATGGATAGATCCACACATAAAATACTCTAAATCATGTAGACCTAAGATTTTTGAGTTTTAAAACCTTAGATCTTTATTCCATCAAAATAACTTAAAAATGATAACTTAGGTTTGGTTTTATACCTTTGATTTCTTGACATATCTTTTTCTTCCAAACTATGTGATGGATCTTGGATGGCATGGAAGATCAAAATCTCCTCTCTTTCTCCTCTTGGAGCTGCCGAATCCTCCCTTCTCTCACACACTCTCTCTCTTTAACTCTTGTTAGAATAATAAAAGAGATGAAAGAGAAAAATAAGATAGATTTTTATTTGTTTGGTTAATGTATATAGATATATTATATGTATCTATAGAAATTCTCAATACATCTCCCCTTCACTCTCTCTTTCTCAGTCATTTAGTTGTTGCTTGCAAGCTTAACCAAATGTGGTGGCTCCAAAAATAAGAAGACACCTAGCATAGTTGGTGAACTACTTTATAAACTAAAAGAAGTTATCATCATTACCTCACATGCATTACCAAGTTTGCTAGTAAAATTAAAGTGATTAGATTACCTAACATATCCATCCATATCTTGCTTTTCTCTTTCTCATTATTCAAGATGTAACTTGCAAACAACATCTAAAGTGTTGTCCAAATAAAAAGTTGACAACTCATGAAGTTGTTCACCTACTAAAGTTATCTCATCATTACATACCACTCCTTTTCCCACTCCATCAATTTTGGCCACATGTCCTCTTCATTCACCCGTTTTATTTTTATTAGCTAGCTTAATTAATGACCAAAATACCCCTCCTTAAGTGGACTTTAATTGGGTCAAGCTTGGGCTCCCTTTTTATTTCTTTTTGGGCTTACACTTTCTTATACCTCTGTCTACTAATTAAAATGAGCTTGAGCTCCTTCACCAAATAAATTGGGTCATCACTAAACTTGCCCTTTATATTAAATATTGGGCTAGCCCAATAATTCAATTGTTCTTAAATTAATTAACTACAAATCTCATGCTTAAATAAACACTTGGGCTACAAATTAATTCTTTGAGCCTAAAAATCAACTTAGTTCTATACTTATTAACTTTTTATTCATTCCCCATTATTTAATTAGGGTTCCCTTACACACATTAGTAAGTTAATTTCTTACTCATACACACTTATTTTCTTAACCGAATTAGACTTGCTTTAATTAGGTTATAAAATTAATTAATTGAGATGTATAAAATAAATCTTTTAATGTTAGTATATATTTTTATATACTAATATTGTCCCATATTATAACCTCTTAGGTTATTTACTTATCACACCTAATATATATTAGGTTACATAACTTAATTCTTAATTCACTTACTCACATATTCATACAAAATAAATTATTAAATTGAGACATGGTCCACAATTCCTAGATTAGGTCACTAGTATATAATTAAAATACTAGAACCACATACATATAATGTTATGACTCATACACTAAATATATACCTCATTATCGGAATATCACTTATAGTCTACCAAATCGTTCAAGTTCTTATCCAAAAATTTTGAAATCCTTAAAATTCCTTTTGAGAAACGTCAAATCCATACACTCATTTTCTGTCTAGGTGTATTATTTAACATTTATTCAATCTTTTAAGATTTTATAGAATTGTCCAAATTTTCAGGTTGTCACATTTATTGTTCAATGTTCAACAATAGAAATTAATTGTGAAAGAACATGAATTAAGTCTTGATAACTGAATATTCGAATAATTGAATAACAGATGCTGAGTGGTCGTAGTGACCATAAACATATACTAAGGTTGTCAGTATTTAAACAGGTCCTTTTAATAAGTTTTGGTAATCAAGGGGATTAGCCTTTCATACCCGGTGTATTATGCATAAACATTTAATGTACGAGCAATAATTATTTCTCAATAATGCTTTAATCAAATTGTTCTTTTTCTCAGTCTTGAGTCCTTACCAAATCAGTTGGTGAAGAACAATGTTTAACAACAGATTTGATTTAACAAATTTAAACATACTTGATCTAGCTGATACAATTAGCATAGATCCATATCTTAAACAGTTCATGAATGAAAGAACTTTAACTAATTCACAATTCAATAATAATAGAGCAGAAATTTAATTGCACCGAGTGCGAGTATCAATAATCAATATTGATGTGAATAATCAACAATAATTATTCACTAACATGCTTTGAAATTAATAACTCAAGTTTGAGTTAGAGAACTTGCCTTGACTGCGATCTACTGCTACACAATTTAATTTAATCTCTTTATTGTAATGACCTATCATTGTTAAGATTGATCTTACAATCAGCATATCATAATACAATTACTTTATCAGTAATTTAGTTAACACTTAACCACATAATCAATTACCTGAAAGTATCTTTATTATTATCATTATCATACTTTGATAATAGTTTAATTACTTTATCATATACATTAGGATTTAATACTTAATCTTTCCATTTATTAGTTCTTCCTTATAATCTAGTAAGCCGAATACTAACATCATAGTCTAGATTATTCAAACATGCAATCCAGCCACCTGGACTGGCTAATCCAGCAAACTAGATTCAACAAACTTCCAATCCAGCAAGCCTGGATTCTAAATCCTTCAATCCAGCAAGCTTGGATTCTAAATCCTTCATTCCAGTAAGCTTGAATTCCAAATCCTTCAATGCAGCAAGCCTGGATTCCAAATCCTTCAATCTAGCAAACTGGATTCAATTATTTTTCAATCCAGCAAGCTGGATTCCATATCTCCTTTAACGAAAATACCAAATCAACTTATTATTTTTCTATCTTTTGGCCATGCTTATATACATGTATTTCATACATAAAAAGTATTTTTCCGTAATTTTTTAATTTCTTTTACTATTTTTCAAAAATTATTTTTAGTGCGTGGCTTAAGAAATTAGCCCCATCATACTCAACTCCAGAAATTCCCATCTCTTGGCATAACCTTATACATGTTAACGTGACCCTCCAGTTTAAATTTCGTGGCCATTGGAGTTATAGAACTGCGGTTATAGCGATTTTTGTCTGAAAAACCCAAATATTGAATTGGTCATAACTTGATCATTTTAAGTCGGAATGAGCTCATTTTTGGACAGGAACTACTTTATATCATATATTTTAATGTCCCAAAAGGCCGAAATTTTTTTCAAAATCTAAGTGGCCAAAACTGCCCTTGCAAAATCTTGGGTAGTTTATTTTTGGGATTTTCCTCTTTGACCTACTTTGCTAAAATCAGTCCATACGAAAATCTACAACTCCTTTTTCGGTGATTCCACTTCGGTTTAAAAGATAACTCATCATATTATCATTCCAAATTTTTTTAGAATTTTTAAATGTCAAAAAAATGATAAAAATGCCCCTAGCATTGACTGTCCAAAAACAGTTTGTTTTTCTTTCTAAAAACAAAACTATTTTTGCTAAAACAGTTGCTACAACTTGTGTATTCAACATTTTTGAGTGCTACTACTTGGGTTTAGTATTTAACTTACATATCTAACACCTCGTTTTTATGGATCACAAAAAGAAGGTGTAGATAAAAAATGGTAGTCGATCAAAGGAAGTGAAAAAACTAGAGTTTTCTAACAAAACAAAACTAGTTTCTTTTCTATCCTTTTGATTTACTTTTTAACACTCAAATATGTTAGAACCATACATGAAACCATATAAAACATGTAGATAGAGAGTTTTAGACCTCAAGATCATAAACCTTAACTAACCAAAATCAAACAAAATAAAAAGAATAAGCTAGTTTAGTTTTCACCTTGATTTTTGGGCACACTTTCTTTCTCTTCCAAAGTAGAAGGTAAACTTTGGGTTCATCAATGGTGTATATCCTTCCTCTCTCTCTCCTCCTCTCCACCGAATTTCTCTCTCCCTCTCTCTCTCTCTTATGTTTTTGCTTTGCTAGCTTAAGAGAAAGTAAGATGAAGTAAAATAAAAGATGAAAGAGAATGGGATCAAGTGTTGGAAAAAAAATTTATAGATACATTTGGTATATCTATACATTAACTACTAACATATCTCTTCCCTTCTCTCTCCATATAACTTGCAATCTTGGCAAAATAGGGTGGCTAAATCATGGAGTGACACATAAGGGAGTTGGTGACCAAATGAACAAAAACAAACATAAGTCACATGCCAATTCTCCTACAAAATGGTCGGATCCTTCCCCCAATAAATTCCTCATTTTTACTTTATTTTCTAAATTCAATATTTGCTAAATTAAATGACCATAATGCTCCTCTTTAATTGGGCTAGGATTGGGCCAATCCTTTAATTCTTTTGGGCTTGAAATTAACTAGTTTGACTTACTAATTAAAATGAACTTGGGCCTCCACAATTAAATAATTGAGCTACTAGCATACTTGCCCATTAAATTTAATATTGGGTTAGCTTAACAATTAGTTTTTCTTAAATCAAATTATCTACAAGTCCAATGCTTAAATAAACTATTGGGCTTGTTTAAATTACTTGTCATCCTTAGTAATATTAAATCTATCACCACCTAAATAATTACTCATTATTATTGATATTTACACATTCTCATCAATCAATAATATTAATTAATTTACATAACCCAATTAGACTTACCATATTCAAGTAAATTGAATATTGAATTAGGGTTTCTAGATTATTAAAATACTTAGGTTAGTTCACTAACTTATTTAACTTATTAGTGAGACTTCCTTTAAATATTATAGCACATTATTCACATAATCACTTAATTATGCATAATATATTACAGATTATTTAATATATTTATATACAATGTACCACAAATTTTTGGTTATTACAGGTACTATTCACGAATTACTATTCACAGAGTACTGTTCACTCGGTTATTATTCACCCGAGGTACTATTTATGACAAAAATTAATTCTTTTTCGGTCCAAATCATTTTTGATATAATATTATTCTTGAATTTTACTCCACAAAGCAGTATCATATTGACAATTTGGACATTATTAAATTCTGAATAAATTAAATTATAAATCTTTAAAAATTTATCATTTGCTTTCTTTTAATTGAATTCTTATATCATTGTCATCATCCTCATGTTTATATTATGATTAAAGTCATCTGTGGCCCGTAGTGCATAGATGGACTTGGTATGATTATGATCTGGGATTATTCGGTATAATTATGACCGTATTGTTATAAATGATGTAGTAAAAGTCATCATTGACATGTAGTACATTGATGGACAGTTGTTGGCATGATCATGACCATTGATGAAAATACGAATATCCTTGGCCCGCAGTGCATGGATAATTCATGGTCGTGATACTAATGAATATCCTTGGCCATAGTGCAGGGATGATTCGATGATGTGAATTATTTATTAAGCTGAGTCTCAACAATAAAATTGATGAAAAACTTTTTAAATCATAGAAGATGATAGATATCATGCTCTACTTGACTCTTCTAATGGATTGCTTGTTCCGCTGCAGTTAAACTTGATGTTTATTATATTTTATCAGTTTAACACTGTTGAAGGCTAACGATAATTTATTCTGCATTATCTTAGTCATAATATTTCTTACTGGGTTAGTTGAGCTCACCCTTTTCTTTCATTGTTCTCTTCAGAAAATGAGAATATAGCTGGGACTAGTCGGGGAACAGAGTGACGGTCCAGATATTGCATTAGTAGTCCTCACTATTCTGTGAAATAGTGTAATAATAAATATAATGAGGACTTATTTTAAGTTTGAATACTGTCTAGACGACAATATTTGTATTAAAACTCACATCTCATGTTGTATATTTAAGTTTGTATTTCTATTCTGTACCATGTATTTGGCGACTCAGCTGACTCAAGAAGATACAAAATTCGGTTGGAGCGAGAAATGTGAGAAGAGTTTTCAAGAACTCAAGAGGAGACTTATTTCATCACCTATTCTGACAATACCATCTGGCTCGGAGGGATTTGTCATCTACAATGATACTTCAAGCAAAGGGTTAGGATGTGTTCTCATGTAACATGGGAAAGTCATAGCCTATGCCTCACGACAACTCAAAGAATATGAGAGGAATTATCTTACTCATGATCTGGAGTTGGCAGCTGTTGTTTTCAAACTTAAAATCTTGAGGCATTACCTGTATGGGGAGAAAGTGGATATCTATATGGATCATAAAAGCCTCAAATATTTCTTCACCCAAAAGGAACTCAACATGTGACAACGATATTGACTTGAACTGTTGAAAGATTATGATCATACCATCCAATACCATCCTGGAAAAGTAAACGTGGTAGCCGACGCATTGAGTAGAAGATCATATGTGGGTACGAGTGCAATATTGTCAATGCAAAGGCCCATTTTGTATGACTTGCAAAAGATGGAGATAGAGTTAAAGACTCCAGGGACCCACGTGATGATGGCCAATATACGAGTAGAAATGACTTTAATCGATAAAGTTAAAGTTGCTCAAGCTAAAGACCTGGAGCTGATGCGTATGAGGAAGAAAATGCAAGAAGGTGATATTCCGGAAGCAAGAATCGATGAAGAAGGAATACTACGAGTCAACTTTAGACTTTGTGTTCCTAACGACCCTGATTTAAAGTATAAGATCATAATGAACGTGCACAACACACCGTTTGCAATCTATCCTAGGAGTACCAAAATGTGTCATGATCTTCGACATACATTTTGGTGGAGCAATATAAAGAGAGAGAGATAGCGGAGTTTATCTCAAGGTGTTTAACTTTTCAACGAGTTAAGGCAGAGCATCAAGTGTCAAAAGGTCCATTGCAACCATTTGAAATTTCGGAATAGAAGTGAGAGCACATTATCATGAATTTTGTTACTTGTCTTCCTATGGTTTCTCAAGGTATATATGCAATTTGGGTCATTATTGATAGATTGACCAAGTCTGCTCATTTTTTACCTATACGAGAAATTTATACACTTGAACGTCTTGCTCGTATGTACATAAATGAGATTATAAGACTTCATGGTATGCCAATATCCATAGTTTCTGATCGAGACCCAAGATTCACTTCACGATTTTGGGTTAGTTTGTAAAAAGCTAAGGGCACAGATTTACGATTTAGTTCGGCATATCATCCTCAAACGGACGGGCAGTCGGAGAGGACTATTCAAACTCTTAAGGATCTATTAAGACTTTGTGTCCTTGACTTCAAGGGAAGTTGGGATAAGTTCTTATCATTGGTGGAATTTTTTTACAACAACAGTTATAAAGCAATCATCGGTATGGCTCCATTTGAGGCATTGTATGGATGCAAGTGTCGTTCTCCAATATACTAGGATGAGGTGGGTGAAGCAACGTTGTTAGGACCAGAATTGGTATGCATGACAACAGAAAAGACTCAAATGATCCGACAACGTATAAAAACCTCACAAGATTGACAAAAGAGTTATGCTGATCTTTATCGGAAGGACGTGGAATTCAATATTAGAGAAAATGTGTTGTTACGTGTTTCTCCATGGAAATGAGTTACGAGATTTGGAAAGAGAAAAAAGCTCAATCCTCGATTCATTGGCCCATTTCAAATCCTTGATCGAGTAGGAACTGTGGCCTATAGACTCGCTTTACCGCCAAGTATGTCTCGTGTTCATAATTTTTTTCACATGTCCATGTTACGTAAATATGTGGAAGACACGAACCACATTATTAAGTTAGAACCAGACGAAATAACGGAAGATTTAACGTATGAAGAGGTACCTGTTAAAATATTGGATAAAAAGGAACATATTCTACGCTCCAAGGTTATATCTCAAGTTAAAGTTTTGTGGAGAAACCACGATGTTGAGGAAATGACCTAAGAGTTAGAATCTGAAATGAAATCAAGGTATACTCACCTCTTCGACATACCAGGTATGTACCCTAATTTCAAGGGCAAAATTTCATAAGAAGGGGAGGTTGTAAGACCCCAACTTTCATGAATAAAGATTAATTTTTTTCAAAATATATTTTTGAATATTATGTTATGGATTTGATATAATATTATAGTTGTGGGTAATATTTATAAATTTTGCAAAGTAAGTAAGTTGTTATAAAATATTCGATTGGTGGGGGAATATTCGTTTTAACAGGGAATATTCGTACGACGATGTAATCATTAGTGGACCCCACAGCGGAATTATTATCGAAGTTAGAAAATGACAAAAATATCTTTTTATAAAAGTAACGGCAGAAGTTTTACCGTTAACTGTTGAAATATCCGGTGATGAAAAGTACAGTAATACGCATGGTTGTATAGTAGTACACAGTATTGATTATTGATGCTTACGTGAGAAGTCACCCAGTTATACTTAATTATTGCTACAGTAATTGTTGTATACTATCTCACATTAATTAATTCAATTTTTGTTAATATTTTATATTATTAAATCAATAATTAAGATGACAAAGTTATTTATATTATTATTTACAATATTAACGATGTCTAGAAAGTTCTGTCGAGGAGAGGTTTGGTCTCCTAATTGTGCGCCAATAGGGAGAAATCATTATCAGAAAGCTCCATTTTTCCTGGGAACGATCTGGTTGTTAAATATTGCGAATAATAATAATGATGAATAAATGTTGTTAAAAATATTGAGGAAATTTTTTTTAAGTATTTGGTGTAAATTTGCTTATTTTATGGACCCCCCATTTATCTATTTTTCAAAATAATCAGTACAGTATATATATATGTATGTATTATATATATATATATATATATATATATATATATATGTGTGTGTGTGTGTGTGTGTGTGTGTGTGTGTGTGTGTGTGTGTGTGTGTGAAAGTGACTTAAGTGGTGGGGCCCATATGTTGGAAAAAAAAGTCAGGGGTGGGGGAATTTTTGAAATCATGAGTGGAATGGAAAAAGGGGGAGTACTATTATGTGTGTGTGTGTGTGTGTGTGTGTGTGTGTATATATAAGTTTGTTTTATTTGAACATAAGGTATCAATTTGAAAAGTTAGGCGGCTGTTACTCAGCAGAATCAACCCGTGAATTCCTTTACTGTTGCGTCCATGATTTTTTTTCCCTCAAATAATATCCTTTCCATTCTCCTATAAATAGAATGCTTAGTTAGAATTGAAAATCACACCAGAATCAGAGAATTCTTCTTCTATAATATTGAGCGCATTTCTTTAGAGTTTAAGGAAGTTTTGAGCGTAGAAAATAGTATAAGCTTTCTTCAAGAATATCCCTGCCCTACCAGTTGGAATACTCTTCTTTTTAAGGTAAGGGATATTATTTTTGTTCAATATTCGTAACAAATAATATTTTCTTCCATACTCTTTAGTATGTAAATAATATTATTTTGTTTCAGATTTTGAATTCTACACTCGTTTTGTTAAAATTTTGGCTTCTATACTCCATAAAATTAGTAGAATATCCTTGATATTTGTGTTTTATCCAATATCTTTTCATGAAAATATTATTCTGAGCATTCTTGATAAGTTTTAACTTTTTTATGCCGAAGTACTATTCACGGATTATTATTCACAAATTACTATTTATGGAGTACTATTCACTCGGTTATTATTCACACGGGATACTATTTATGACAAAAATTGATTTCTTTTCGGTCCAAATCATTTTTGATACAATATTATTCTTGAATTTTACTCCACAAAACAGTATCATGTTGACAATTAGGACATTATTAAATTCTGGATAAATTAAATTATAAATCTTTAAAAATTTATCTTTTGCTTTCTTTTAATTGAATTCGTATATCATTGTCATCATCCTTATGTTTATATTATGATGAAAGTCATCTATGGCCCGTAGTGCATAGATGGACTTGGTATGCTTATGACTAGGGATTATTCGGTATAATCATGACCGTAATGTTATAAATGATGTGATAAAAGTCCTCATTGGCCCGTAGTGCATTGATGGATAGTTGTTGGCATGATCATGACCATTGATAAAAGCACAAATATCCTTGCCCCGTAGTGCATGGATAATTCATGGTCGTGATACTAATGAATATCCTTGGCCGTAGTGCAGGGATGATTCGATGATGTGAATTATTCATTAAGCTGAGCCTCAGCGATAAAATTGATGATAAACTTTTTAAATCACAGAATATGGTAGATATCATGCTCTACTTGACTCTTCTAATGGAGTGCTTGTTCCGCTACAATTAAACTTGATGTTTATTATATTTTATCAGTTTAATACTGTTAAAGGCTAACGATAATTTATTCTGCATTATCTTAGTCATAATATTTTTTACTGGGCTAGTTGAGCTCAGCCTTTGCTTTCATGTTCTCTTCAGGAAATGAGAATATAGCTGGGACTAGTCGGGAAACGAAATGACAGTCCAGATATTTGCATTAGTAGTCCTCACTATTCTATTGCGATAATAATTGTAATGATGACTTATTTTGAGTTTGAATACTGCCTAGACGACAATGTTTGTATTAAAACTCACAGCTACGCTTTTGGTCGTATTGTATAATTAAGTTTATATTTGAATTATATATCATGTATTATGCGACTCATAATAGGTGATGTATACCTATTTTGGGGGCGTCACATCATAACCCTTCCTATTATCATTACACAATATTCAATTTGATTGTGTTAACTTTCGACTTACATCGCCCTCTATTTCATACTCGAAGTTCATTCAAGTGTTTAAGTCTTGCTAGGAATCATTATTGGTTTTATATTAACCCCATTTCATATCTTATAATATTCATTTTATTTGACTTAAAACACTTTTTACATTCATTAACACTTGTCACGGTGTTACGACGTTCATTCGTCACACGCCCGATTTGTCTCTCTTGTGTGTGCTTAGTATGCTTATAGAACTTATCTAATACATCATTTATTAATGTTAAGCATCATTATATTTACTAATATTCATGTTTTATAACTTAGGACAACATCTTTTATCTTCGGGAGCACTACACTTGCATACGTGCACGCCCGACGCCCTCCTATTGCCTCCTAATACATATTAGTCCCACAAATAACCGTTTTGACCCATATTCCTGACCTCAAATTGAAAAACTTAAAGAACAAAAGGTGTAGGTCTACTCGTTCTGGATCATCTTGAATCACTTCAATCGGAGTCCGTATGAAGATATTATGGTCGTTTTACTATCGGAGGTCAAAATTGTCCGGCCGTGTCTACTATTCCGGCGCTGCAGCGCCCCAAATAGCCTTGGGGGCCGCACTGTAGTGCCCCTTAGTAGTAGTTACACATTTTTTTTCTTCCAGTTTTACTGTTCTTACAAATTTTTGATCATTTCTCCTTCCAACCTTCATAACTTGAGTTATACACACCCAAATCAGTCCGTTTTCAACTCTATGGATTTGTAATTCATAAAACTACAATATACTAGAATTATAATAATTTTGCAGAAACAATAATAAACCTAAATCTTCACCCAAAACCCATGTTCATATTAGTTTTACATGTTTTAACATATTTAGCGTAATCATTCACCACGGATTCGATTCCTAACCAAATCAATCCGTTTAAACTTCGTTGTTTTCATTTTTCAACATACTAACAACATCTATTATCAATTTCAGATTATATACATATTCTAACCATCAATTTAAGCCATAAAATAGACCAAAATACATACACTAAGCAATAAACCAAATTTCTTCTTCTAACACTTGTTTCCACGAATTTGATTACATGAAAACCTGTTATAAATTACATATAACAAATTATACATACTAATTAACATATATGATCAATCTCTTAACAATATAACCATTGAAATCCAATTTTTAAAGAAACTCAAGAAGTATAATACTAAAAACTCAAAGCTAGATTATTACCTTTGATTAGCTATAAAATTTTTGAACAACCATCTTGTTTCTTCCTTCCATTATTCTCATAAATTTCTTCTCTCAATTTATAGAGAACTTTTTCTCTTTCTCTCTCAATTTCTCTCTTTCTCTCTTCTGCTCCTCTTCTCTATTCTTTCTTCCTTTTGTTCTTTTTTAGGCTTAAGCCAACACTTAACGTAAAACTAAAACAGACGCTAACGTAAAAATAAAACTGACGTATAATAATAAGGCTACTAAATACATATCAGTTATTTTTATTTTAAATTTAAAAGTCACAAGGCCTTGTTTGGTAAGAAACTAATTAAAATAATGACTTAATCATTCCTTAAGCCTTGTTTGGCAAAACAAGATTAAATAAAGAATTTCAAAAGCTCTAAGGCTTTGTTTGGTAAAACCAAATTTAAACTCTTTTAGTTTATTTTTATAAGTCATTTATAATATAGTTTATTATCATATTTTATTTAAATAAATTCTCATATTTTAATTAAATTAAATCTAATAACAATTTATTAAATTAATTTACCACATAAACCAATACAATAAAATTATAATTTTCATTATAGTTATAATTTTATTTAATAAATTAACATATTACTTTAATTACAAAATCAAATTAAAATAACATTATAATAATTCATTTTATCATAATATAGTTTCAACTTAATTTAAATTACCCAATATTTATAGGGTTAATTTCCCTTGCCACCAAATTCCTTATCGTGACTAATTTCTTTTATTTCCTTTAATAGTTTAATCAACTATTAAATCTTATAAAAATTAATTTCTTCACACCAAAACACATTGTCGACGTCGGGATTTTTAATTATCCCTTTCCGTTACTTGTTCTTTGGTGTTCTCATTTTAGGTGAAATTTGTTTAAAAAAACAAGTGAAAAAGGTTCGACATGTATAATGTCGACGATGGACTGTTAAGAGTCGCCAGTTGGTTTTTTAAATGGTTGTACTAACACAACCGAGAAAAGATTTGTACATTGACCCAGTGATGTGACACTGCTAAACGGGTCGGTGAAACCGAGATTCATTAGGGTCCGGGGACTTGGTTATGCGAAGGGAAGGTGTTAGGCACCCCCTGACATCCGTGTTACCACGGTGACCACCTCTTTTCAAGAAATTATTATCTGAATATGTGTGTGTGTGTGGGTCAATGTGCTGTTACTTGGAAGTAGTGCGAGGCCTTGTTCGCACCTATATACACAGGGTTTGAATTTTATGTAAAAATTCAATTTTAAGCAAGATATGGCAGTGATGTTTTATAAAAAAGGTTTTTTCAAACCCTGATGCTCAATAGTAATTGAGACCTTTTACACTCCCATTTTATTAAGTGCTCGGCTGGATTGATTTTATTTATCCGTACGAAAGAAAATGTACAAAAAGGTGCTGAACTCCTCGTGGGTATGAAAACCATCTGAGGAAATTCAAACGTCACAGATAAATTTGCAAGCTGCTTACAGCTGAAAAGGTTCATCACGGGAACCGAATCTAGATCCAATGGATTGAATCTGTGATCACATGATTCCTAGGCTCACATGATGCCGCAATTGATATAAATGCAGTAAGCATGTATATATATATAAAAGTGGTAAATATATATACATATATGATCACCAACCACAAAGCACATCCATGGGGGATCAGAAACGTAAATAAAGCTGTAAAAGCTATCAACCGCCAGGGAGAAAACTCCAGGCGGGACGAAAACGTAAATAAAGCTGTAAAGACGGTCAACCGCCACGGAGGGAACTCCAGGCAAGACGGAATGTAAATAAAACTGTAAAAGCGATGACGAAGGAAACTCCAGGTGGGACGAAATATATAGATATATATATATATATATATATATATATATATATATATATATAAGTGATAAATGCACCGGATATAAAATCCAGGCTCATCGAACAAGGTTCGACCACAGTTGATATATTTAATAAATATATATATAAAAGCGAGTAAACGCACCGGATATAAAATTCAGGCTCATCGAACAGAGTTCGACACACTGTTAATATATATATATATATATATATATATATATATATATATATATATATATAGGAAAGCAAATAAACGCTCCAGACCGAAGTCTAGGCTCGATCGAGGCATAACTCGATAATGTTAGTCAGTATATATATATATATATATATATATATATATATATATATATATATATATATATATATATATATATATATACAGACTGGAATGAGACCACGGACTGAAGTCCGGGCAAAAACGATCAACACGACTCTCAACGTGTAGAAGGGTGTGTGCAGAGATGAAGAGAAAGACTCTAAAGTGTGTGAGAAGGCTTACAGCTGACTGCTAAATAAGACTTCTATATCTTTAGAGTGGGTAAACACTGGCTTTTGTAGGTACAAAAGAGGCTATATATGAGCTCACATGTGTTTAAAAGGGGAAAGTACACTGCATGGGATGAGTGCAGAGCAAATTGGGTAGGGCTTCCTCGCCGTTTTCTCTTGAAAACTCACCACCCCAAGCCCTTTATTTATAGGCATATTAACCTACGGCTAAGCCGCAGGTGTACCAGAGGTAACCCGGGTTGGCCCGGGTTTTTCAGGTCGGGTCGTCTCGAAGTACGTGCACTCGGGCACTTTAATGTCCACTCAGATCTTCAGAAGTACGTGCATGGGACTAGAGTTTGTACGAAGTCTTTAAAGATGGGACAATGCCCTCCGGTCTTCAAGCTTCAACTTTCATCCGTTATCCCGCACAATAGTCACTCGGGATTGGTTAGTCTTGTGGGACATTATTCCGTAGAGATGTTAAGACGACGTGGCGTGGCCCTCACCGGTGCTATCGCCGGATTGGGCTGATAAAGCAGACGTTGCTCAGTCTTCGCTGAGATTAGACTGCTGCAATTTGTTGAAGGTCCTCATTATCATCTTTGAGGTGTGCCTGTCTTCCCGATGTTATCACCGGGCTGGTACAGTGGATCTCGTTATGAGCACCGAGATTGAAGCTGGTCGCACTTGTAACAAGCATTTTCGGGGTTATTGCCGAAATTGCATTCCTTGGGGTTATCACCAAGGTTGGTGGCAATTCCCATGGTTGGGACTGAGACTGGATACCTCTGGGTTATCTTCGAGATTAATCAGTCTTCTCCAGTGTGTGTGTTGATATTGATCTGCATGCCTCGGGGTTATCTCCGAGATTGGAATTGTTACTCCCAGATTGCGATCTGGGGTTGATGCTGAACTTCAGGTGGTATCCGGAACGGATATGGATCGTCTTTTAGGGTTCTCTCTTAAAAGACGAATCTGCTCTCCTGCAATGTTAGTGACAGTAGTACAGAAAATTTCGAGTGTCTACAGATGCCCCTCTTTATCTTACTCATGCATGGCGATGCATGGGTAGGATAAAGAATCATAGACACTTGAAACGTAACAAGACGAATATGGTACTATGGATAGCAACATGATGCAAATGTATGATGCATGTGTACGGGGTTGTAGCCCAACACGCTAGGGATGATTGCTGGCTCCCTGTTACTTCAACTGGGGATTGGCAACGATGACCAGGTTTGACGTGTAATACGAATCTGTTAGGATGTTGATGTTGGAATTATCACCAAAGTCCTGTGTCTTCGATTATGACTTGATCCCGAAGATGTACCTCTTATGTGTGAGAGATCTATGGGGATGAAGCTTGATCTGTTTGAGGATGTGTATAACATATTCCATCATCTATCCTCTTTATTGACATTCCCTTCGTCGACGTGTGCATCAACAACTAAAACTTTGTGGGTAGATTGTCAAGGTTGTTTAACATCCGTTGTCGTGTAGATCATCGGAACAGTACGTTGTGATCCCCGCCGGGGACCTCACGTTGTAACCCCCGTCGGGGATTCCATGTAGGGTAATGACCCGGAGTTGGTGGCATCAGACCTGTATAAGGTATTGCCGTCTGTGATTTGCGATAACTGGGATCATTGACAGGGTATACCTTATACTCAGGTGACCACTAATGAGTGATGTACAGATTCAAAGTCTAATATGAGAGGACCAGAATTGTATGCAGTTTTGCTCAATCGCGTGGCATTTTTTTTTTCCGATTTGACTTTGCTAATCTGCAAGAACTCCTTTGCAACTCGAACTGGACCGAACTGGAGGGGTGTGTCCCACATAGGGGTGCCACAGGTGCATCTACTGTAGCCGTAGATGGGCCTGCGGCCAACCGTGGATCATATATCCTGCAGGTTGGTCTTCACAAGTCACTTTCAACTTGCTTCGCATAGAGAAAACCGCGAGCCATCTTCAGATCTGCTGAGTTCGGGCTGCTTTCTATAAATTCTGTCACCGTATAAGTGTTCTACACTATCCTGGTAACATATGCCTGTATTTTCTCTCATTTCTGTCCGTTGGATTTGAGTTATCGCATGAAATGCATCTAAACACATAGTAGTGATTATGTATGCACAAATGACTTGATAAAAAATATTTAACATACTAAATGTTAGTATTAAACCATGCTGAACATAATGATGTGAAAAAATTTGACTTTTGAGACAGTCAAATTGGCACCTTTTTCTGCTATTTTTTGTCCTATTTGAGGTCCAATGAGAATAAGGTAGTAAGGCAAAGTACTCCTAGCATTGAGGTTGGCCTTATGAATGATGATTTAATTTTTAATGCATATATTATGTATATAACTTTGGGGCAGGTGTGCTACTGAATGGCCACCTAGACATGCCTGTATGCATGTGGATAGTCCTATTTTCAAAGGGGACTATGGCAAAAATTTTCTAAATGTAGGCATTGGGTAGTTATGCATTTTTAACTCTATTATATGTGCATGCATGCATATAGTCATCAAATGCATTTTAGAAAGTTCCAGGTAAGGAAATACCACACCCTTTCTGAGGTGATTTGGAGACTTTCTATCCAGATATTATGGATCTGGATCAGCCGAGCAGTTCCTATAGGACCGCTTTGGGCGTATGGCGGAGGGCTTCTGAAGTGCCTCGTCCTCATTCTGTCAGATTGCCTCGTCGGTTGGTGGAGAGCGTAATACGTCCTGTCCAGGTAGATGTTCCAGACGTTGAGGACGAGGAGGTGGATATTTCGATAGAGGATCTCGTTCCTGCTGCACCTGTCCCTCGCAGGGAGCTTCCGAGCATTCAGGTGGTGAACCCAGAGTTACTGGGTGATTTGGGCAGACATCCATCGATGTATTTGTATGCTAATGAGGTATGACATTAGACTTTGATCTTCCTTCTTTCCTATTGATGAGGATTAAAGGGTTTTGATGTTGATCTGCATTTCATGCAGGTTCCTAGTTTTACACAACCTCGAGGGAACTGGTTCAGCATTCACTCCATGTACCAGGCGCTTCATCCTGACTATAGAGCAGTAGTGCATGAGTGGGGATTTGGGGCATTTTTCTCCATCCTTCCCCGTCATTGTCCCTGGGTTATCTCAGGGCATTGTCTGAGCGATGGTTTCATCAGACTCAGTCACTCCATCTGCTGGATTGCGAGGTGATGATGACGCCTATGGATTGGCGATTTATCATAGGTATGGAGTTTGGAAGGGAGCCAGTGCCTTGCATAGCAAATATTACCCCTACTGTCGTTAGATCCTTATTAGGAGTTCCGGCGGTGGCGCTCAAAGGCAGGACTGTCTGTTCAGGTCCTTTGAGCGTAGATGCTATGAGCGGGCTATTGAGTGAGCCTATGTCTGATGATGTCAGGATCAGGGATCGCGTTCTGCGACGATTGTTCCTGATGATCATTCGAGGCTGCTTCATAGTAGATAACTCTTCCACGGTATCTTTCGCTTTGATCAGCGCCACACGTGATGTGGACCGTATTGGAGAGTATGATTGGGGCTCCTACACCTTTGCCTATTTCCTCCGGGGAATGCGTATGCGCTCACAGGGTTTGACCGTGGCTTGGCTAGGATTTTACCCGTTTCTACTGGTGAGTATTTCTCTTGTCATTTACCATATATAGGTTAAGAATGTTAACTGACAGCAGATGTTTGCCTTTGTGTTGGCAGTTTTAGGCCTATGAGAGGCTTCCATGCTTGCGTCCCGTGAGTGTGTTAGGTTTAGACACCTATCCACGAGGATGACGATCGCATCATTTGATTCTGCCAGAGGTCCCTGAAGCTGAGGGATTCACTCATTGTCGTATGCAGCTGGAGTTGCTGACGGCCGACACCATCACATGGCTTCCCTATTCTGGGGCACACTTGACTGTAGGTTTTGAGGATGGATACCCGACTGGAGTCAAGTATGTGATTTCCACCAGGAGAATTCCTTTCTTCACAGATGAAGGTTGGGAGCTCTATTTAGGAGAGCGTGCTATTAGGAGCACCACAGGGGAGATCCTTATACCGATCTTGCCTCGTGCTAGGCGTTCTTGGCCCGTATCACAGTCACCCGTCATTGATATCCCATTGTTGGGGGTGGACGATTTTGCATTATCAGAGGGTCCTTGCACTCAGGATGTATTCCAGCGTTGGTGGATCCCTCGTACTATTGGAGCCCAGTCCTGCGCCACACATTTTATGGGGGATATGGTTCCAGGATCCTTGATGATGACGGATTGGCTAGCCTGTGTCCAAGATCCGACTCATGCGACATAGATTGACAGTTTGACCCGACAGTTGGACCAGGCACATATCTTTATCCGGCATTTGGGCAGAGATCCGGCAGAGGCAGATTCGTTTGATCCTTCCAGCTCAGGTGCTGGCCCCTCGGACGACCCATTTGGTTTTGCCAGCGCAGATCCTCCTCTTTATAGGCCTGACATCCCTGTTGATAGAGATCCATTGACTCAGGAGGAGTTACATCAGGTGGACAGGATTGATGATGTGGATATCGAGACCCTGGTCTTCTTCTGATGTATATTCTCGTTATATCTTTTGATAGGCCTCTGTTAGATATTGGGTGGCTATTCCCCATTCTCGCTATATCTTTTGATAGGCCTCTGTTAGTAGTAGGGCGTCTGTGCCCTATTTCCCTATATTTGTAGCTGTGCAGAGATGATATATTAGATGATGATATACTTAAGAATGTATGCACAGTATTTCCATTCCCTATATCATATTGCCATCTATTATCTGTTATGCATGTATCATGTTATGCATATGTATGTATGTCCAGAGATATTCGGCATTGACCCCTAGATGGTCTTATGACACGGCCCGCACAGATGTCTTCTTTGACAGTTAGCCGTATAGATCATACTCCACCGTTAGTGGCGGCGGCGGGTATGCGATCGTGGTATGATAGCATGTCACCACCAGATAGGGTGACTGTAGATCATTTATTGCAGCATACCATGACCTTTTTGACTTTTCAGGTTCCCGCAGGATTTGTGGATGGGATGATAGAGCATTGGCTACCGGATAGGCAGATATTCTGATTCGACACCCATGAGTTGACTCTTACTCTAGAGGAGTATGCACGTTTAATGATGCTACCATTAGACAGACCTTGCGTGCATCTGGCTTTGGGAGATATGAGTAGACGATTCATGACACTCACAGGATTGAGGCGCAGAGTGGTACAAGATGAGTTGGCATCTGGCCACATGATATCCCAGCGTTTTCTGTACGACAGATTTGGCTCGGAGGATAGCTATTCACGACATTTCGGGGATTTCACTACACCGAAGGATCATTGGCGTTTGGCCAGAATTGACGTACTGATGCTATGTGTACTGTCATATGTGTATATGCCGCGATATATGGATAAGATAGATATAGGCGTTATCATGGCCGTGAGAGCTCTCAGGGATGGTCGTACCATTGTACCTATGATTGTAGCAGAGACCCTGCGGTCTGTATCGTATTGTTGCACACATCCTACAGGAGTGTTCACAGGTAGCTCAGTCATGCTATATGTGTGGTTCATGTCACACTTGAGGCCGATTGGCACTCTTAGACGGCATTGGTACTGCTTCACCCATGATGTAGCTATGTCCTACTCTTTTCAGCCATCAGAGTGTATAGATGCCCTGTCCTGGTCCACATTCTTGGCAGATATCAGAGATCCATTCAGCATATTGCCGTGTTCGGGGCTTAGCTCACCATACAGCTTCATTACTCATGCTCCAGGCATGGACTATCTCCCTCTGGCTGGTTTAAGGGGAGTGACCACTTATCAGCCATTGGCCGTGATGTCGCAGTTCGACCAGTTCCAAGATTTTCATCCTTTTGAGGGGGCGACAGGTCAGCGTTCAGCTTCTCGGTACCTCTCAGCAGAGGACCAATCTCGGGTATACGCCTGCTGGGATCGGCTCGAGATAGCGGCTTTTTCTGTCAGCCATCATGGTTATTCCGCAGAGTATTCCGCATGGATGGGGATAGAGATTTTTCGGCTGCAGCAAAATTTGCAGTACCGGAGCGCGAGTTAGATGATGTAGAGCACATGGAGGACATTGATACCTACATCGAGGAGGAGCCCACTGCTGGGTTGCCAACATTTCTTCCGGATTCTCCTAGTACCAGTACTGTTGTGATTTAGCATTCGGCACAGTACTTAGAGCAGAGTCTTCATCTGATGACCTTTGAGAGAGATTAGATTCGATCTATGATGTCGACTGCCCTTGATGGGAGGGAGGCCGCTCTATTGGAGAGAGACGAGGCATTGGCTCATAGAGATGTCGTCGTCGTTGAGCGGGATAAGGCTATATCAGCCAGAGATTTAGTGACAGTTAAGCGGTATATCGCTATATCTGCCCGGGATGTAGCCGTCACAAATAGCACTGTAATGAGGTCCCTTACCACTGGCATGCTCGCAGAGATAAGCGCATATATTGATGATCATTTGGTCACCATGCAGATGGCTACAGATCTGTTGGGTCGTGTGGATATTCTCATACAGGAGACCACAGCTTCACCTCCATCTTCTGAGAGGGACTCCATGTTGGGCTTGTTAGCTCGCATATACCCTGACTTGTAGATGATCTTGTATTTTCCTACACAGACTAGCTTAGCCATTTTTTCATGTACAGTTTACATTGTGTTTATCAAACAGCATTATATATATGACAGGAAAATATATTTTTGATCACTTCCCTTTTAGATATGCTTTACTACTTGCTTGATATTTTGTCTGCTGCTTCAGGGCTTGTGATCTTGATGTATTCTGAATTATTCCTGGGTGGATGGACATTGAGTTGTCTCTGGATAGTTTAGAATGGATCATCGATCTGTATGTATCCCTACTATCTTTGGTGTCTTGGGACTGGTTTTTGTATGGAAATGAGGAGAGGAGTGTGGCTTTCCTATCTGAGATTGATCGCACCACAGATGGTCGCCAGTACTTCTATTTAGGAGAAGCCTAGTTAATTCCATCTCTTATGAATTGGTGTTGCTATTCAAGGTATGACCGTAGCTTAGATGGTCACTGAATCTCCTAGTTGGGAGGAGTTTAGGTAATTCTATCCCTTTGGTCTGAAGCCAAATGAAATGTAGTGGTTTGAAGGATGATCCCAGTACCAACTGATAAGGGTTTATGTTTTGGTAGGGGGTGAGACCGCACCAGGAATGACTGCCTACGTACTCCTATTGAAGAGGAGATCAGGTCTGCGTAATTCGAACCTGGTGTAAGGGGTTCAACGCTGTATGTGGCAGGAATGGTGTGGGAATGTTTGTTTTATTTTTGTTTTTGTAAGGAAAAGGGTGGAAATGTTTTTGTTGTTTTTATTTTATTGCGACCGGGCCATATGAAATGGTTGCCTACGTACTCCTATGAAGAGGAGATCAGGTCGACGTAGTTCGCCCCTAAGGGCGAGATGAAAAGCGTAATCTCATGTGCAGGTCAGAGTGCGGGCAAGAGAAAGTTTAATCCTAGGTTGAGGATAAACTGTAGGTAAAAAGTTTGATCCCAGGTATGGGTAGCCAAACTGTATACGCAAGAGGTTCAATCCGTGGTGGGATGACCTAAGTTGCATGAGCGCAAAGGAGAGCCAGGCTGCTGGCTTGAAAGGTATGTTTCCCTAAGGGGTGAAGTGTAGAAAAGTTGTTTGTGGTAAAAGTTTAAAGAACCGGAATGACTGGTGACCTGATGGTCTACCACCAGGATGTTTACTTGATGACAACTTCAGACATAGTATCATTTCACGGTGTCCGAGTTGATGAGTTGTGGAAATTCATCGCCGTCCATTTCTTGCAATCTGAGAGCGCCTCCTGTCAATACTTCCTTGACAATAAACGGGCCTTCCCAATTAGGAGCAAATTTTCCCTTAGACTGATCCTGGTTGTCAAAGATTTTCTTCAAAACCAAGTCATGTTGTCTGAATTGCTGTAGTCGGACTTTTTTGTTGTAGGATCTGGCGATCCTTTGTTGATATAACTGACCATGGAAGATAGCCGCGGTTCGCCTTTCGTCTATTAAAGCCAATTGGTGATACCTATCTTGTACCCATTGGTCTTTATCCAACTGAGCGTCTATCAATACTCTGAGGGATTCCATCTCAACTTCTATGGGGAGTACCGCTTCCATCCCATAGGTTAATGCGTAGGGGGTTGCCCTAGTGGAAGTGCGCATTGAGGTTCTGTTGGCTAATAGAGTCATAGGCAATTGGTCAGGCCAATTTTTGTGATTGGTGGACATCTTTTGCATAATCTTCTTGATGTTCTTGTTAGCCGCTTCAACAGCACCATTCATCTTCGGACGATAGATGACTGAGTTGAGATGTTTGATGTGGAATTTACTGCATAATTCCTCCATCATTTTGTTGTTGATGTTCTTGGCATTGTCGGACACAATCACCTCTGGTTGTCCATATCGACAAATGACATTGTTTCTGATGAAAGCAATGATGACTTCTTTAGTAACCCTGGGGAAGGAGGCTGCTTCTACCCACTTGGTGAAGTAGTCGATCATGGTGAAGATAAATTGATGACCATTACTGGCTTTAGGCTCAATGGGCCCGATAACGTCCATTCCCCACATTGAGAAGGGCCAAGGTGAACTCATATTGTGAAGTTCCCGTGGAGGGGCGTGAATAGCATTCCCATGAATCTGGCACGGATACCATCTCTTGATGTGGTCATTGCAATCAGCTTTGAGAGATAGCCAATAATGTCCTATCCTAAGGACTTTCTTGAGAAGAAGGGGGCCACAGACTCCGCCATGGATTTCATCCATAAGCCTTTGGGCTTGATCTTTGTCTAAACATCTGAGGAGACCTAATCCTGCATCTCTTTTGTAGAGTGCATCTCCACTCAGGTAGAATTTCATAGCAAGACGATGGATCTGCCTTTTCTCATCAGGCTCGCCTCAGCGGGTGTAGATCCATCTCGCAGATATTCCTTAATATGCTGATACCAAGGATGTTGGATGGGAGGTAGCTCATCCGATACTTCTCCAACGTAATTCCCATAGGCTGGGGCCTTGTGCAGGGAAATTGTGACGCTTGGCAAGTGTTCCTTGTCTGATATGCGGATCAAGGAGGCCAAAGTTGCTAATGCGTCCGTGAAATCATTCCTATTACGAGGAATATGTATAAAGGATATTTCTTCGAACTCCAAAGCCATCTTTAAAACTTGCCGATGGTAAGGCAGTAAATGTAGTTCCTTAGTTTGATATTTTCCGGTGGATTGTCTGATTACCAACTCCGAATCTCCAAGGACAGTTAACCGCCTGATGCCCATTGAACGGGAAAGTTTTAGCCCCATGAGACAGCCTTCATACTCAGCTGTATTGTTGGTGCTGACAAACTATAATTTGATGGCGACGGGATACTGCTCCCCCTTGTCAGATACTAGAACTGCTCCAGCTCTAGAACCTTCCATATTAACAGTTCCATCGAAATACATCTTCTACGTTTGGCGTGCATCGTACTGATGGTGTTGCTGAACTGTCATTACTCCTTCATCGGGGAAATATGTCTCCAAGGGTTTGAAATCCCCTGATGGTGCGGCGGCCAGTTGATCTGCAATTCCTTGACCTTTGATGGACTTTTGAGTCACATATACGATGTCAAATTGTTGTAGGATCGACTGCCATCTGGACAGCCGGCAATTTAACATGGGTTTATTGAACACGTAGTTGAGAGGATCCATGCGGGATATGAGATGGGTTGTATGACCATGGAGATAATGTTGTAACCTCATGGAAGCCCATACTAAAGCATAACACGTCTTTTCAATCAGAGTGTACTTGTGTTCACTGCTGCTGAATCTTTTGCTAAGGTAATAGATAGCTCGTTCTAGGCCTATATCGTCCTTCTGTCCCAGCATGCAGCCCATGGCATTGTCACTTACGGACAGATACATAAACAGGGGAACATCATCACTGGGTGGTACCAAGATGGGAGCTTTGATTAGCTATTTCTTGATTGTAAGGAAGGCATTCTGGCACTCCTCATTCCATTTCATGGAGGAGTTCTTCCTTAATAGTTTGAAGATTGGCTCACAGGTTGTTGTGAGTTGAGAGATAAATCTGATAATGAAGTTGATTCTTCCCAAAAATCCCCGTATTTTCTTTTCTGTCTGAGGAATGGGCATTTTCGTGATGGCTTGGATTTTGGTAGGATCCAACTCTATCCTTTTGTGGCTGACTAGAAATCCTAGCAACTTGCCTGATTTAACGCCAAAGGCGCACTTAGCTGGATTCAACTTCAAGTTGTACTTACGCAACCTGTTAAACAACTTCCTGAGATGGTCTATATGGTCATCCTCCTTCCGGGACTTGACAATAATATCATCCACGTAGATCTCAATCTCTTTATGCATTAAGTCGTGGAAAAGAGCCATCATACCTCGTTGATAGGTAGCTCCAGCATTGATGAGGCCGAATGACAACCGTCTATAGCAAAAAGTTCCCTAAGGAGTGATGAAAGCAGTCTTCTCACAATCTTCCTCGGCAACCATGATCTGATGATACCCCGCAAAGCAATTTGCAAAGGAATACATGTCGTATTGTGCAGTATTGTCAATGAGAGTGTGGATAAATGGCACAGGAAAGCTATCTTTTAAGCAAGCCTTGTTCAAGTCCCGATAATCCACGCAAACTCATACCTTCCCTCCAAGTTTAGGTACGGGCACGATGTTGGATATCCACTCAGGATATGTAGACACCATTATGATGCTAGCTTGAAACTATTTCACAATTTCTTCTTTCACCTTTAAACTCCATTCAGGTTTCATTCGCCGGAGCTTTTGCTTAACTGGCTTAAATCCCTCTTTAATGGGAAGGCGATGAAGAACAATGTCAGTGGACAAACCCACCATGTCTTCATGAGACCATGCAAACACATCCTAGAACTGGGTTAGTAGCGTAACCATGTCATTCCGTCAGTTTGGGGTAAGGTCTGAACTAATCTGGATTAACTTAGGGTTTTCTAAGGTTCCGAGATTGAAAGGAGTGGTTTGATCAAGGTTGGGTTTGGGTTTGTCTTTGACCTATTCTTGAATTTCTGGAGGCACCTCAATGTCATCCTGTATATCCACCAAGGCTGAATTCACCTCTACATCAAACGTACAACCCTTGTGGAGAAGAGGCATCGTATCAGCAAGTACAGGCACATCTAAATTCAGAGTCTTGAAAAAAAATATGCTTTCACTTAGTATATATGAAATGTGTTGATCATACACAGTGTTAGCATATAATGGCAAAATAAACCGCTAATACTGTACATAAAAGTAAGCAGTTATTATATCTACAGGGCAGAAAGAATTTCTGCCCGCTTTACCCTTGACGACCAATGCAAGGAATGTTGTTCCAATTGGCAAGAGCAAATTCCAGGTGAACAGCAGTGATAGAGGGATTATCATCATCTTCCCTGTCCCGAATGATAGCCATTACATCTGGGCAATCATCATCTGGGGTGTATCTATTGGTATGCTCATCATGAACGATGATGCGTATACCGGACATCATCCGCATGACCTCTTGCTTGATTCCTCGTTCCTCTTCCTCCACTATGGGAGCGGGAACAAAGATTTCTTTCTCCTTCACCGGTACCGGCTTGGGAAATAACATCGCCATTATATTGGCTGGCACCTTTACGGGAGGTTGTGCGGACTCGGAGCTTGAAGGCGAAGCTAAACGCCGCATGGTTGAAGATGAAGGAATCTGCTGATGCTTATGAGGATTCTTGTGACTAGAGCTGGCAGAATAGCCTAGTCCAGCTGTCCCAATTTGCTTGGTTAAGCGAATAGGGTACTTGATACCCTGGCAATCTTTACCCAACCCTTGTCCCTGTTTATGACCCAACGACATCACTTCTTGAGTGGTCGACATTACCTCGGCAAAAATTTGGGGTTCGGGCAGTGGCGTTCCAATAGCATGGTATTGGGTATTACTTATTTCCAAAGCATGAAAACTAATTGGCTGGCTCAACATCCTTATTGGCATTGATGAACGGCATGTCCCCGTGCTGAGGAATCTCCGGTTCAGCGTTGACTGTGACCAGGCTATTGTTGATGATGTATTTCAACTGTTGGTGAAGAGTGGAGGGGACTGCCCCTGCCATGTGAATCCATGGTCGTCCCAAGAGCAGGTTGTATCCCGAATCTATCTTGAGTACATGGAAGGATACGCAGAATGTATGAGGACCAATCTCAATTGGCAGCTCAACTACTCCGATCGAGTTACGGCGGGCTCCATCAAAAGCTTTGATAATGGTATGGCTACTCCGAATTCGATTGGGATTGATATTCATCTTCACCAAGGTAGCGTATAGGCAGATATTCAGAGAGGAACCTCCATCTATTAAAACTCCAACCACCATATATCCGGAGGATAAGATCGCAATGTGCAATGGTTTGCAATGACCGGTCCCATCAGGCGGTATGTCATCATCAGTGAAGGATATCACATTGTTGTTGAAAATGTGATCAACCAGATGTTGAAACTTTTTTGTATCAACTGATGTCGGTAGATAGGCTTCTTCTAAAACCTTTAACAAGACCTTCCGATGATTCTCGAAAGTCATGACCAAGTCCAAGATTGATATCTGTTGTGGAGCTTCTTTCAAGCTTAAAACCACCTTGGCTTCGTTATGACCCATAGTGTGGAGGAAATTTTCAATCTTCTAAATGGGTACTTTCCCCTTAGACTTGATGATATGCTTCATTACCCGTTGGGGAAGATACAGTGGATTCTCCTTCGACACTGCAGCAGTTGTATGCGAGGTGGATCCTTCACCTTCTCCATAATTCCACAGAACTGTGCGCAAGCTAACAATAGGATATTGTGCTCTGCACGGCAAGTTCATTGGCTCAGGAGCGGCCACTTTCAAAGGATTGTTGATTCCCTTGAGTTAAATTACTGGCATGACAAGTGATTTGTTAACCCCATCATTTTCAGCAGATATGACTGCTACTACACTCTTCCACTTAGTAGGACCCGAATCCTCACTTGCCCGTAACACAGTGTCGTTATCTACCAGGCGCAATACGCCACTGCCAATTAAATTTTGAATAAGGTGGTGGAGTGCCCAGCATTCTTCTGTGCTGTGACCGCGAGATTGAGAATGATATTGACATACCCCCTCAAAGTTGTATCGTCCTGAACGGGGGTTGATTGGAGGTAGAAGGGAACTAATCCTTCCTTCATTGATTAACATATGAAGGATTTCCTCAATAGGTTGGCCCAAATGTGTGAATTCCCTTTTGTTGGCAAAATCCCGACGGGCCTTAGCATTTGCTCTCTTCGTCACTTTGTCTTCCAGCATTTCATTTTTTGAAAGTGAAGAGGGAATATTCATGACAATAGGTAGGAGACTGGCATGCTCCTGGCTGATTAGCTGATGAGTCACTTGATGCTGATAAGTCACCAGTTCCGCCAATTGCTTAATTTGTTTACAGAGAGCTTTCATCTTTCGTTCCATTGTGAATTAGAACTTGGCATAATCCCATCTGTCATCACCATCTTTGGGGGTCGAGGAGGATTCACAGCTAAAATTGGAACTCTGTCCGCTGCTCCAATTGATCATGTTGACCTCTTCTTCCTTGTGTTGAGGAAGAGGGTTGTCTTGAATATGAGGCTGATCGGGTTTGGTGACCACGATTTCACCGTTGCCTATCAGGTCTTGGATTTTGTGTTTCAAGGCCTAACAATCCTGAGTATCATGTCTAGGTGCCCCGGCATGATAAGCACATTTTCGAGCAGCATTAAAACCCCGTCCATTAGGGCTGGCTGGTGGAAGCAGATGCGTGATTTTCTTCTGTGTTGTTAGAAGATTGAGAATGTTCTCGAGGGTGTCCCCTAAGGGTGTGAATACTCGAGGGCGTTTGGCTTCTCCACCTTTTGGTACTGGAGGACTTGAAGATTGTACTTAAAAGGAAGTGTAATTTCTCCTCTGGACAGGCATGTTCTGATTGCCTTTTTGACCTTGTAGTATCAGGAAAACATCCTCCTCTTTCTTTTTATGGACCCTCCGAGGCTTGTTCCCATAATTTCCAGATTGGATGTGATCAACAATAACTTTGAGTGCAGCTAGGTCTTGAATCTTTCTGGATTTCAATCCCATTTCAGCCATCTCCCCATGTTTGACCATTTCAAAAAATGGCTTGCCGATGTCGGCTAAAACTCTTTCACAGAAAGGTGCTTCTTGTATGTCTATGAAAGTCATGACCATCTCTAATTCTGTCATGGAAGGACTAACTTGGGCAGCTAGGCGTCTCCACCTCTGAGCATACTCTCTGAAAGACTCATTAGACTGTTTCTTGATCTTGGTAATTTGATACCGATCAGGAGCCATTTGAGATTGAAAGTTGTATTGGGTGAGAAAAGTGTGTGCTAGCTCTTCCCAACTATGGATCTTTGAATTGTCTAATCTTGTGTACCACAAACGGGCTTCTCCAGTTAGACTTTTTTGGAACAGTTGCATTTTGAGTTTTTCATCCTCTGCATAAGATCACAGTTCTCCAATAAACACCTTTAGATGTGTGTAAGGATCTCCTAACCTCTCATATTTTTCAAAGTCAGGAGTCTTAAACTTTTCTGGATAATGAATACCAGGGAAAATACACAAATCAGCATATGAAACACTCCCGTGTGTTCCAATTCCTTTGATAGTGCGAAGAGTCTCTTCCATTTGGAGGACTTTCTTTTTGATGTCACCAGTGTCTGGGTCTCCAGTGGGATGGGCAACATCATAAGTTTTGTTGGTCGGATCCAACTGCAGTTCTGGTATTGTAATGACCTGGGTTCCTCCTTGTGTGGAGGATTCAGCATGTACGGGTATTTTCTGACCCTGTGTAGACTGGTGTAATTCTTTTAGTAGAACAGCCAAATCTGTAATCTGTTTGCTTAATCCGTCGAATTCTTTGCGAGAAACTGGATTAAGTTCGGTCTGGTCGGATGACGACATGATTGACTGTAGGCATGTTGCCTTTTTGGACTTTGAACGGGTGGTAGGTCCGATTGATTCCCTACAAAAGACTTGCATAGTTTAGTCTTTAGGGAAGGTGGATAATAACATGCTATGTGATGTGTCCAGTTTAGGAACTTTATCTTGCAAAACGGATGTCAGCTGTTTGTAGCATGTATGTGTACACATTTCTTCATATTTCTCATTACATGGATATAGATATGGAAGATAATTACAAGTAATTTGAAATGAGAGCATGAAGAGACTTTCCTCCGTTTTGGGTTTATCAGAGGCTGACCTATCTTAGGTTACTCTCCCGGCTTTTTGGCATGAAGGTTCTCAAATCATCGCAATCTACTTGACGGGAAGTTAATCCGGTCTTTCAACTGGAGCGAATTTGAGTGGTGCCTTTCCTGAGCCTCGGAGAATTAGTTTTCTCACGAGTCCAGTAATCAAACACCGACGGGATAGCCTCCTGGTGGAGGGACCACACAACATACATTCACATACATCGCGACTTACCGTATGAAAATGATGACATGTGCGAAGCACTAATATCACAAGCAGTTTATAGTGCGAAGCACTAAGTAAGGAAATGCATTCGTACACATTTATCATAAAATGTAAATGCAACATCCACACACAAGCAGATAACAATTTTGAAAAAATTGTAATAGCTGCTTAAGTCCTCTTACTGGAATCCCCAGCAGAGTCGCCACCTATCGACGTCGGTATTTTTAATTGTCCCTTTCCGTTACTTGTTCTTTGGTGTTCTCATTTTAGTTGAGAATTGTTTGAAAAAATAAGTGAAGAAGGTCCGACATGTATAATGTCGACGATGGACTGTTAAGAGTCGCTAGTTGGTTTTTTAAATGGTTGTACCAACACAACCGAGAAAAGGTTTGCACATTGACCCAGTGATGTGACACTACTAAACGGGTCGGTGAAACCGAGATTCATTAGGGTCCGAGGACTTGGTTATGCGGAGGGAAGGTGTTAGGCACCCCCCGACATCCGTGTTACCACAGTGACTGCCTCTTTTCAAGAAACTGTTATCTGAATGTGTGTGTGTGTGGGTCAATGTGATGTTACTTGGAAGTAGTGCGAGGCCTCGTTCGCACCTATATACACAGGATTTGAATTTTATGTAAAAATTCAATTTTAAGCAAGATATGGCAGTGATGTTTTATAAAAAAGGTTTTTTCAAACCCTGATGCTTAATAGTAATTGAGACCTTTTACACTCCCATTTTATTAAGTGCTCGGCTGGATTGATTTTATTTAACAGATGTGAGGCATCCGTATGAAAGTAAATGTATAAAAAGGTGTTGAACTCCTCGTGGGTATGAAAACCATCTGAGGAAATCCAAACATCACAGATAAATTTACAAGCTGCTTACAGCTGAAAAAGGTCCATCGCGGGAACCGAATCTAGATCCAATGGATTGAATCTGTGATCACATGATTCCTAGGCTCACATGATGTCATAATTGATATAAACGCAGTAAACAGGTATATATATAAAAGCGGTAAATATATATACATATATGATCACCAACCACGAAGCACATCCATAGGGGATCAGAAACGTAAATAAAGCTGCAAAAGCTATCAACCGCCACGGAGGAAACTCCAGGCGGGACGAAAACGTAAATAAAGCTGTAAAGACGATCAACCGCCACGGAGGGAACTCCAGGCAGGACGGAATGTAAATAAAGCTGTAAAAGCGATCAACCACCACGGAGGAAACTCCAGGTGGGACGAATATATATATATATATATATATATATATATATATATATATATATATATATATATATAGTGATAAACGCATCGGATATAAAATCCAAGCTCATCGATGCGTTTATAGATGAGCTTGGATTTTATATCCGATGCGTTTATCACTTATATATATATATATATATATATATATATGTGTGTGTGTGTGTGTGTGTGTGTGTGTGTGTGTGTGTGTGTGACGACCCCAAAATAGGTCCATTCCATCCAACCTATTCTGAGTCGCCAAATACATGGTACAGAAAATAACTACAACTTTATTACAACAATTGTCGTGCAAAATACAACAACACATATGCTGTGAGTTTGGATACAAATATATACCAAATGTGACTCATGTTCCAACCGTGAACATCACCTCACAATAACACCTTACATAAAGGTATAGTCAAAAACTGTTTTAGAAATTAGAATCTTTGGGAAGTGCTCAAGGAAACCTTCGTACATGGGAGGCCATGCGTCTAGGTTATGATAGATATCATATGGCCACAGAATTATTCTTGGTTGACCCAATAGACCCCAAAGAAAAACGAGAAGATTACTATCATATTCTTCCCAATGGTGAGTCTTCTCTTGACATATCATTATCTCTACTGTCTCTAATTGAGAATTATACTTCAAACAAACACCAAGATTATATAGGTAGTGCTCGTATATATACTCAGCAAGTGGATGAGCACATCCATGTCTTATGATGACACGAGGTTGTATGTCGTTAGACATCTTGTATGATAGTGGCAAACCACTCTTCCAACGTTGGGTACACCTTACCCTATTGGATTCACCAAATAAAACTACTAAATAAACTTTTCTATACTGCTTCGAGAGAACATCCACAGCTAGAGACCACCGTTCTATTTTCCCGTTACCCTCGCTCGACCCAGCTACACTCTTATTACCTGAAAGGAATTGTGAAGCAAAAGGGTGAGCACAACTAGCTCAGTAAAGAATATCATGACTAAAGATAATTCAATCATCAATAGCCTTCATCAATAATAAATCAGAGATTTAGAACATATGGTAAATGATAAAAATTTCAACCATAGTTGCAGCGGAACGAGCAATCCATTAGAAGAGTCAAATAGACTATAAAGTCTATTATCTTCTCCATGTTAAAAATCTATCAACAATGTTTTATCCCTGTAACATCAATCAATAATTCTGGTCCACAATCATATGAATAACTCATAATCATAAGTGTAGTTCTAAATTCTTCTTCTCATCCAGGACGAAGATAATTTTCATCACCTATCTTTACCTGAAACATCAAAGATCATGGCTATACCAAATCACAATTCCTGTTCATAATCATACTAATAATTTTATCTTTGTACTATGGGCCAAAGATATTCGTCAACAGTTCATCTTTGCACTACAGGCCAAAGATATTCATCAACAGACCATCTTTGCACTACAGGCCAAAGATATTCAACAAAAGTTCATCTTTGCACTACAGGCCAAAGATATTCATCAATAATTCATCTTTGCACTACGGCCAAAGATATTCATCAACAATTCATCTTTGCACTACAGGCCAAAGATATTCATCAACAGTTCATATTTGTACTACATGCCAAATATATTAATATCTCAAAGAAATATATAATCATTTCAGAATTTATATAAACAATAATTATAACCATGTTGATCAATTCACCTTTGCACTTAAGCTTAAGATATTCAATTATAAATTCAATGGTCATGATCATACCAGTCACAATTCAACTTTGCACTACAGGCCAAAGAGAACCCTAGTCATGATCATACCAATAATCTACCCATCTTTACACTCTAGTGAAAGAGAATTTCAACATCAGGGTTATAAAAATGTTATATATGATAATAAAAATAATATGATCAACATATAGTTTTAATCTCAAGAGTAATATTCGTAACTCATGAATAGTAAATCGTGAATAGTAACTCATGAATAGTAACTCGTGAATAGTAACTCATGAATAGTAAACTCGACACAAAAAAGTAGAAATTCTACAATAAAATTTATACCAATATTTCGGTATAATGATATTGAAATAACATATCTTAAACTTATAAACAATTTATTTTAATTATTTACACTTTACTAAATAATGCATTTAATCATTCTAAAATGCCAAACTCATAAGATTTCATCACCAATAACCAAAACCCTCATAAAAAATCTGCATATACCTCATAAAGGATTCTCAAGTCATAAAATCCTATTTTCCAATTTTCTTACTTCACAAAACATATTTAATTCATTTACTCGTAACTAGACCATTTTCATGAAAAATATTAAATCAGTTCCAAAAATATTTTTTTTCTGAGATTTAGCATAATATAGTCCCATAGTGAACATATATTTTTCTCAGAATTTTTAAAAGTCATTTACTATTTTTCATATGGCCAAAACAGCCGAATATTTAGACATTTATAAAAAATTGTACTTTTATCCAAAAATTTTGAAATTTACAGAGTATACTTCTATCATATACAAGTACTTCCAATAAAAATTTCATCAATTTTGGAGTTAACCACAAGGAATTATAAGCGGTTACTTTTAAAATAGTCTTTTCTCATAAAATTCATAACTCTCAATCTATACATCCAAAAATCACTATTTTTTGACACAATCAAGAAAACTCATCAAAATATCATTTCAAATTTTTCCAGAATTTTTGAAGGTCAGAAAAATTACAAAACTAAAAATCATAACAACCCTTAAAATCCCTTACTATCCCTTACAATCCCTTACCTCAAAAGAGCAGTACTTCTGACTGGATATCGGATATGATGCTGAAGAAAACTTGCACTGATGAATAGCAACTCACCAAGTATCTAAAATCTCACAAAATATGCTTCATAATATAGAGAGAGAAAGAGAGAAAGCTTATGTTTCTGGTGTGATTTTCAATTCTAACTTAGCCCTCTATTTATAGGAAAATTTTGGTAGGTTTGACCTGCAACCTGATGGCTTTACCTGCTACTATTCCCACCCACCACATTTGAAATATAATTCAGCACATTTTTTCACCAACCACAAGTGGGGCCCACCAATTCTAGAATTTTCCACCAAAATGTTAAACTCTGAAAATTCAACAATTTCTGAACCAGTCATCTCGTAAAATTCATAATAAATCATACGTTCATTTTTAACGGTTCAAAATTTGTGGACATATACTCAACTTATATATGTATAACATATCCAAAAATTACCACGATCCAACGGTCGGATTAAAAATTATAACACCCGCAATATTTCTCAAAAAAAACCCTGATTTTTAATGCCTCCATTCCGACAAAAATACGGATAAAAATCTCAACATTAACTCCTTCATTTTTTAACCACAAAAATATATCCCTCATTTATATCCACATAAAATAAATATTTTCTTATCATCTGAATCAATAATTAATGTAACGACCCCAAAATAGGTCCATTCCACCCAACCCATTCTGAGTCGCCAAATACATGGTACAGAAAACAACTACAACTTTATTACAACAATTGTCGTGCAAAATACAACAACACATATGCTGTGAGTTTGAATACAAATATATACCAAATGTGACTCATGTTCCAACCGTGGACATCACCTCACAATAACACCTTACATAAAGGTATAGTCAAAAACTGTTTTAGAAATTAGAATCTTTGGGAAGTGCTCAAGGAAACCTTCGTACATGGGAGGCCACGCGTCTAGGTTATGATAGATATCATATGGCCACAGAATTATCCTTGGTTGACCCAATAGACCCCAAAGAAAAACGAGAAGATTACTATCATATTCTTCCTAATGGTGAGTCTTCTCTTGACTTATCATTAACTCCACTGTCTCTAATTGAGAATTATACTTCAAGCAAACACCAAGATTATATAGGTAGTGCCCATAGATATACTCAGCAAGTGGATGAGCACAACCCTGTCCTATGATGACACGAGGTTGTATGTCATTAGACATCTTGTATGATAGT
This sequence comes from Panax notoginseng, assembly GCA_016801055.1. Lineage (NCBI taxonomy): Eukaryota > Viridiplantae > Streptophyta > Magnoliopsida > Apiales > Araliaceae > Panax > Panax notoginseng. The sequence goes on from CM029014.1 coordinate 156,622,356, forward strand.
GACAAAACACCCTTCCAACGTTGGGTTCGCCTCACCCTATTTTCTTCACCAAATGTAACTACTAAATGATGACCACCGTTCTATTCCCTTGTTACCCCCGCTCGACCCAGCTACACTCTTATTACCTGAAAGGAATTGTGAAGCAAAAGGGTGAGCACAACTAGCTCAGTAAAGAATATCATGACTAAAGATAATTAAATTATCAATAGCCTTCATCAATAATAAATCAGAGATTTAGAACATATGGTAAATGATAAAATTTTAACCATAGTTGCAGCGGAATGAGCAATCCATTAGAAGAGTCAAATAGACTATAAAGTCTATTATCTTCTCCATGTTAAAAATCCACCAACAATGTTTTATCCCTGTAACATCAATCAACAGTTCTGATCCACAATCATATAAATAACTCATAATCATAATTATGATTCTAAATTCCTCTTCTCATCCAGGACAAAGATAATTTTCATCACTTGTCTTTACCTGAAACATCAAAGATCATGGTTATACCAAATCACAATTCTTGTTCATAATCATACTAATAATTTCATCTTTGTACTACGGGCTAAAGATATTCGTCAACAGTTTATCTTTGCACTACTGGCCAAAGATATTCAACAACAGTTCATCTTTGCACTACAGGCCAAAGATATTCAACAACATATCATCTTTGCACTACATGCCAAAGATATTCATCAACAGTTCATATTTGCACTACAGGCCAAATATATTCATATCTCAAAGAAATATATAATCATTTTAGAATTTATATAAACAATAATTATAACCATGTTGATCAATTCACCTTTGCACTTAAGCTTAAGATATTCAATTATAAATTCAATGGTCATGATCATACCAGTCACAATTCAACTTTGCACTACAGGCCAAAGAGAACCCTAGTCATGATCATACCAATAATCTACCCATCTTTACACTCCAGTGAAAGAGAATTTCAACATCAAGGTTATAAAAATGTTATATATAATAGTAAAATCAATATAATCAAAACATCTAGATTTAATCTCAAGAGCAATATTCATAAATCAACTATAATTTGGTTAGAAAAAGAAACCAATTTTGTCGTGAATAGTAACTCGTAAATAGTAACTCGTGAATAGTAACTCATGAATAGTAACTCATGAATAGTAATCCCGACATGAAAAAGGTAGAAATTCCACAATAATATACATACCAATATTTTGGTATAATGATATTGAAAGAATAATATTCTTAAGCTTATAAACAATTTATTTAAATTGTTTACACTTTACTAATTAATGCATTTAATCATCATAAAATGCCAACTCTTAAGATTTCATCATCAATAACCAAAACCCTCATCAAAAATCTGCATATACCTCATATATAGGATTCTCAAGCCATAAAATCCTATTTTCCAATTTTCTTTCTTCACAAAACATATTTAATTCATTTACTCATAACTAGACCATTTTTATGAAAAATACCAAATCAGTTCCAAAAATATTTCTTTTCTGAGATTTAGCATAATATAGTCCCATAGTGAACATATATTTTTCTCAGAATTTTTAAAAGTCATTTACTATTTTTCATATGGCCAAAATAGCCGAATATTTAGACATTTATCAAAAATTGTACTTTTGTCTAAAAATTCTGAAATTTACAGAGTATACTTCTATCATATACATGTACTCCCAATAAAAATTTCATCAATTTTGGAGTTAACCACAATGAATTATAAGCTGTTACTTTTAAAATAGTCTTTTCTCATAAAATTCATAACTCTCAATCTATACATCCAAAAATCACCATTTTTGGACACAATCAATAAAACTCATCAAAATATCATTTTAAATTTTTCCAGAATTTTTGAAGATCAGAAAAATTACGAAACTGAAAATCATAACAACCCTTAAAATCCCTTACTATCCCTTACTATCCCTTACTATCCCTTACAATCCCTTACCTCAAAAGAGTAGCACTTCTGACTGGAATGCAAAGCCGAAGGAAACTTGCACTGAATAGCAACTCTCAAAGTATCTAAATACTCACAAAATATGCTTCATAATATAGAGAGAGAAAGAGAGAAAGCTTATGTTTTTGGTGTGATTTTCAATTCTAACTTAGCCCTCTATTTATAGGAAAATTTTGGTAGGTTTGACCTGCAACCTGATGGCTTTACCTGCTACTATTCCCACCCACCACATTTGAAATATAATTCAGTACATTTCTTCACCAACCACAAGTGGGGCCCACCAATTCTAGAATTTTTCACCAAAATGATAAACTCCGAAAATTCAACAATTTCTGAACCAGTCATCTCGTAAAATTCATAATAAATCATACGTTCATTTTTAACGGTTCAAAATTTGTGGACATATACTCAACTTATATATGTATAACATATCCAAAAATTACCACGATCCAACGGTCGGATTAAAAATTATAACCCCCGCAAAATATCTCAAAAACCCTAATTTTTAATACCTCCATTCCGACAAAAATACTGATAAAAACCTCAACATTAACTCCTTCATTTTTTAACCACAAAAATATATCCCTCATTTATATCCCCATAAAATAAATATTTTCTTATCACATGAATCAATAATTAATTATTCACAAATAATATTACAGAATCACATTTATGACAACCAGGCCGTTCCCAGGAAAGAGGGGGCTTTCCAATAAGGATTTCTCCTTACTGGCGCGCAATTAGATGACCAAACCTCTCCTTAGACAGAACTTTTTGACATTGCCAATAATGCTATCTAATAATACTATTCAAATAATATGAATTATTGATCTGATAATGGGAAATACTGTGCAGCAACAATTATTGAACAACAATAATACAAAATTTCAACGTAGCAATTATTGAATCAATAAAATAAAATATTGAACAGTAATTACTGTAACAATTATTGAGTAGTGCCTTCTTACGTAAGAATCAATAATTTCAAAAATACTATGCAATACCGTGTGCTACTGTGCAATAACGCGTATTACTGTATTTTAACCACCGGGTATTCCAACAGTGTTAACGGTAAAAACTACGCTGTTATTTGTAAAAACTCAAATTTGTCGTTTTCTTCACTCGACAGTTATTCTGTTATGGGGCCCACAAATAGCTACGCCGTCGTACGAATATTCCCCGACAGAAAGAATATTCCACGACCAAACGAATATTCCCCGACAACAATGATTATTTTATAACCACTTGCTTATTTTGAAAAAAAATTTATATTTCACCCGTAACTTTAAACTTTTATCAATTTAACCATTTACTGAATAGTAATTATAAGAAAAATTGAATACTTTTATTTCATAAAATTCGGGGTCTTACAATTAATTATTCACAAATAATATTACAGAATCACATTTATGACAACCAGGCCGTTCCCAGGAAAGAGGGGGCTTTCCAATAAGGATTTTTCCTTACTGGCGCGCAATTAGATGACCAAACCTCTCCTTAGACAGAACTTTCTAGACATTGCCAATAATGTTATCTAATAATATTATTCAAATAATATGAATTATTGATCTGATAAAGGAAAATACTGTGCATCAACAATTATTGAACAACAATAATATAAAATTTCAACGTAACAATTATTGAATCAATAAAATAAAATATTGAACAGTAATTACTGTAACAATTATTGAGTAGTGCCTTCTTACGTAAGAATCAATAATTTTAAAAATACTGTGCAATACTGTGTGCTACTGTGCAATAACGCGTATTATTGTATTTTAACCACCAGGTATTCCAACAGTGTTAACGGTAACAACTACGCCGTTATTTGTAAAAACTCAAATTTGTCGTTTTCTTCACCCGACAGTTATTCGTTATGGGGCCCACAAATAGCTGCGCCGTCGTACGAATATTCTCCGACAGAAAGAATATTCCACGACCAAACGAATATTCCCCGACAGCAATGATTATTTTATAATCACTTGCTTATTTTAAAAAAAATTTATTTTTCACCCATAACTTTAAACTTTTATCAATTTAACCATTTACTGAATAGTAATTATAAGAAAAATTGAATACTTTTATTTCATAAAATTCGGGGTCTTACAATCTCCCCTCCTTATGAAATTTCGTCCCCGAAATTTACGTACCTGGTATTTTGAAGAGTTGAGAATACCTTGCTTCCATTTCAGATTCTATCTCTCAGATCATCATGATTTCTCCATTGCTCATCTCCCATGATAACTTCATTTGGGTTCCTCATTTGTTGGGAAGTCATGACAACCGCCATCCCTCGAACTACTCTGCTTTGACTTGTCTGGAGCAGCATTTGGCGTCATCATTACCGTTGGAATATACCTTTCTAAAGGACATATTCCTCCCTCAACTGCCTCTTCGTACTCCTTATTCATGATCTGAATCATCAATCTTCGATCCATATCGGATTCAGGTTGACCGCTATGTACAGGGTAATTCAAAACTCGATGTTGGGTTCTCCCAATTGCTTTCCAAAAAGAGAAATTCATATCATCTATTTTAGCCTTCTTAGATCGAACATCTCTTTCCATAATATCCACGTGTCGTGCGGCTTTTGCCCATGCATCACTTATTCTCACTCGTTCAGTTTTTTCTTCTCTCAGCTCAGATTCTATTTTTATCATCTTATACTCTGCCAAAGAATGCTTCTGTTCAAGCATCACATATCGGGTAACACAAGCTTGAATTGTTGCATCCTTTTGTTCCACGACCGCCTGTCGTTCTTCTGCCTGCTCTTCTAACTCATGAATACGATTTTGAAATTCTACATTTTGATCATATAATACCTCTAATAAACTCTCCTCTGGTACTTCTTCTTCCTCTTCTTCCTCAGTCTCAGCTGTTACCTCTGCGACTATCTCGGGTGTAACTATCAATTCTTCACTCACCACATGGATATCTCTAATTCTTTCTTCGTCTGACATCACATTATCACGGTTAGTGATTAGAGGTATCCCCACAGTCTCATTCACTCCATTATTAGCATTCTCAGCTGCCATTCTCAAATACTGCCATAAAACAAGGGTTAATTAAACAAATTAACATATCACATAATATCCCAATATTATGACTGACCAACAAATAAGCTTAGGTAGGACACACTAGCGAATGATTTACTAATCTCTCCCCTCCTAGTTGTATTCCCTGATCTCCGCCAGAGATCATATCCCTAAGCTCTGATACCACCTGTGACGACCCCAAAATAGGTCCATTCCATCCAACCTATTCTGAGTCGCCAAATACATGGTACAGAAAATAACTACAACTTTATTACAACAATTGTCGTGCAAAATACAACAACACATATGCTGTGAGTTTGGATACAAATATATACCAAATGTGACTCATGTTCCAACCGTGAACATCACCTCACAATAACACCTTACATAAAGGTATAGTCAAAAACTGTTTTAGAAATTAGAATCTTTGGGAAGTGCTCAAGGAAACCTTCGTACATGGGAGGCCATGCGTCTAGGTTATGATAGATATCATATGGCCACAGAATTATTCTTGGTTGACCCAATAGACCCCAAAGAAAAACGAGAAGATTACTATCATATTCTTCCCAATGGTGAGTCTTCTCTTGACATATCATTATCTCTACTGTCTCTAATTGAGAATTATACTTCAAACAAACACCAAGATTATATAGGTAGTGCTCGTATATATACTCAGCAAGTGGATGAGCACATCCATGTCTTATGATGACACGAGGTTGTATGTCGTTAGACATCTTGTATGATAGTGGCAAACCACTCTTCCAACGTTGGGTACACCTTACCCTATTGGATTCACCAAATAAAACTACTAAATAAACTTTTCTATACTGCTTCGGGAGAACATCCACAGCTAGAGACCACCGTTCTATTTTCCCGTTACCCTCGCTCGACCCAGCTACACTCTTATTACCTGAAAGGAATTGTGAAGCAAAAGGGTGAGCACAACTAGCTCAGTAAAGAATATCATGACTAAAGATAATTCAATCATCAATAGCCTTCATCAATAATAAATCAGAGATTTAGAACATAACTTTAAACTTTTATCAATTTAACCATTTACTGAATAGTAATTATAAGAAAAATTGAATACTTTTATTTCATAAAATTCGGGGTCTTACAATATATATATATATATATATATATATATATATATATATATATATATATATATATATAGAAAAGCGAGTAAATGCACCGGATATAAAATCCAAGCTCATCGAACAGAGTTCGACACACAGTTAATATATATATATATATATATATATATATATATATATATATATATATATATATATATATATATATATATATATTAAAGTAGTAAACTTTAATATATATATATATTAAGTCGAACTCTGTTCGATGAGCCTAGACTTCGGTCTGGAGCGTTTACTACTTTAATATATATATATAAATATATATATATATATATATATATATATATATATATATATATTGACTAACATTATCGAGTTATGACTCGATTGAGCCTAGACTTCGGTCTGGAGCATTTATTTGCTTTTCTATATATATATATATATATATATATATATATATATATATATATATATATATATATATATATATATATATATATACAGACTGGAATGAAACCACGGACCGAAGTCCGGGCAAAAACGAGCAACACGACTCTCAACGTGTAGAAGGGTGTGTACAGAGATGAAGAGAAAGACTCTAAAGTGTGTGAGATGGCTTACAGCTGACTGCTAAAAAAGACTTCTATATCTTTAGAGTGGGTAAACACTGGCTTTTGTAGGTACAAAAGAGGCTATATATGAGCTCACAGGTGTTTTAAAGGGGAAAGTACACTGCATGGGATGAGTGCAGAGCAAATTGGGCAGGGCTGCCTCGCCGTTTTCTCTTGAAAAATCAGCACCCCAAGCCCTCTATTTATAGGCATATTAGCCGCAGGTGTACCAGAGGCAACCCGGGTTGGCCCGGGTTGGTCGGGTCGGGTCGTCTCGAAGTACGTGCACTCAAGCACTGTAATGTCCACTCAGATCTTCAAAAGTGCAATTCGGGCATCCATTTGAGGTGTACAGGACCTATTTCGGACCACCGTTATCGAGAGTTGTACGATGGCATGGGACTAGAGTTTGTACGAAGTCATTGAAGATGGGACGATGCCCTCCGGTCTTCAAGCTTCAACTTTTATCCGTTACCCCGCACAATAGTCACTCGGGATTGGTTAGTCTTGTGGGACATTATTGTGTAGAGATGTTAAGACGACGTGGCATGGCATCGTGTTGGCGAGATAACTATGTTGTCCCTCACCGGTGTTATCGTCAGATTGGGCTGATAAAGCAGACGTTGCTCAGGCTTCGCTGAGATTGGACTGCTGCAATTTGTTGAATGTCCTCATTGTCATCTTTGAGGTGTGCCTGTTTATCGCCGGGCTGGTACAGTGGATCTCGTTGTGAGCACCGAGATTGAAGCTGGTCGCACTTGTAACAAGCATTTCTAGGATTATTACAGAAATTGCATTCCTTGGGGTTATCACCAAGGTTGGTGGCTATTCACATGGTTGCGACTGAGACTGGATACCTCGGAGTTATCTCCGAGATTAATCGGCTTTCTCCGGTGTGTGTTCCGGTATTGATCTGCATGCCTCGGGGTTATCTCCGAGATTAGAATTGTTACTCCCAGATTACTATCTGGGGTTGATGATGAACTTTCGGTGGTATCCGGAACGGATATGGATCGTCTTTCAGGGTTCCCTCTTAAAAGACGAATATGCTCTCCTGCAATGTTAGTGACAGTAGTACAGAAAATTTCGAGTGTCTACATACATAATTCAAAATATATACACCTCATAACAAGAATTTTAATTATTAAATTCTTATTTTAATAATTTATGAAAATTCGGGTTGTCACATAAATTACTTGGTAGTAAAATCATTTAAAAATGATATTAAGGATTGAAAAATTATTATAAATAATAATAATTATTTGAAAATTATTATGAGCTTCCGAAAAATGTTATGACTGATAATTGAATTATCTAAAGTAATATTGAAGCATTAAAGTAGAGTTTTATTGAAAATAGACTCGATAATTATCCGATAAGGCAATCGGGACGTCAAAATAATACCGAAATCAAACTAGACTGAAATAGTTTTACTTGATAATAGTTCTGATGTGTTCTAAAGACTGTTAGGAATATGTGGTAATGTATTTAAGTTATATTATGACTGTAAATTGGAGTAGTAGATGTTATGATATTATTCTAATTGAGAGATCAATATTATTAATAATAGGTCTTTCGAATGAAGCTAAATTAGATTGCGTAGCAGTAATCGACGGTACATGCCAGTTTCCTAACTCGAACTCGAGTTATTATTGTAAAGCATGTTTGTGGTGAATCATTGTTGATTATACCACATCTATGATTTATTGATTCGCATGTTGTGCATGTTGTATATATTCATCAGGTATGAAAGGCAAATCACCTTCATTATCATATGGTTCAGTTGAATTTGTTCATGTTCATTGTTGGCCATTTAGTATTATTGATTCAGTCATTCAGTTATGGAAATTGATTCGTATTCTTTCACAATCATTATATTGTTAAAAGTTTGTCAGCTTATTATTCTTTCAATCATGATATATCTTCATTTGAACTTAAACTTACTAGGCAAAATTGTTGCTCACCCTTGTAATATCATGATAAAATTTTTAGATTAAGACGAAACTTTGGATACAGGTAAAGGCAAAGACAAATTCCAGAATTGGATTATAATGCAGTTACAATTGTAATAGTATTGGAGGCAAATGATATTGTATGTCGTATATGATATTGAATGCATGTATTAAGTTAAGGTTATAGACCTTGGGAGTTATGTGTAAAAGTTTATTATATAAACAATTTATGTTTATATCTTCCACATTAGTTATAGAAATGATGTATCGTAATGTACTAGATCTGAGGTAAAAAGTACCCAGATTTGGGGACATCACATTTGGGGACATCACAGTTGGTATCAAAGCTGTAGGTTATAAACCTTAGGTAGAGGTACCTTAGGCTATAACCACATGGCTGAGGATAAGGACTAAACTCAAATAGAGTTTAAGATTTAAGCGATGAATTTGGGAAAAGTATTAGTAAGTAAATAAGATTCAAAAAAGAATCTTGAAAAGTTATAAAGATAAAGAGTTACCTAACTCTGATGATAAAGATGAACAATAATAATGAATAGATAAAGTTTAAAAGACTAAAAGTATAAAGGGAAAGGAGATCGTAAAATAAAATGATCGTAGAATAGAAAAGAATCATAATATAATACGATTATAAGAAGAGATCACAACGTGATCTGATAAGGTCATAACATGAAAGAGAATCAATCAAATGATTGAAAACTTTATAGCAAAATTGTTGTATGTAAGTTGTACTATGAAGTAGTACTATGAAAACTCAGAAAAGAGTTGTAGATGATGAGATACAAATTAAATAAAATTCGTATTGAGTAAGGGAAAACTAGAATTGTGTGAGATTTTAATTGAGGACTCATGTGATAGCTGAGTTATACAAGCCTTTGTATGGGAAGAGGTTTTGTGCTTGGTTTAATGACCATTTAGTCTATCACCTTGATAATCATTAAAATATTTGTGTCGTGCTATTTGCTATATACATGTTGAGAAGGTGATTTTTTTCTCATGTGTACAACAGATAGGTAGAGAATGTAAGGTTAGGTGCGAGTTCCTAAAACTCATACTTATAGTAAGTTTGTAACTCATAATCGTATGGTATGTTTTTGAACCTCCAAGCGTATGGAAATTTCCTGATTGGTTCTTGAACTACGTATTGGTAGGATAAGTTCCTAAATTCATATTATTGTTGAAAGTTCCTGAACTCATAACTTCTGGTAAGTTTGATGAATTATACTGGGGTATAGAAAAGTTATGAATGGAGAATTAAGGATGATAGAAATAGATAGAATTATTAGGCAATTGATCATTATAGAAAGTGAAGTTGATGATGGAAGCATAGGTATTCCAAATCTTTAGCAACGCTAGATTTTGAAATTTTTGACATCAAGCTAAATACGCACTGATGTGTCTCTGAAAATATAAATGAATTTTGTTATTCTCAACACATGGTGACAAGCATGTATGTGGACTTCGGGCCACTAACACGTTATCTGTTGAGGTATGATAACACTAAAAATGATTTTTAATGGTTTTTGAACCGTTTAAAAGAAAAGTATATGCTAATTGTTTCGGCTAGACAAAAATAATTTGAAATATCAAAATATATTTTATATATCATTAATGCATCATTGAACCTGGTGCAGAGATGATAAAAATGATTGAGTTATCAATGCAGAATTACTTAGTGTTGGATGTGATCTAAAGATCGTCAGCCCACTATGGTATGTTGTAGTATGACAAAGTCAAAAAATGACGGAATCCTCAAACAGACTGTAAATACAGTGCAGAATCATGACGTCATAAAATGATTTTTAGAATTTTAAAGATAAATTATTGCCAACTGAATTTGGCCATCAATGTTTCAATTGAAATTTGAATTATTGGTATACGTCTAAGCTATTTGATTCAACTAGACAAATGTTTGTGAAATTCAAAGTATTCTATGAGAATTTATCCTGAACAAAATTATTTTGGTGTGGAATCTTATGGTAATACTGAGGTGAACAACCATGAAAAAAGGGATATGTCGATTGGATAAAATAATTCAATCTAGTAGCATAAATATTCGCTAGACATGATTAATACGTTCTACACGACGTAAGCGTACGATAGACTAATCACCTAAAGTACTAGCAGTGGTAGTTTACCTTTTTAGTGATTGTAAACATACCTAGTAATTTACCATTTTGCGGTATAAATACTGTTAAAACTATGTGTTTATGGTCTATATGATCCCTTAGCATGATATAAAATTTTTTAACTCTTTACAGTAAAGTCTTGGTTGGATGTGATGATGGTTATGAGATAGCATGAACTCCTTAAGTACAAATAGAATTTGATATGATTAGATAAATGTTATATTAAAAACCTATTTTTGGTGACTGGAAGGAGTAGAGTGTAGTAAGCTGTAATTTTGAGGACGAAATTCTTAGAAGAAGGGGTGAATGTGACAACCAAAAAATTTATAAGATTAATAAAATCATGAATGATTAAGTAAAGGGTAAATAATAAAACCTAGACTGGAAATAGAGTATTGATTAAGAATTTTGAGATGGATTTGTATGGTTTATTAAATGAAAGTGATTATGTGTATGTGCAGTATGTGATTAAGGGGTAAGTATTGATCAGATAAACTATAACATTGGTAAACCCTAATGTTATGTTAAGAACACTAACGTTCAGTTAGGAAACCCTAATGATCTTTTAGAAACCCTAATTCTAATATTGGAAACCTTAAACCTTAATCAGGAATTCTAAACCCTAATTTGGGAACCCTAATGTTAAGTATCAAATCCTAAGGGTTAAGAGTTATGTGAAACATGTGAAATGACTAGATTTCCCTTCAAATTATAGGGGAAATTACCAAAATACCCTTTTACTTAACTTTTAAGTAAAGGATATAGCCAAATCTTGGTGAGTCATCAAGGAAAGAAATTAGCATGTGTTTAAATCCAAGAAATCAGCCAAATCTTGACACCTAGCAACAACTACAACCATTGAATCAAAGATAGCAAATTAAAGATAAGAAAATTCTTTACTTTAATTCTTATAAGCCGAAACTCTCTCTCTCTCTCTCTCTCTGTCTCTCTCTCTCTCTTTCTCTTAGACCACTAAGTTTCTTATGAAACTCAGTCCTAAGTTAAGTAAGAATCATCCCATAACCATATCACATTTGAATCAAGGAGCAGAAATCAAAAGTTGGATCAAGAAAGGTATAAACCCTAATTCATGCTAGATCTTTAAGATCTCAGTTGATTATGTGTTTTGTTGTTTAAATGTATGTTATGTGATGTTATTTAGTGATCGATGATGATATATCATGGATCCATAACATCTAAGTGCATTAAAATAAGGATTTTTGAAACTGTCAAGAACCCTAGAAATATGGTCTGACAGTCAAATGTTAGAGGCCATAGATCTTAATCTATTAAGTGTTATAATTGCTAAGTGTATGCTTGTTAAAGTTTGTCACGAGGAGAGTAATTTGGAAATGGAATCATGTCCATACCATGTCCCGATCTCAAGTTATTAATGGTCAAACAAGGTTGATGTGACAACCCCAAATCCGGGTACTTCATTCCCATAGGATTTGGTGCTCACTTTCCAAAATATTTACATCTAACTACCCATAAACAAGGATAAAGACATAACTTAAATACTTAAACAAATATCTTCCCCATTAAAGGGTTACATTAACTGAAAACATTCCCAGGTAATCTAACATTTAATTATTACATAAGTCTACAGAATACATCACATAATAACATAAGTCTCATAACAGAATTCTACTAAATAAAAATCAAATATGTCTTCATCATTTGGACATCTTGCCCTTGCCTTTGCTAGTAGATGGCTTATCAAATTTCTCAACTTTAGCTGTAGTGTTAAATGCAAGAGTGAGCAAACAATTACTCACTGATATAAAGAGTGATAATAACAATAATATAAGAGTAAGCAATGAATACTGAATAATTAAGAACTTGTTCTTCGAGACAAAATTAGTAAACAAGTTCGAGGTTTATATCTGAGGGTCTTTAAGACCATGAACTATGTCCTGAGGTTATTAAGTATTTCTACTTCAACCTTTAACAGTCATTAGACTATACATACTTTTATTTTCGTACTTAGGGGGATCAGCCCTTCATACCATGTATTGTGCACAAACATCTAAACGCTAACGCGTATAAAATCCCCTATACTAGGGTTGTTCATCTCAATTTGACTTTAGAATTTCTGCACTAAAGAAAGTTTAGTTTGAAACTAGCTTATCAGTGGTTCTAGAATTTTAGAACACTATTTAATTATAGATTTGTCCAATCAATAAGAGCTTGCTTTCTATTCGAAGGTTTAACTCAATAATATAAGATCGAACAGCAATAATTAAGTCGAAGATTGAATATCAACAATATACAATTGAATAAACATTGTATATACAAAGTGATTTATCCAAAAAGAGTTAGAAAATCTCATTTGAAACAATGAACTTGAACAGTTTATGCTTTGACTGGCAAGAACACATATTAGGAACTTGCTCAACAAAAGATTAGAGTTTTAGAAATATGCATAACGATGTCAAGTTAGGAACAAGAACTTTGCTCGTCATAAGAATAGGGTTTAGGAAACTTGCATATTTGATAAATTAGGGTTAGAAAGCTTACTTGACAATTAAAGGTAAACATAGTCATGAAACTTGTATTCATTATAAAGAGAATGAAGTTAGGGAACTTGCCTCGTGTCATCGTGTGTAAGCTACACAATTACTACAAACGTTCACCAAATACCCTACATATACCATTAGAATCACAATACCAATTAGTTATGTTAACATTAACTTCATGGGTTCACTTCTCATTTTAGTCAAGTCTATAGTCTCTAACTTAAGACCTGATTATTTTAATCATTCATGTACCATAAATCTGCACTCCTAATTATATAATCGTACCCGACATGGTGATTGCATATCAACACAAATTCTCATGACATCACGTTACAAACTTTCACAACTTACTAATTCATAATCTTTAGTTTCAACATTGTGATTACTATATGTTATTACGTCTTCTAGCATGTTTTAGGTTTTTTTACAATCATTACAATATGTTAAGTTAACATTCTCTAAGCTATGCTATTAACAGTTCATTACTGGGTCTGACTGACCACTGGCGCGGCCACACCATGGTTACCTTTGAATCCGGCGCACCCGCGCAGCAGCGCACTCGCGCTCAGCACCAGAATCAGTTTTACAAAACACGAATTCAGACTCTGTTCTAGGCTAAAAATTCCAATTACACGTTAACATGAACAAACCCAGACTCTACAAACTTAACTAAAGTCTCATAGCATATACAATCAAGCATTCTAACACCTAAAACAACTTACATAACCAAACTTAAAGGATTAAAATCATGTTTTTACCAATTCTTTCATATTTCAATACTTTTAGCGAATTCAATCGCCAAACCTTTGTTTCTTAACCAAATTACACCATTTCAATTATGTTATTTTCGTTTCTTGATGTACTATCACAATCTACACCAATTTACAGATTCTATCAAAGTTTAAACATAAAATTTTGGACTCAATTAAGCCATTTTGTATACACAAAACACTGTTAACTCACAATTTCTTCTTACAACCCAATTTCATGAATTTGATACTCCAAAACCATATGAAAACAACTTATATTAGATTACATGTATATATAATTAACATCTCAACCCTATTATAGAAAATTCTAATCCACATAGAATAGATATTGCAAAGCAAAAATTTGAAATTTAGGATAGATTATACCTTAACCCTTTGCTTGCAAGATGATGATAACAAGGTTTAGCAACCCTTCTCCTTCTTCTTGACAAACACAGAGAATGAATTCTCTCCTCTCAATTCTCTAACACTCTGTGTTTTCCTTTCCTCTCCAAACTCTCTATTCTTTTAGCCTTAGGAAGAATACGTGTAAAATATAAACTGGCTCTCCCCACGTACGTCAGGTAAGAAAACCCAATAGGTTACGTCAGTTAGATTAAGCCAAAGGCCACAAGGCCTTGTTTGGCTACACACTAAAACCCTCCCCTTTTAATTTATTTTTATATTACTTATATTATATAGTTCATTGTCACACTCTTAATCAATTTCAATAACTTACAATTATAATTATAATAATTATAATTTTCATTATAATTATACTTATGCTTAATAAATCATTATATATCTAATTTAATTATTAAATTAAACTAGAACATCATTTTATTTAATTTAAATATTTTCTTAAATATTAAACAATTTATTTAATTTAATTGTTTCATTAAATTAAATCTTAAAATAATAAAATTACCATTAATTAATTTAGTTAACATATACACTCAACTAAATTATTACATCACAATGCATCAATTATTTATTTATTTCAATAAATAAATAAATAAAAATATTTATTTAATTCAATAAATATTTAAAATTAATTACAAAATTCTTAATTGTTACAGTTGACCAATCATGAAAATGAATTTCTGGAAAACCCAGAAACTACCTAGAACTGTTTGACAAGGTTTTTAGGGGCTTAGACCTTGCATCTGTTATGTTGTTAGCTTGTTTAAGTGTATCATTGATATACCCTGACATAGAGACTATAGAACCATGACACTAGAACACCTAAATCATCAACATGATTAAAGTTATTGATGGTCAAACTGGGTTGACCAAACACAGAAAGTGATTTCTGAAAATTCCAAAAAATTACCAGAATAGTTTCTGACATCATTTTGACCAGCCTAGATCTTACTATTGTGATGTTGTTAAGCTACATAAGTGTAATACTTTTGTACCTTGACATATATACAGTGTGACACTATAACACTTAAAGTAAACCTAGGATCCAAGTTATTAAGGCCTCAATATGGCTACTCAAACACTGTCCAAGTTTCTGGATAACCCATAAACTCAAGAACAGCTCTGACAGCTAGTTTGAACCATTATATCTTTATGATATGTTGTAGTTTGACCCTGAAAATGATTAGTACTTGTAGTATTACACTAGTACTACACCATTCATACACTTTCATACCCAGACACATCATGAACTAAGAATTCAAGATGGTCAAAGTAGGCATCTAAACCTTGACCAAGACTATTCTTCAAGGCTCAATGACACCTATAGCGACAGTTTTTATTGCGATAAGCATTTAGGGACAGTTTTAATAAAAATTAATTTATTTAATTAAAATAAATAGGAAAAAATAGAAAATAATTATGAAAAATTCATAATTAATTTTTAAAATATACTTTAAGTTATAAAAATTAAATTTTAATTATTTGAGATAAATTTCATTAATATATTTAAATATTAATAATATTAAATTTATTTAATAATTGTATTAAATAAATTAGTTAAAAATGATTTTAATATTTTAAAAATCATTTAAAATTATATTAAAGTATTAAAAAATATTTTAAGTTATAATGAATAACTTTTAATATTTTGGTATGAATTTTAGTAATAATTTAATATTAATGATAATAAATTTATTTAATAATTATATTAAATAAATTATGTAAAAATGATTTGAATGTTTTAAAAAATCATTCAAAAATGATATAAAGGTTTTAAAAATGTTTTAAGTTATAATATATAACTTTTAATATTTTGACATGAAATACATTAATATATTTTAATATTAATGGCAAATGTTTAGGAAAGATTTTAAATATTTTAAAAATCATTTAAAGGTGATATTAAGGTATTAAAAATATTTTGAGTTATAATAAATAACTTTTAATATTGGGACATGGATTTCATTATTATTTGAAATTAATTAAATATTAATGATAATGAAATTACTTGGTAGTTAAATCATTTAAAAATAATATTAATGATTGAAAAATTATTATAAATAATATTAATTATTCGAAAATTATTATGAGCTTCCGAAAAATGTTATGACTGATAATTGAATTATCTAAAGTAATATTGAAGCATTTAAGTAGATTTTTATTGAAAATGGACTCGATAATTTTCGATAAGGTAACCAGGACGTCGAAATAATACCGAAATCAAACTAAACTGAAATAGTTTGACTTGATAATAGTTCTTATATGTTCTAACGACTGTTAGGGATATGTGATAATGTATTTAAGTTATATTATGACTGTAAATTGCAGTGGTAGATGTTATGATATTATTCTAATTGAGAGATCAATATTATTAATAATAGGTCTTTTGAATGAAAATAAATTAGATTGCGTAGCTGTAATCGACGGTACATGCAAGTTTCCTAACTCGAACTCGAGTTGTTATTGTAAAGTATGTTCGTGGTTAATCATTGTTGATTATACCACATCTATGATTTATTGATTCGCAGATTGTGCATGTTGTATATGTTCATCAAGTATGAAAGGTTGATCACCTTCATTACCATATGGTTCAGTTGAATTTGTTCATGTTCATTGTTGGCCATTTAGTATTATTGATTCAGTCATTCAGTTATGGAAATTGATTCGTATTCTTTCACAATCATTATATTGTTGAAAGTTTGTCAGCTTATTATTCTTTCAATCATGATATATCTTCATTTGAACTTAAAATTACTGGGCAAAATTGTTGCTCACCCTTGCTATATCATGATAAAATTTTTAGATTAAGATGAAACTTCAGATACAGGCAAAGGCAAAGGCAAAGAAAAAATTCTAGAATTGGATTATGATGCAGTTAAAATTGTAATAATATTGGAGGCAAATGACATTGTATGTCGTATAGGATATTGAATGCAGGTATTAAGTTAAGGTTACAGACCTTGGGAGATATGTGTAAAAGTTTATTGTATAAAAGTTTATTGTATAAACAATTTATGTTTATATCTTCTGCATTAGTTATAGAAATGATGTATCGTAACGTACCAGATCTGAGGTAAAAAGTAACCAAATTTGGGGACGCCACAGTAGCAAACGAATCAATTCGGAGTACTGACACCTTGTTATATAGCCACAGCTTTAATCTTTGTTCAAAACATCGAGCTTTTCTCTCTTCTGTATCTACTTGGTGTTCTGCAAATGGTGTGAGTTCGTTGAACTTTGTTGCGTATTGGGACACAATCATCTCCCCTTGCTTAAATTCTAAGAATTTAACCTCCATCCAGTTCTGCATGCTCTTCAGGAATTAATTTTCTAAGAACAGCGTCTTGAACCTCTCCCATGTTATAACCCTTTCTCCAGCTCCATGCTGATTCGCCTCCCACCAAAAGTTTGCTTCACCCTTCATCATGTAAGTAGCGTATGCAGTCTTCTGATCTTCACCCACACGAGCAATGGTGAACACTTTTCCCATCTCATTGATCCATGTTTGAGCATCGATAGGATCGGTAGTTCCCCTAAATTCTGGAAGTTCTACACTCCTAAAGTCTTTAAAGTTTGTTATGGGGATCACTTGAGGGTTTGCACGCACTAGTTCATTATTTCTCCCTTGAAGGACTTCTCTTAACAGGTCGGTTAATCAATCACTGGATAGGGTCTACTTGATCCCTCTCATTATTGACCGATTCCTCTGATGCGGTTAGTTTACGTTTGGGCAACATTTTCTTAAATAACAACTTCATATTATTATCCCATTATATTATTTAAGTATTCCTTTAATACATTAGAAAAAAAATTATAACACATTTTAGAAATAAGAGCATTTATATTCATATTCCAAAAGTTGTTACATCGATAAGATCTTCCTATAGCAAACTGCTATAAATGCTATCACATATCCCCTAATATAACAAAAGATGGGGAAAAACCAACATAATACCCCTCTAACGAAAATATACTCGGGGGTTTACATAAACTGTTAGGTTTGCTAGAAACAAGTATATGCAATCAAATCACATAATCGAAGCAGAAGTGTTATAAAAATGGAATTTAAAATTTTTCTTACAAACCATAAATCGAGATCATTATTGTTATTGGTTATCAGTCTATAAAAGAGTAGGAGAATCAGAATCATACCCTTGAAGATCTGAGCTTTCTCAGGTACAAGTTCAACTCCTAATCCTTTATGCCCTCCTTGAATACATGGGTTTGATTCCTTCCTTTGATCAACGTTAGCCACCCAAGCGTTTGACCTCTAGAGGTGATCCATCAAGGAAGAATAAGAATCAAGAAGAAAGGTGTTTTGGCTAAAACCCTAGATTTCTTTCTCTGTAGAAGAGAGAGTACTCTCCAACAACTGGAATCACGTTATTTGATATATGATATAAAACTCCTCTTGTAAAGATATCAGTTAACCCTCCTAATCTAATTAAAAATAAAGGTATTATTTTATTAAATAAATTCCTTTAATTAATTAAGCTCCATAATCTTATTAGGGATAATTAATTAAACTCTTTTAATTAATTTACCTCCAAATCTTATTAGGAATAAATGAGAGTACTAATATTAAATTATTTCCCAAACTCCTTTAAAAATTAAAATAATAATAATTGTAATAATATTAATAAGACTCCTCTTATTAATTTATATTTAATATTTCTAAAATATTAAGCTATTTATTTTACTCTATCACCATAGATTAAATTAAATACACTTAATATATTATTACGATTATGTCATTAACTTCTTAAATAATTATTCTTCCTTTTACGGTGTGACCCTTTAGGTTCTCCATATTAAACCGGTTGTGAATAAATTAATTAGAATAATTCTAATCTCATTTAAATAAATAAATTAAACTATTAATTAATTTAAATAAATAATATTTATTCTACATTAAGTATAAGTCTCTTTAACGATTAACGACTTTCTAGATAATATAGATTTTAACATTAAACATAAAAAAATCTTTGAGTAAATAGTTACCGTACAATTCAATCCCTCCATCATACAATGTCCCAATTAAATATTAGACATGAAATTATTGTCAAGTCTTATTTTATTTAATTATATGTATTTTGATTCCCAAATGCACAATTCTGAATAAATGTAAATTAGAAACTTCTTTCTAATTTTATTCCACCTTGGCCAAGGATTCCTGGGTTGTCATTTATCGAATCACATAGGACATTTCTCTCCTTTTACTAGAAGCGGTAGATTCTTTATTGTTCATTCATTATCTCCATATATGACTCATTATACCCAAACATATCCTTTGATATACCTTAAGGGTAATAAGGAATAAGTCAAAGTATAAATTATTATACAAAAGATACTATGATGATCTCAAGTCTAAGGATCACTTGTACTACCATCACTACAGGAATTCCTATTGACAAGCAAGTAAAACTCTATTAGGTATTCCTTAGAAAGTCATGTTCAGTGAACTTATTATCCAATAAATACCTACATACTTGCTTTAGTGTCTCCACACAAATGATCATGAGATCAACCATCCTCATCCAATGAGCAAGCAACGTATGTACCAATCTATCCGGATTCACTAATCCCATTTTTAGTAATCCATTGATTAGGAACATTTTAGTTTTTAAGCTATCTAAGAATTTAGATCTCATTAGCATGATCTCATCATGATTCTAAAAGTATTGCTTAAAACTATGGGTTTATCACATATTATTAAAATAACACCATGCAGATAAATTAAATGCCTTTAGTAAAATAATACTTTTATTAATAATGAATAAGATTGTTAACAAAGTATATGCTTTATCATCATATATGATTGGTTTGTATGCATACTATTTTCAATCTCCCACATGCATTATAGCCAATTGCCATGGTATCTCATACCCATCTTCTCTAAGTGATGATCGAACTGTTGTTTTGTTAACGCTTTAGTAAATGGATATACAATGTTGTCTTGGGAGTCCACACACTCTAGGGTGACATCTCCTCTTTCAATGATCTCTTTGATCAAATGAAACTGCCATAACACATGTTTGGATTTCTGATCAGACCAGGGTTTCTTAGCCTGCGCAATAGCTCCGGTGTTATCACAGAATAAAGGTACTGCTCCTCTAATGCTAGGAACCACACCAAGTTCAGTAATGAACTTGTTTATCCAAACAACCTCCTTTACAGCTTCACTTGCAGCTATGTACTCTTCCTCTGTCATCGAATCAACAATTGTTTGCTATTTGGAACTTTCCAACTCACTGCGCTACCGTTTAAGGTAAAAACTTACCCAGAAATGGATTTACTGTCATCTTGGTCCGTTTAAACACTTGAGTAGGTGAAGTCCTCTAGTTTCAATTCAGACCCACTGTAGACAAGAAATACATTCTTAGTTCTTCTTAAGTACTTTAGGATATTTTTCGCTACCTTTCAGTGCTCTTCTCTTGGATTCGAATGATATCTGCTTATTATACTAAGTGCATGAGTGACATCAGGTCTATTACATATCATCCCGTACATGATAGATCCTATTGCTGAAGCATAAAGAATCTTATTCGTACGATTTCTCTCCTCAGGTGTCTTTGGGGCCTGTTTCTTGGAGATATGTATTACATGGCTCATCGATATGAGACCTCTTTTAGAATCTTTCATGATAAATCTCTTTAGCATCAAGTTAATGTACGTTCCTTGGGATAAGCTAATCATCCTTTTAGATCTATCTCTATAGATGTTTATCCCCAAAATATAGGATGCTTCACCCAATTCCTTCATGGAGAAGTGTTTAGATAGCAAAATTTTAATCGATTGAAGCATAGGAATATCATTCTCTGTTAGTATTATATCATCAACATATAATACAAGGAAGGAACCAAACATGTGTATTCATGGAGAGCATAAAGGAATAGGAGTTGAACTTGTACCTGAGGAAGCTCAGATCTTCAAGGGTGTGATTCTGATTCTCCTATTCTTTTATTGACTGATAATCAAAGCACAAGAATAATCTTAGTTTATGGTTTGTAAGAAAATTTTAAAATTCGTTTTACTTCGGTTCCGCTATATTTATGTTTTTTGATTGCATGCTCTTGTTTCTAGCAAACCTAACAGGTGAAACCAAAGTCCATACTTGGTTTTCATCCATGGAGGCCATCTTGAATTTCATGGCTTCTTGCCACTTCTCTGAGTCTTTAATATTCATAGCCTGTTCGTAATTCAATGGATCATCATCATCTATGATGTGTACCTCATCGTCATCAGATCTGATTCTAGGGCATAACCCATAAGGAAATTGGAAGATCGGTAAAGCTCATCATGGATCGAACCATGTCCAATAATGTTTGATTTTGCATTTTAGATACACCATTAAGCTGTGGTGTCCCTGGTGGAGTCCATTATGAGATTATAATATTTTTTTTGAGACAATTGAGAAACTCACTGCTTAAGTATTCACCACCTCGATTTGATCGAAGAATCTTAATACTTTTGCCAGTTTGTTTTTCTACTTCACTTCTGAACTCTTTGAACTTTTCAAATGATTCAGATTTGTATTTCATTAAATACACATATCCAAATCTTGAGTGATCATTAGTGAATGTAATAAAATAAGAATACCCTCCTCGTGCAGTCGTTGTCATAGTTTCACATACATCTGTGTGTATCAACGCTAACAACTCTATAACTCTTTCTCCTTTTCCACTAAAAGGAGATTTAGTCATTTTTCCCATGAGACAAAATTCAAAAGTTGGTTATGATTCAAAATCAGATAGCTCTAAGAGCCCATCCTTTTGCAACTTGGATAATCTTGTTTCATTAATATAACCGAGTCTACCGTGCCACATATAGGTATAATTAACATGATCTCTTTTCCTTTTCTTAGTTTGTTCAATTTGAAGTATATTTTCTTGCAAGTCAAGTATATAAAGTCCATTTCGCAAATTATCAACACCATATAAAACATTATTATTATAAATAGAACAACTGTTGTTCTTTATTATAATGTCAAAACCATCCATATCCAATACAGAAATTGAAATAATATTTCTAATGATATTCAGAACAAAATAATAATTATTTAAATTAATGAACTTGTCCGTAGGAAGTGCTAAACAATAAGTCCCTACAGCTAATGCAGTAACCTTTGCTCTATTTTCCACTCGTAGGACGACCTCGTCCTTTCTCAGCTTTCTACTTCTGACCAATCTCTGCATAATATTACATACGTTAGAACCACAGTCGGTATCCAATACCCAAGTAGAAGATTAACTTTCAGAAAAATTAATTTCAATCATAAACGAACCTTACTTAGGATTCGAAGCTTCTCCAAGCTTCTTTTGCTTTTGCTCCGCAAGATAATCCTTGTAGTTCCACTTTCAGTGACCCGGCTTATTGCAATGGAAGAAAATTCCTTTGCTAGCTGGATCAGGTTTCTTTTGATCCTTCAATTTTGCCTTACCCTTAGCCTTCTTGGATTTCTTCTTTTCAGAATATACCTTGGGCCTCTTCCTTTTCTTGGAAGAATCGTCCACTATTAAGATATGGTCTTTCTTAGATTGGAAGTGACCTTCAGCAGTTTTCAACATGTTAAGTAATTCAGCAAAGCTGACATCTAACTTATTCATGTGAAAATTAACAACAAATTGTGAGAAGGTGTCAGGGAGTGACTGCAAGACTAAATCTTAACTCAACTCCCCATCCATGACGAACCCAAGCTATCCAGGACGTTCAATCGGATTGATCATCTTTCAGACACGAGTCACAATAGCAGTGCCCTCGGTCATCAGAGATCGGAAGAGCTCCATAGATATTTCATATCTAGCAGTCCTACTTTTCTCAGCATACAGCTCTCGCAGGTGCAGTATAGGAGTAGTATCCATGGTTTCATGCTAACGGTAAAGCTCGTTACTCATGAATGCGAGTATGATGCATTGAGCCACAAATGCATCATCTTGCCACTTTTTGAAAGTAGCAATCTCTTCTTGAGAGGTTGTTTCTGCAACATTTGCAGGGACATGTGAATTTAGGATATAAGAAATCTTTTCAGTAGTGAGAACTATTCTTAAATTCCTTAACCAGTCTGTGTAATTCGGTCTGGTCAGTTTGTTAGCATCAAGTATGTTATGCAGTGAAATTAGTGAGTGTGACAACATTTTTAGCAAACATTCATTTAATTAATTCATTTTACCAAAATAAATTAGGTCTTATTTTATATTGGTATCTCCTACTATTTTTTTCAAACTATATTACCCTCATCTATATAGTTCAGCAAAATCTAATTAAAGTTTTTGCTAGTGAGAATAAGGATCCCATTTCAAATATATATAGCCTTGTGGTGACACAACAAACCATATATAAATAAATAGGTAGACAACTCATTGTCAATTACATCATTATGTAACTACTTATCTTTTGTCTCTTAGATTATTTGGATCAAGTGGTGATACTTACGAATCAAAATTATCTAAGTTAAGTCCAACCTAGCACTTCCATATATTCAAAAAAGAAAAATGTTGTTCTTATGGTGACACAACAAAACAATATTATTCAATTTTCTTTATAAGTATCCAATTTCATAAATTAACATTTTAAATATTTAATACCTGCCTTGTGGTAACACAACAAACTCATATTAAAAATTTAATACTCTATTAATTTTATCATCTTAGAAGGCGATATTAGATATTCCAAATTTTTTTGAATACTTAAGACTTAATATAAATTCTTTGACGTTATTAATTATCTCATATTGTTTAATGTGCATGCACATATATATATAAAATACGCGTCATATTATTAAATATGTGAAGCATGTTTGCATTATATATATATATATATATATATATATATATATATATATATATATATATATATATATATATATATACAAGATTGCATATATAGAATACTATATTCTACCCGGATTGATTATGAACTTTTATTCTAGTTTGTTATGTGATTAATGTTAATATAGATATTAATTTTAATTAGGGAAACCCTAATTATTAATATATGGAAAACCCTAATTATTTAATGGTAACCCTAATCGCGATATTGGAAAGATAATTGTGACTAGTGAATTCCTAAACCTATTATGTAAGTTTGTGTAATTAGAAAATCTATTTAATTAGCAAGCCCTAATTTTTATTTTTGGAAACTAAAATTTTTATTTTTAAACCATAAATAAAAATCATAGAGAAATTTAAATTGTGGAACCTTAGGGTTAAACCCTAAGGGTTAAACCCTAAGGGTTTGCTAACTTACCAAATGGCCATTAAATTTGTAAGCCAAATGATAAAAATGCCCTTTTACAATTCTTTATTAGGATGGAGTGTAGATCTTGCCATATATGTGCTAGGTTACCAACTCTAGATATCCCATGTGACTGAAATCTACCCATATCAGCCATATATCTCATACAAGTTCATTGCATCCAAGTGGTAGATAGATTAAAGTGAGAGAAAATCCAAAAAGCTAGCTCATTTGCTCTCAAACTCCCAACCATCTCTCTTTCTCTCTAACCCTAGGAAATACATTAGTATTTCAGTCCCAAATTCAGTCCCTAGTTCAACCAAAAGAAATCAGAAATCCTAAGATCAAGATTGATCAAAGTAAAGGTATAAACCCTAACTAAGATTCTGATCTTGATGGCTATGTTAAATATTATGTTTTTATGTTTAAAAGTGTTGTATGTTATGTTAATAAATGATTTGGGTCGGTATTTAGTGGATCCATAACATCTAGATTCACGAAATAGGAGTTTTCAAAAATCTGGAAATTTTTATTTTTGTGTCTGACAGTCAAATGTCAGTCCTCATAGATCTGTGATAATTATGTGTTTTAGTGTTTTAAAGGTTGATTTATGTAGTGTGTCAAGTGGCCTTTGTTCTGGAACTTAAAGCAATACCAGATCATCCATAGATTGCAAGTTAATCAGGGTCAAAGTCGGTTGACTGACCATGACCAACCAAAATCTGGGCTACCCAGATGTTACCCAGAACGCCCTGACAAGTTCTTCATGGACTCGGATCTGACAGTGATTTGATGATTTGTTATTTTTGTTGTATTCATATTGTAATATGTTATGTGGACTACACATCGATGCCTGCAAATCACCTAAATGACAAACAGAAAAGAAATAGTGGTTGGTCAAACCAAGCAGAAGATCATGGAATCGATTTTTTGGGCAACCTAGAAAACTGATAATCATGTCTTCTGACATGGTTTGACCGGACCGGATCTAGTGATTGTGATGTTGTTAGTGTGATTTTGCATAATGAATCTGTTGTCGTACATGTTGGCTACAATCTAGAACTTTTAAATCACAAAAAATATTTCGTAGATTTCAAGTTGTGGAAGCCCAAATATAGCTAGTCGATCTGTTCTTCATTTCTGGGTAACCCAGAAAATGAAGAACAACTCTGACAGCTTGTTCAAGGCATTTGATCTTGCATCTTGATGATGTACAAACATTGTAGATGATTAAAGCATGTTCTCTGTTAGTTACTATACACAGCCCGACGTCTAGAACACATTTTCTATGAACAGAATGCACGATATAAGGCCACCAAGGTCATTGACCGGCCATGACCACATGATTCTGGGCAGCCCAGAAACGTAAAGAATAGCTCTGACAACATGTTCTGAGCTTTAGATCTTGCACATGTGTTATGTTTTGGTCCAAAATTTTGTGATGAACTTGTACTACTACATATGTACTACAACAGTTAATCGATAGCTAGTCTAGAAACATTATATCTTATGAATTAATCAAGGTCAAAGTGAGACCCTTGAACACTGACTGTTAGTGTTCTTGGTGATCAAGAACACCTACCGCGACAAATACCGTCGCTAAAGCCTTTAGCGACGGATTTAATTATTTTACTTTTCTAATTTCTGGAAAATGATTAAAAATAGAAATAAATTCTAAAAATCATTTAAAAATAGAAAATAATTTCAAAAAATTACAAAAATTATTTTAAAAATTATTTTAAGTTATAAAAATGAACTTTTAATAAGTTTACATATTTTTCATAAATATTAGCATTTATTTGAATTTTATTGATAGATAATTTATTTAATAAATGCATTAAATAAATTAATTAAAAATGATTTTATTATATTAAAAATCATTTTAAATGATAATAAGGTATTTAATAATATTTCAAGTTACAAAATATAACTTTTAATATTTTAAGACAAATTTCATTAATTATTTAATATTAATGATATTAGATTTATTTAACAATTATATTAAATAAATTAATTAAAAATGATTTTAATATTATAAAAATCAGTTTAAATGAAAATAAAGAGTTTAATAATATTTTAAGTTATAAAATATAACTTTTAATATTTAAAGGTAAATTTTATTAATAATTTGATATTAAATTTATTTAATAATTATATTAAATAAATAGTTTAAAAATGATTTTATTAATTTAAAAATTATTTAAAAAGGATATAAATGGTTTAAAAATATTTTTAAGTTATAATAAATGACTTTTAATATTTTAATAAATAGTATATTAATATTTAAATATTAATGATAATTATATAAAAATAATTTTAAATGTTTTAAAAATCATTTAAGGGTAATAAAAATGTTTTAAAAATATTTTGAGTTATTGTAAATAACTTTAATATCTTGGCAATGGTTTCATTAATAATTTAATATTAATTAAATATTAATGATAACAGAATTATTTAATATTTAAATTATTTAATAATGATTCCAATGTTTGGAAAATCATGATTAATTATAATAATTATTTAAAAATTATTATAAGGCTATGAAAAATAATACGACTGAGATTTAAAATATCTAAACGAATATTGAACTACACGATAGAGTTTTAGACTCGATAATTACTTGATAAAGCCGTCGGTACACTAAATTGACTTCGAAACTGTTTCAGACCTAGATAGTTTGACTGTATAAGTGTTTGTTTATGATCCAATGACTGATATAACTATGTAACAATGTGATTAGGTTATATGTTAATTGCAAATAGCAACACTATGTGTTATGATATGTATTTCTAATCGATAGAATGATCTTATTACTGATAGGTCTCGACATAAACGATAAAATTAAGTTACGTAACTGTAAGCAGTAGACCAGACAAGTATCTAACCTTTGTATTTACTTTATGCAATGGACATGTGTAAGCCAATTTCAGAACTCTATTGTTATTGTTATTGTTCATGTATCTATACTGTTGTCGATATGTCAGTTCTTAAATTCTATCCAATCATTGGTTATCAATTCAATATTATCGTATAATTCAGGCATTTATTCTGTTCGTTAATTTCTAAATATTGTTATACAAGTGTCCTCACTTGGATAATTGTTATACCTGTTGATACATACTTATTAAATTCCGGTATATATACCTTGATTTAAAAACTGTCTAAACTATTTGATTCGACTAGACATAGATTTAAAGATAGAGTTAAGATATGTCTTAGCTAATTATTCTGGCTAGACGAATATTTGTTAGAATTTGATAGGTTCGAGAAAAGAACTCAATTATTATTGTTAGGTCAATGCCAATTATTTTGGCTAGATCAAAAAAGCGATTAGATATTGAATTCTTGTATTTCGTTGTTATAATTCAAATTCTGATTGTAAGACTGAGAAGCACAACCTTTAATACAAAGGGAACCTATTGGTTGTATATTCGGCTATTGCGCACAATTAAGTATTATGCATAATATAGGGAATAATTAAGCTGATCACTTGTTATACTTGCAGAGGGGTATGACTTAATCTTTATGGTTATATGATACACTTAGGTATATCAAAGTAAATCTTTGATAGTTACTCAAGAATTAAGTTCAAGATCCTTACGGATCACTCAGCATAAAACTCGGGAAAATATTCCATTTTGTTCTTGCGTATAATTAATTCTTGTTATTCAATTGAATATTGAAAATCGAAAATAAAGTTCATAGTCTGTTGACTGCTCTCCATTTATAGTCAGTACGTAGTTTCCAAATTTGAGATAGATTTGATATGTTGTTATTATTGGTTCAGCTTACTTCACAATTGTTGATTCGTTGTAGAAGTTTCATTCACAAAAAATATTTACTTCTTTTAGCTAACGTTTATTGTCTGTTATTACTTGCTGGGCACCCAAATGCTCATTCTATCTTTAAATGTAAATATTTTCAGCTAAGTATGATCAACTTGAATGTTCAAACAAAGGCAAAGGAAAGGGAAAGCTAGCAGAATATACTTTATGGTATTCTATGTAATAATTAGTCTATATTAAGATGATACTATTTATTATCTATCATGTAATGTAATGTAGTAAAGGTTGAGAAACTTGGATTAGACTATGATATATGTAAATTAAGTTTGGTATTTATATTATTGTTATTATTATTAGTATTATTCCGTTCATAAAAATGGTATCGTGAAGCACTGAGTTCGAGTTTACAGTACCTGAATTTGGGGGCGTCACATTATTGCTAAATGTGAATCCTGTGTTCCCAAAGGTTAGATTATTGTTTTTCCCCAGCAGAGATATTTGTATGAGTTTTTATTTATTATTATCATCTTATAATGATCAGTTAAATGTCATTCCAATGTTGCTGCTTGTGACTTTATTTAGATCCTCATCGCAAGAAGAATATATGGTTTTTCAGCACACTTATGGTGTCCATAGTTTTCGAGTACATAACATGCACAAAAACTTTTGATCTCAGACTACTTATGGTTAAAAATAATGGATAATCTTTTGAAGATATGGACCATACGGTGGACAAAGATTTGTAGTACTATACTTTGATCCATCCCATCAACTAAATCAAACTATGGCTCGTTATTTACTATTCCTAAAGACAAGAGGGTCAATCACAAATCTTAATTAACAGCTTGCGACGCCCATGCCCACACATATGCTGGCTTTGTAATTCTAATTCTTAGTCTCTGTCTAGTAATTAGAACTCAGTTTGTTTTATTTTAATATGTTTAGTTGTTCATCTCTAATTCATGTGATGGCTTTCAGATGACCCATCATTTGCTTTAGGACTTGGTGTTGGACTAATGTACTTCATGTCAGCGGGGAAATCCGAAATCAGTAGGTTGCACACGACAATGGATGAGACTACAAAATTTGTTCAACAATTGATAACTGAGATTGTTAAAAGAAAATCATCTCGTAATGATGTCCTCAACTAGTGCTCACCAAATCAAGCACTGGAAAACAGATGATATCAGACTTTTTGGTTTCCCTATAAGTAATGAAGGTGAATGTGAAAGTAGTGTTCTTACCAAATAGCCAGAGTTAGAAGTTTTGATGGATCAGCTTGAAGTAGAGCTTGAATCTGAACTGCAAAAGCTTCCTTGGTGCACCGCAGAAGCTTTTGGCCCTGAAAGATGTTCAGATTTTTTGAAGGTTTGTTTTGTCCAATATGTTTATTCTTGATATTCATTATTGCATCTTAACTTATTTGTGCTCTGCACACTTACCCACACATTCCTTCCTATCCTTTACAGGAGTTATGTTTGATTATACTCTTTTCTTCAGTTTAGACACAAAGTAATGTCTTAGATGTGTAGTACAACCATAGACCTTTCTTCTAATTATGCTTGAGTAGTGTAAGGGTTTTCCATATAGAGGCAGCTAAATTTTGGACAACTGTTTGTTATAAGATCATTTAAGATGGTTGGGATCTTTGAAAGAACCTCATGTTATCATTGGTGACAAAAATATCGGTGTTTCTATTATGTTGACACTCCTAAAAGATCTTTAATCGTAAAATCCTTATTGTTTGTTATTTTTATTTTGGGCTTTACACCAAGTGTTTGTTGTAATTTATTGCAACATATCAGAAATTTTAATCCCTTCTGTTTTCTTGAAGCTTCTAGAATTTTGATGCACTTTTCCAGCCGCATCAACATCCTACTCACGATTCACATGATACATTTTTCTTGAAAGGTTTGTTTTGACACTTTGACTTTATGTTTTCATATGTATCTGCCGAGTCCAATTACAATCTAATGTTGATATGTCTATAACATTTATAGACCTTCCACCACAAAGACATTATCTAAGGATTATGTTAAACGGGTGAAGCAAGTTCACGAATCTGGTGGTTATGGTTCCAAAGGGTATGATGTTATATATATATATATATATATATATATATATATATATATATATATATATATATATATAGGGTTAAATACCCTTTTCCTCATTCTACTCGACCTTAGTTTACAAATGAATCATTGAACTGAATTTTTTTTTCATTCGATTCACTGAACTACAATTTTTTTACAAACCGTTACAAATTCTATTAAATTATTTGACTTTGGACGGAAAAATTACAGGAGTTGCCACGTGGGAGAGAGAAATCCTATATGTCAGACATTTTTTTTGTGTCATGCCTAGATGGAAACTTGTATAAATTTAATGCTAAATTAATCAAAATCAAATAAATAAAATAAAATAATGCATTCAAAATAAAAGTAAAATAAAAATAATTTTTTAAATTTTATTTTAATCATGAATATTTGTACAATTTTAAATAAATTATATAAATTACACATACTTATATAATTTTCTTTTAATTTAAATAACTCATGAAATTCATTAGTTTAATTAACCTCTCTTCAGATAAAACTACAATTAGTAATAAAACATATAAATGTCTGACATGTTATTGTATTAAGATATATTACATATATTATTAAAATAAAAAAAATTTGGGAAAATTTTGAATTTGAGTAATGTCTTTAACATTATTCATAAGTATTTTATAATAAGCATAAATTAAAAATTAAAATTTATAAAAATAAATTCAAAATTCAAAATACAAAATATAACTAAAATTTTGAAAATTAATTATTATTTTTATTTTTGAAAACTAATATAATTATTATTTATTTTTTGAAATAATTAAATAAATAATAAATATATTAAAAAAATTTTAAATTAATTAAAAATATATTAACAAATAATTAAAGTAATTAAATAAAATATAGTAATTAAAGTAATTAATAATAAAATATATTAATGTGTAATTTTTACAAATATATTTATATAAAATTAATAAATTCATATTTTTTAAATTTTTATTCAATTATCAAAACTCTAATTTCACGTTGATAATAAGGAAAATCCTAGACAAGCTATAACAAGTACATCTTACAACAAATTATACAGCCATTAAACCAAGTTCAATGAAGAAAAGATGGTGGCTAGCTCATCAAGTTGATCCTACTGCTCCAGACACATGCGCCATGTTTTGAACAAGATGAAATTCCTTTCATATTCCCTCCAGTCTCTCATAGCAAAGCCACGTTCTTCAAAACAGAGGAGAACAACAATCAAGATTTGATCTGGATGCTAGTGGAGAAATCGGAAGCACGTAAAAATCGGACGTGGAAATCAATAGTTCAGATCTAGATCTGAAAAAAGGCCTCTCCCTCATCCGTTTTTCAAACCATTCTTCTAAAATCCATTCCTTAAAGTAATCGCGTTCATCAATGGTGTTCAAGCAATCGCGCTCATCAATGGACGGATCTGGGTTGTGGTAAAGAAGATGATGAAGTTGATTTGTATTTCGCCAACAATTTCGACTACGTATCTGGGTTGATTTAATTTTGAATTATTTTGAATTTTGGATCGGGATTGTGGTGAAGAAGAAGATGATGGAGTAGTTTCAGATTTTTGATTTTAAATTATTTTTTATTTGGATTTGTGGTGAAAAAGATGATGAATTAAATTTGAATTTGGATTTGTGATGAAGAAGATGATGAATTTAGATTTTGATTTGTACCGGAGAAGATGATGAATTAATATTAGATAATTTAGTATATTTAAAGTTAACTTCAAATATTTAAAAATTAAAAAAAATAGTACGTATTCATTAATTTTATATAAATATATTTGTAAAAATTATATATTAATATATTTTTTTATTAATTTAATTATTTGTTATATAAAAAAAGAGAAAATTCAAGTTTGAAAATCAAAAAATTTAAACTAAAGTTATTTTGTTATTATTATTAAAAAAAAATCCACGGTGGTTCGTATATTACACGTAAGTATTGCCATGTAGACTTTCCATTAATTTTTAACACTTTTAGACGAAAATTTTAATTTTTGTAAAAAAATTATAGTTTAATGAGTTAACCGTAAAAAAATTCAGTACAATGATTCATTTGTAAACCAAGATCGAGTAAAGTGAGGAAAAATGTATTTAACCCATATATATATATATATATATATATATATATATATATATATATATATACATATTTATCACCCGAGCTCACCCCCCCTTTAGCGACGGACCCAGCGACGGTTCGGTCATACAACCGTCGTCTATACTTTTAGCGACGCTATATGTTGTACGCAGCTAAAAGTATAGACGACGGTTGTATGACCGAACTATCGCCGTGTCCGTCGCTAAAGGGGGTGAGCTCGGGTGAGTTGGATAATGGGTGAACTTAAGATCCGGACTCATATATATATATATATATATATATATATATATATATATATATATATATATATATATATATATATATATATATACTACTTCCATCCTGAAAAAAATATTCCAACTTTTTGTGAACTATTTTTTTTAGGGATATTAAGGTTTGTGTATCACACATTTAGATATTATCTTTTCAATAATTATTTACCAAAAGTATATTCTAGTCTATAAAGTTTAATAAGTTAATGTTAAAAAACAATCATTAATTTTTAATTTTTACTTTATTTTTTGTATGTCCAAGTGTGTCATGCAAAACTTAATATTCTTAAAAACAAAAATCAACAAAATGTAGGACTCTTTTTTGGACAAAGCAGGTACCTTTTTATATGTTCTACTTTGGTTCAATTCTAGAGCTCTTTTTATAATTAGATATCTTTTCTAGTTATGGGTATGAGTGGAAAAATGAGGAAGCAAACAATAACCTTTTGCGAACTCATACAACTACCGTTTCCTCGAGGATGCTGTATTCACTTTCTCAGGTTTTGTTTTGATGTATTATTTGAATGGTCAATCATATATACTTTTGTAGTTAGGTTCATAACTTTAGTATTTTTGATCCTATGGATGCAGGTATAGTTTTGGTATAATATTTGGACCACATTCCGTTTTTGGTAAATATGTGATAGTTGTAGGTTTGTAGTTTCCTTTCTCTGAAACTTTTAGGCATAAGGGTGATAGTGTATACCCATGGCGCAGTTAGCATATTTGGTTTATATTTATAGTCTATGTATATAGGAGAATAGTTGTAATGATTTATGAATGAAATGAATTAAAAAGGTTGTTTATCCATTCCTTGCTCTCAAGGTTTCTTCTTCTCCATGTTCTCTCTAATACCCTAGTCTCTCTAAGCAAAAATCTCATTGTTGCTTAGTTACTTAGTTGAGTTCAAACCTTGACATATTCTTTTTTTTCGTTCTGTTTTATAAAGTTTCGAAGCGTATATATCAGGAGAAAAATTGTAGAACTTACATCCATTTCATAAAAGAAATCTTGAAAATGCACAACAAGATTACAACTCTAAGCTCAATACTTTCATTCTCTCTCTCTCTCTCTCTCTTTAAATATCAATTCATTTTACTCCCTGTTAACGCCTGATTTTGTACGCCTGACGAAATCACCAAAACAGCAGGCCAAAATCGCGCCAACGGTTGATGGAGTAATTGTTGTGAAATCAAACTCACGAAATATACTCACATAAACATAAATAAAAGAAATATAAAGTATGAACACAAGATTTACGTAGAAACCCAATTGGGAAAAAATCACGGAGAGAGAGAGAGAGTAATCCACTATAATAATATTGGGAGTACAAGTTGTGTATTTGTGTTCTATATCTTGTTGATATTGCGTTCTATTATGTTCCCCCTTCAACCCTAGCTTGTAGCCGTATATATAGAAGTTACCTACACCCGCATCCAACTAGGAGAAAGACTCCTTATCCCTCCACAATCCTATTTTAATAAGGACTCTTCCACTGTCACAATAAATACATATGGGCCATCACCAGATTCGGACCCATTAAATAAATTGGGTTACACCTTTGCTAGACCCAAATAATCACACTCCAACATTGCCCCCCAGTCTCTTATTTATAAGGAACTTATAAATGAGAGAGTATACAAATTTATCCCAACAAAATGACCATATATGCCGAAGACAAAATATCACACCTGAACTCCATGTGCCGAACTAAAATTGTTGGCTCCTAATATCGTCACCTCACTCCTCTTGTTCACTCATAAGATAGATAAACAATTTCCCTTATGATATTACTACTAAAGAACCAACCTTATCACAACTGAACCAACCTTATCACTACCAAAGATATAAAGAACAAACCTTATCACTACCGAAGATATAAAGAACTAACCTTATCACAACCGAAGATATATAGAACCAACCTTATCACAACCGAACCAGCCTTATCACAACCGAACCAACCTTATCACTACCGAAGATATAAAGAACCAACCTTATACTAACCGAACCAACCTTATCACTACCGAAGATATAAAGAACCAACCTTATCACAACCGAACTAACCTTATCACTACCGAAGATATAGAGAACTAACCTTATCACAACCGAACCAACCTTATCACAATCGAACCAACCATATCACTACCGAAGATATAAAGAACCAACCTTATACCAACCGAACCAACCTTATCACTACCGAATATATAAAGAACCAACCTTATCACAACCGAACCAACCTTATCACTACCGAAGATATAAAGAACCTACCTTATCACAACAGAAGATATAGAGAACCAACCTTTTCACAACCGAACCAACCTTATCACTACCGAAGATATAGAGAACCAACTTTATCACAACCGAACCAACCTTATCACTACCGAAGATATAGAGAACCAACCTTATCACAACTGAACCAACCTTATCACAATCGAATCAACCTTATCACTACCGAAGATATAAAGAACCAACCTTATACCAACCGAACCAACCTTATCACTACCGAAGATATAAAGAACCAATATTATCACAACTGAACCAACCTTATCACAACTGAACCAACCTTATCACTACCAAACACCAATTATAAAGTTCGTTCCGAGGAATTAAACGTATTCGTTCCAAAGAACTGTATAAATATTTATTTTGACCATTTAGGAGGACGTCGATCCATCCCAAAGGATATTGTCCGATCGAGAGGACGATGGACTGTCCTGAATGAAGTAATCCGTTCGGGAGGACGATGGTCCGTCCCGAAGGAAGTTATCCGTTTGAGAGGACGTCGGTCCGTCCCGAAGGAAGTAATCCGTTTGGGAGGACGACGGTCCGTCCCGAAGGAAGTAATTCGTTTGGGAGGACGATGGTCCGCCTCGAAGGAAGTTGACCATTCGAGAGGACGTCGGTCCGTCCCTAAGGACGTAATCCGTTCGGGAGGACGATGGTCCGTCCCGAAGGAAGTAATCCGTTCGGGAGGACGATGGTCCGTCCCGAAGGAAGTTTACCCGACCTTATACCGCCATTCGACCTTTTATCCCCATATGTAGACAGCTGAAGATATGATGAGGCCGATGTGATATAGTCCGAGGCGAACTCTAATTATCCGAAGAGGATTGTTGTTGCCCGAAGTGGGTTGTTGCCCAAATGTTACGGGAGAGCCGCCAAAAGTCCAACAAAGTACGAACTGTAATTGACCTTCTGCTATCATGCTCGCCAAAAATAATAAAGAAAGAGACAAAAGACTTAGCTTTAGTTGAATTTGTGATGGTTCTGCACGTGATCCGGATCCAAATACTTCAAATAATTGCATCGTCTTCATTATATCTCGATAATTGGTGATTCAAAAATAATAGTATAAAAATGTTCCCACAGACGGCGCCAATGTTAACGCCTAATTTTGTACGCCTGACGAAATCACCCAAAAGTACAGGCCAAAATAACGCCAACGGTTGATGGAGTAATTGTTGTGAAATCAAACTCACGAAATACACTCGCATAAACATAAATAAAGAAATATAAATTATGAACACAAGAATTTACGTGGAAACCTAATTGGGAAAAAATCACGGAGAGAGAGAGAGTAATCCAATATAATAATATTGTTGGGAGTACAAGTTGTGTATTTGTTTTGTATCTCTTGTGCCCTATGATATTGCGTTCTTTCTGTTCTCCCCTTTAAACCCTAGCTTGTAACCGTATATATAGAAGTAACCTCCACCTGCATCCAACTAGGAGAAGGATTCCTTATCTCTCCAAATAAGGAAATACAATCTTATCTTAATAAGGACTCTCTCCTTGTCAAAATAAATATATTATGGGTCAACACCAAATTTAGCCCATTAAATAAATTGAGTTACACCTTTGCTAGGCCCAAATAATCACACTCCAACATTGCCCCCAGTCTCTTATTTATAAGGAACTTATAAATGAGAGAGTATACAAATTTATCCCAACAAAACCATCATATATGCTGATGACAAAATATCAGACTTGAACTCCATGTGCCGAACTAAAATTGTTGGCTCCCAATATCGTCGCCCCACTCCTCTTGTTCACTCATAAGATAGATAAACAATTTCCCTATTACTACCGAAGATATAAAGAACCAACCTTATACTAACCGAACCAACCTTATCACAATCGAAGATATAAAGAATCAACCTTATTACAACCGAATATATAGAGAACCAACCTTATACCAACCGAACCAACCTTGTCACTACCGAAGATATAAAGAACCAACCTTATCACAACCGAATATATAGAGAACCAACTTTATACCAACCAAACCAACCTTATCACTACCGAAGATATAAAGAACCAACCTTATTACAATCGAATATATAGAGAACCAACTATATACCAACCGAACACCAATTATAAATTTCATTCCGTAGAACTAAACGTATTCGTTCCGAAGAACTGTATAAATGTTTATTTTGACCGTTCGGGAGGACGATGGTCCGTTCCGAAGTATATTATCCGATCGAGAGGACGATGGTCCGTCTCGAAAGAAGTTGTCCGTTCGAGTGGACGCCGGTCCGTCCCGAAGGAAGTAATCCGTTCGGGAGGATGATGGTCCGTCCCAAAGGATGTTTGATCGTTCGGGAGGATGTTGGTCCGTCCCAAAGGATATTGTCCAATCGAGAGGACATCGGTCCATGCATCTCGAAGAAAGTTGTCCGTTCGAGAGGACGTCGGTCCATCCCGAAGGAAGTAATCTGTTCGGGAGGACGATGGTCTGTCCCAAAGGATATGATCCGTTTGGGAGGACGATGGTCCGTCCCGAAGGAAGTTATCCGTTCTAGAGGACGTCGGTCCATCCCGAAGGAAGTAATCCGTTCGGGAGGACGATGGTCCGTCCCAAAGGATTTGATCCGTTTGGGAGGACGATGGTCTGTCCCAAAGGAAGTTATCCATTCGGGAGGACATTGATCCATCTCGAAGGATGTTATTAGTTCGAGAGGATGTTGATCCATCCCGAAGGATGTTTACCCGACCTTATACCGCCATCCGACCTTTTATCTCTAAATGTAGACAGTCGAAGACATGATGAAGCCGATATGATATAGTCCAAGGCAAACTGCAATTATTCGAAGAGGATTGTTGTTGCCCGAAGTGGGTTGTTGCCCAAATGTCACGGGAGAGCAGCCAAAAGTCCAATAAAGTACCAACTGTAATTGCCCCCCAGTCTCTTATTTATAAGAAACTTATTTATACGAGAGTATTCAAAAAATCTCCGTGGAACTTTTACCCTCCGGATTCTTATTCTCGGGATTTATATCCTCCAAATTTATATCCTCCAAATTTTCTTCAGACTGTGGTTGATGATGAAATCGAAGCCGCCTTGTTATCCGTCCCGACCCCTGTGGGAGGCTTCGATCAGACTTTATATCCGTCGAAAGTAAACAGCCGAAGACATGATGAAAATTTTGATCAACCCATCCTGATGATGCCACTGACCGAACAACGATTTCTTGAGATTCTCTTGCAGACTTGCACGGTATCACTGTTGCTTTCCAAGTCATGTGCAACACTCCCTTTTAGTGTAAACCTAGATTCACATTTTTCTAGATATACATATTATATATACATATACACACACATACATATAAAGATTTGATTTTTGGGTGTTAAAGAGGTGGGATAAGAGATAAATAAGGAACATTTTATGTTTTTATGCTGTAATTGTTATTGGGTATTTGGGATTTAGCAATGGTTTGAGTATGATAAGTATCTTAATGGAATAAATGTTTCATTTCAAGATTCTATTTTTGGAGTCTTTGCCGCTGCATAGAGTCCTCTTCTAGTAGGTCTCATCATTGTTTGAGGAGCTGGTTCTCAAGGCGCTGGACACCGCTGGTACAATCATCTTTCTCTCTCTCTAAGTTACAGATGGATTGTTATTTATTTTGGGCTACCATCACTTATTATATATTTTATTTGATTTGTATGTTATTTTGCTTGATTTGTATGTGCATTGTAATGGTTTCTTTTAATTTTCTTTAATTTTTGTTTGCCGATAAATTAGTTTTAGTGTTCACGTGATTCCCTTTTATGAATTTGTTACTTGGTTGTGAGTTGATGTGTTGTTTTTCATTTTATTTTTGTAAGTTGATTAGTTGGGTATTTTCTTTGTTTCTAGTTTTTTAAATAATTTTTTTTTCACTTTTTTATTGATGTAAATCTTTCTCTTGTTGCATGATGTAATACTATAATACACATTGTTAATCATTGCTTTCTTGGGTGCTGTTTGTGATTATTATAGTACATTTGATTAACTAAAGCATTCACATTTGTCCTCATTTCTATTTAATTATGTGTTTCTCTCATTACTCATCACTAGTTTTCAATAATTCAATACTACTAGAGCTTCATGACTTTGGATATTTTTTCAATCTTCAATTTTTTCCCTTGAATAAATTACAAAATTCCTATAAAATGGTCTAATTGCCTTGTTTTTGTATTAGGAATTTTTTTCTAATATAAGTAATGTGTGTTCACATTTACAGTATGTTTAGATGGAACATTGCCTAGTTATCATTTGCATCGCGGGTATGGATCAGGAGCAAATAGTTGGCTCATTCAACTGGAGGTTTGTGATTTTGATATTGTTATTTTTTTCGAAGTCCAGAATAAGACTAATTTTTTTCTTCATTCTTCCTTTTATGGTTGACGTATTATTATTATTTCTTCACTAAATACCATATTACAATTGACTTACGAATGCAAAGTCATTTCAATTTTTGTTTAGGTTTATTTTTTTATTCTATTTATTTTCTACAAACATAAGAATATTATGTGGTAGTGCATTATTTTTTAGAATATATCTATTTTCCACATCTTTTAGGTTTATGTGCATTCAAATAATTTTTCTGTCCATGGTTGCACTTCAGATATATGTGTAACTTTGGAAATAAGAAAGTTAAACTTTTTGATATGCGGGGAGCAGGTGCTACTGAACCTACAACCGAAGACAATGTTCAAGTTCAAGTGGCTTCAAGTAATCATATGTCTTCTACATATAACTGAACTATTGTATTGTAATAATGAACGTAAAAGTTATTAGTTTAGTAGTTTGGTATAATAATGATCATCATATTTTATGGATGAATTATCCAACTATTACATTGTAATGTTGTAATGTGAATGATATTAAATG
Organism: Panax notoginseng; assembly: GCA_016801055.1. Taxonomy (NCBI): domain Eukaryota; kingdom Viridiplantae; phylum Streptophyta; class Magnoliopsida; order Apiales; family Araliaceae; genus Panax; species Panax notoginseng. The sequence goes on from CM029014.1 coordinate 156,662,482, forward strand.
ATGTATATAATATTTTTTATGTTTTATTTTATATTGTTGCTATAAACAAAAAAAGGCAATATTTACATTGTTGCAAATCATAACAACTTTTGTTGCATAGAAAAAGCAAAAGACAACGTATAGTGTCATTCCTAATTGATAACTTTCATTGCTCTAGAAAAACAATCCGCTTCGAATATTATCGTTACTAATTGATCATAATTATCCATAACGAAACCAATGGCAACGGAAGAATTCGTTGCAAATTAATATATGCCCGGTTTATTTTGTACATTTAGCAACAAATATCGTTACCAAAAAGTACACAATTTGCAACGAAAATCAATTAAGGCAACAATTTCTATATTACTCCCTCCGTCCCAAATTAATTGCTCAGTTTTGACTTTTTTAAGTCAAATTGACTTTTTTTAGAATTAATAATTAAGTATATATAAATATATTTCTAAAATTATAAAAATTAGAATTAGTAATAAATTGTATATACTTTCTTTTGGTTATAATCTCTTCACCTATATTTTAGCAAAAATAATAAAAAGATTAGTTTTAAAAATGGTCAATTTGACTTTAAAGAGTCAAAACTGAGCAAATAATTTGGGACGGAGGGAGTATTTAGTAACGACAAACTTTGTTGGCAAATATGTATCAAATGCAACGAATTTTATCTTCGTTGGCAAATAAAAAGATTCTTTTCATTGCCAATTAGGCGTATTTTGCAGCGAAAATTATTTTTCAGTAACAATTTCTTAATAAATTTGCTACAAAATATTTCGTTGCTAAATGATTTATGATTTTACACGAAAACAACATTTCATTGCGAAATATATTACTTTTTGGAACGGTAAAAAAAATTCGTTGGTAGACAATTAGCAATGCTCATTGCACAACGAAATGTCCAACGACTGAAAAATCGTTGCAAATGACATTTGGCAACAAAATTTTGCACATTTAGCAACGAAAACTGTTTGTTGCAAAATCACCATTTTTTTATAGTGAGTATTAAAATATTAATGTATTTCATGACAAAATATTAAAAGTTATGTTTTATAGCTTAAAATATTTTTATAACCTTTAAATCATTTTTATATGATTTTTAAAACATTAAAACTATTTTTCCACAATTTATTTAATACAATTATTAAATTAATTAATTATTATTAATATTAAATTATTAATGAAATATATCCCAAAATATTAAAAGTCATTCAAAATAACTTAAAATATTTTCTAACACTTTATTATAATTTCAAACGATTTCTAAAATATTAAAATTATTTTTAAGTAATTTATTTAATTTAATTATTAAATAAATTAAATATCATTAATATTTAAAGAAATTAAAATATTAATGAAATATATCTCAAATTATTAAAAATCAATTTTTATGACTTAAAATAATTTTTACAAATTAATTATGAATTTTTCATAATTATTAATCATTTTATTCTAATTATTTAATTAAAACAATTCACTTTTTATTAAAACTGTCACTAAAGGGGTCTATAGCGACAAAACTGTCGCTATAGGTGTTCTTGAGCCCTCAAGAACATTCATATCTAGTCACCAGGGTGCCTACTTTGACCATCTCTAAATCTTTGATTATGTGCATGATTTTGGTGTTCTAGTGGCATGATTGTGTAGTATATATGTTAGTCTACAAAACCTATACAATTACATGGCCTAACTACTTAACATCAGCAAGATCTAAGGCCTGCAAAGTTACTGTCAGGCAGTTCTGGGTTTCTGGGTTGCCTAGATTTCCAGAACTTGTGCTTGGTCAACCTTGTTTGACCATTAATATCTTGAGATATACACATGGTATGGACTTGATTCCACTTCCAGTCTACTCTCCTCATGGTATAGAACATGAACAATACATTAATCCAACCTAACATCTAACAGGTTAAGATCTAGAGGCTCTGACATTAGGTTGTCAGACCTCAAAATTAGGGTTTATAGTCAGTTTTTAAAATCCTATTTCATGCACCTAGATGTTATGGTTCCATGATGTAACATCATAGATCACTAAATAACATCTTATAACACTAATCTAAACAACAAAACACATAGTTCACATAAATCATCAAGATCTACAAAGATTAGGGTTTGTACCTTTTTTAATGCTCAATCTTGATTCTGATCTTTATGATCTGATCTTGGCTATCTAAGAGTTGATATTGGCTTAACTTTTGACTCACTTTCACTCCCAATCTCGAAAGTTTAGAGAGAGAGAAGGGTTGGCTAAAATGAGAAGTAAAGTAAAGATATTTCTTTACTTTAATCTTTTATCTTTGATTCATTGAACCCAATTGTTGCTAGGTGGCAATGAAATCTGATTTGTGAAGATTTTAAACACATGGGATAAGCTTGGCTTGGTGACTCACCAAGATTTTGTATATTTTTTACTTAAAAAGTAAGTAAAAGGGTATTTTAGTCATTTTGCACCTACTAAGGGTATTTTGATAATTTTCCCTATAATTTGAAGGGTAATTTGGTCTTTTCACATATATCCCATATCTTTTAACCCTTAAGTTTTAATACTTAACTTTTGAGCTCCCAAATTAGGGTTTTGAAATTCCCGATTAGGGTTTAGGATTCCCAGAACTAAAATTAGGGTTTTCAGAACTGGAATTAGGGTTTCTAACCAATCGTTAGGATTTACTAACTGAACATCGAAGTTCTTAACATAACATTAGGGTTTACTCATGTTACAACTTATCTAATCAATCATTGACCTTTAACCACATACTGCACACACAAAATCACTATACACAGAAACTTATACACTCATACACTTAACCCTATAAATTCTTAATTCCTTTTAAATCCATACAAATCCTTCACAGAATTCTTATTCAATATTCTATTTCCCAGTCTAGGTTTTATTATTGAACCTTTATTAAATATTTTAAGATTTTATAAATCCTATAAATTCTTTGGTTGTCACTGGTTTGACCTTTTGGTTCACTTGGTGGCATCAATCTTGGTGAAATACAGTATTCTATATGTGCATGCTTATACTATATATATATATATATATATATATATATATATATATATATATTTATGTGTGTGTGTGTGCGCGCTAAATAATATAAGACAAATAATAACAAACCCCTAAAAGATTTTATATTAAGTCCTAACCGTTCAAAGATATTTTGAATATCGAATGTCGCCTTCTAGCATGATAAAAAATAATAGAGTATTAATTAATTGTTATAAGTTTGCTGTGTCACCACAAGGCTTATCTTAATTGTTTGAGATGTTAATTTTATCACATTTGATGCTTATTAAAAAATTGAACAATGTTGTTTTGTTATGTCACCACAAGGACAATATTTTTCTTTTTTGAATATATAAAGTGCTAGGTTGGACTTAACTTAGATAATTTTGATTCGGATGTGCCACCACTTGATCAAAATAATCTCAAAGGCAAAATAAAAGGATTTACATGATGATGTAATTGACAAGGGTTGTCTACCTATTTATTTATATATAGTTTGTTGTGTCACCACAAGGCTATATACATTATAAATGAGATCGTTATTCTCACTAGCAAATTTATAATTATATTTTGCCGAACTATATAAGTGAGGGTAATATAGTTTGATGAAAATAGTGGGAGATACCAATTTAAAACAAGACCTAAATTATTTTGGTAAATAATAATAGAATGTATGCTAAAATATTGTTAAGAATAAATTCATTTACAAAATTTTACGATGTCTAAATTACTATCACTGCGAAACATATTAGATGTTAATTAACCAGACCGAATTACTCGGATTGGTTAAGGAATTTAAGAATAGTTCTTATGACTGAAAAGTTATCTTATGTCCTTAATACGCCTATTCCTGTAATGGTTGCAGACAATTCCTATAAGGAAGAGATTACAACTTTTAGAAAGTGGCAAGATGATGTACAGTTGACTCAATACATCATGTTCGCACCCATGAGAAAAGAGCTTTAACGTCAGCATGAAAGTATAGATAATCCTACTACATTCCTGTGCATCAAGCAGTTGATTGTGAGGAAATTAGGACTGAAAGATATCAGATATCTAAGGAGCTCTTCCGATCTATAATGACCATTGACACTTCAGTTCAGACAAAAGTCCTTAACATTATCAATTTAATTGAACAATTATGACAGGGAGTTTTGTCATAGATGGAGAGTTGTGCCAAGATTTGAGTTTGCACTTACTCCCGGACTCCTTTCACAATTGTTGTGAATTTTTCATATGAACAAGCTAGATATCAGCCTTGCTGCTTTGCTTAACATGTTGAAAAATGTGGAGAGTCACTTTCTAACCAAGAAAGACCAAGTCTTACTGGTAGGGGCCAAATGATCTTCTGAAAAGAAGAACAATTCTAAGAAGGTAAATAGAAAAGGCAAAAATAATGGATAATAAGAACAAAACTGATACGGATAGCAAATGAATTTTGTAAGAGCCCGAATTTATGAAATGAAAGTATTTAATTTTTTTATAATTATTATTCTATTTAATGGTTAAATTGATAAAGGGTTAAAGTTAAGGGTGATATGTGAAAATTTTGCAAAGTAAGCAAGTTGATATAAAATATTCTTTTTTTTGTCAGAGAATATCCGTACGACGATACCATCATTGGTGGATCCCACAACGGAATAACTATCGGAGTTAGAAAACGACAGATATATCTTTTTTTAAAAATAACGGCGAAAGTTTTACCGTTAAACTGTTGAAATACCCGGTGGTAAAAGTACAGTAATACGCGTAGTTGCATAGTAGCACATGGTACTGATTAATGATGCTTACATAAGAAGTCACTCAGTTTATTCAATTATTACTACAATAGTTGATGCATAATATCTCTCATATTATTGATTCAATTATTGTCACAGTATCATTTGCATAATATTTATTATTAGTAAATCAATAATTAAGACGACAAAGTTATTCATATTATTATTTGTAATATTGATGATGTCTAGAAAGTTCTATCGATGAGAGATTTGGTCACCTAATTGCGCGCCAATAGGGAGAAATCCTTATCTAAAAACCCCCTCTTTCCTGGGAATGATCTGGTTATTAAATATTGTGAGTTATAAGATTAATTATGAATAATTGTTAATAGATTAAAAATGTGTTGATTAAAGATAAATGATTTGTGGTAATTAATTATTCAATTTTTGATATAAATAGAGGGGTTTGTTATGAGGTGATTGTTATAAGTTTGGCTTAATATTTCATGAGGGGATGTGCTAATTTTCCAGACTGTTGGTTGAAGTTATAATAGTAAATCAGTATAGATCGTTGGTTGAAGATATAATAGTAAATCAATATGGACCGCTGGTGGAAAGTTATAATAGTAAATCAATATGGATCGCTGGTTTAAAGTTTTAATAGTAAATCAGTATGGACCGTTGCTTTAAGTTTTAATAGTAAATCAATACGGACCGTTTGTTTAAAAGTAAATTAATCTGAGCTGTTCATGAATTAGTTACTATTCAGTCATTTTTCCTATAAATAGAAGCTCATTCCTTCATTATTTCTTACGAATTCACTGAAACTCTAGAGAGAGAAACCGTAGAGAGCAAGAAGAGGAGTATTCTGCTACTACCCTACTTCAGTATTCAATTTCTACTACGAAAAGGGGTGTTGTTTATTTCATATTCGCTTACGATATTATTTTTCATATTCGTAAAGAATATTATCTTCGTTCAATACTCGTAAGGGGTATTATTTCTTTCGTATTTATGAAGAGAGTTATTTTCTTTCAATACTCGTAAGGGTTGTTATTCCATTCTTTATTATTCTATTGGAATAACCTGTCTACGCGAACTACCGCTTGCATGGTGAAATCTTTTGTTATTCCATTCTTTATTATTCTGTGAGAATAACCTGTCTATGTGGACTACCGAATGCATGGTGAAATCTTTTATTATTCAATTCTTTATTATTCTGTGGGAATAACCTGTCTACGTGGACTACCGCATGACAGTGAAAATCCATTTGTAGTTTCGTATATTATTTCTTTTCATATTCTTAAATCTAAACTTACCGTGGTAAGTATTGCTTCTATAATTTTTGAAATTAGTGGAATATCCTTGAGTTTTGCGCTTAATCCAGTATCGTTTCATTGGGATATTGATCTGAACTTTCTTATTAAATATCAATATTTTCACCCGGGGCACTATTCACGGTTTACTATTCAGTCGAATTTATTCACCCGAGGATTCGAGATACTTTTTATACCGAGTTACTATTCACAGGTTACTATTCACTCGGAAATTAATCCCTCGGGTATTCGGGTCATTTTTTATGTCGGGGTACTATTCACGGGGTACTATTCCTGAAGTACTATTTACGGGATACTATTCACTCGGGTACTATTCACCCGGAGTACTATTCATGACAAAAATTAATTTATTTTCGGTCCAAATCATTTTTGATACAATATTATTCTTGAATTTTACTCCACAAAGTAGTATCATGTTGACAATTTGGACATTATTGAATTCTGGATAAATTAAATTATAAATCTTTAAAAATTTATCATTTGCTTTCTTTTAATTGAATTCTTATATCATTGTCACCATCCTCATGCTTATATTGTGATAAAAGTCATCTGTGGCTTACGTGCATAGATGTACTATTGATTGGTATGATTATGACCAGGGATTATTCGGTATAATCATGACCGTAATGTTACAAATGATGTGGTAAAAGTCCTCATTGGCCCGTAGTGCATTGATGGAGAGTTGTTGATTTGATCATGACCATTGATGATTACATGAATATCCTTGCCCCGTAATGCAGGGATGATTCGATGATGTGGTTTATTTATTAAGCTGAGTCTCAGCGATAAAGTTGATGAAAAACTTTTTAAATCATAGAAGATAGTAGATATCATGCTCTACTTGATTCTTCTAATGGATTGCTTGTTCCGCTGCAGTTAAACTTGATTTTTATTGTATTTTATCAGTTTAACACTGTTGAAGGCTAACGATAATTTATTCTGCATTATCTTAGTCATAATATTTCTTACTGGGCTAGTTGAGCTCACCCTTTTGCTTTCATTGTTCTCTTCAGGAAATGAGAATATAGCTGGGACTAGTCAGGGAACAGAGTGATGGTCCGAGATGGTGCATTAGTAGTCCTCACTATTCTGTGAAATAATGTGATAATAATTGTAATGAGGACTCCATTGAGTGTGGATATTGTCTAGAAGGCAATATTCTTGTTTAAACTCTCAGCTATGTTTTGTCGTATTTTACACGACAGTTGTATAATTAAGTTTGTAGTTGTATTCTGTACCATGTATTTGGCGACTCAGAATGGGTGATGTATACCTATTTTGGGGGCGTTACAGGTGTGATTCCACTGCAATAAGCTTGGACATTGGAAAAGAAACTGCGAGAAGCATCTTACAGAGCTAACTAGAAGGAGCTTAGTGAAGCTTCGGTTACAAATACAGTTTTGTTCATGATTGAAATAATCTTTTTATAAGTTAAGGTTCTACTTGGGTATTGGATACCGGCTTTAGTTCTCATAAATATAGATTTAAGAAGGAACCAAGCAGAAGTAGAAAGCTAAACAAAGATAAGTAATCCTATGTGTGAGAAATGAAACAAAGGTTATTGCATTAGCCATAGGAACTTATAGTTTAGCGTTGCCAACGGGCAAATATATTAAGTCAATAAGTTGTTATTGTATTCCAGTTCTCTTTAGAAACATTATTTTTATTTTGTTGTTGGACAACAAAATTTTTTGGTATTATATTTAAAAATAGTTGTTGTTCTATTTATAATAATAATATTTTGTATATAACTGAAATATTACTTAATGAATTTTCTGTACTTGACTTACTTAAAAATTATTTTGCATATTGAACAAATTAGTATAGGAAAAGGAGATGATTATTCAAAGAGTTGAATGTGTGTATTTGCTGAAATACAAGTGTGAATTATTTGAAAGGTTCAAAGAATTCAGAAGTGAAACTAATTTAAAAAGTATTAAGATTTTTTGATTAGATCAAGGAATAAATACTTGTGCAATAAGTTTCTAGATCATCTTAAATGGTTTTCTCATAATGGACGCCTCTTGATACGTAATAATTGATTGGTGTATCTAAAAAGAAAAATTATACCTTATTGGACATGATGCGGTCCATAATGATTTTACCGATATTCCTGTATCCTTCTAGGGTCATGCCCTAGAAATGGTTTCATATCTACAAAAAAGATAACCCCAAAATCCATCCCCAAGACTCTATAAGAGTTATGGACAGGGAGAATTCCTAATATGAAGTATGTTAATATAAGGGGTTATTGTAATAACCCGATATTTTCTGTATAATTAAATAAGAAATTTGACATATAATTGTTTGTTTTTGTTTTAAAGGTAGGAATATGTGCAAGGTAATGTGTGTGTGTGTGTGTGTGTGTGTGTGTATATATATATATATGTGTGTGTGTGTGTGTGTGTGTGTGTGTGTGTGTGTGTGTGTGTGTGTGTGTGAGATAAATAAAATTATTTATTACATGAATATTTACAAATAATTTTTTTAAGAATTATTAATCATTTTAAATTATGTTCTTATTATAAATTAATTTTATAGTAGAAATTTTTTTATTATTTATTTTCCATGAAAATATGATTATTATATTATTTAAATAATATATGAAATGATTATTAGAATTATTATAATAACTATTTTATTATATGAATTTATTTCAGATTAATTAAGTTAATTATTATAACTTAATTAATAATGATCTATACATGAAAGATAAATCAGATATGGAATCCAAACCCTAATTCTGGATTCTGGCTAAAGAATGAGAATAATAATATTATATTATTTATATTTTAGTGTTATAAATATGTATGTTATGTATGTAAGGTTAATCTATGGAACAGTTTTAGTGTATCATGACAAACCCTAGAAATACAGTAATAAACCCTAATTTGAAACTCAAACCGGAGTTTATGATTGGTAAGAAATTGTGTTATGTGATTAATGTTAATTATTATAGATATTAATTTTAATTAGAAAAACCCTAATTATTTGAAACATTATTTTTCAAATGGAAAACCCTAATTGCTAATTTAGTCATCTTAATGCTAATTAGTAAGTCTTTAAACTTGATTGGTAAGTTTAGATAATTAGAAAACCTAAACTAATTAAGAAACCCTAATTTGTAATTTAGGAAACCTAATTTTCCATTTTAGCCCTAATTAAGAACCCTAGAAAGTTTTGTACAAGAACCTTAGGGTCAAACCCTAAGGGTCAAACTCTAAGGGTTAGACATTTGACTAGATTGGCATTAAATTTGGAAGCCTAATGACCAAAATGCCCTTTTGCACATTATTTAATAGTTGCTTGCAAATCAATCCATATTTGTGGTTGGTAAACTACCGTTGACTTGCCTTGTGTCTAAAATATCAACATGTCAGCCCTTAAAACACAGCCATATGCATTACAACATCATATATATATATATATATATAGTTTATGAGAGAGAAAAGTCTCATTATTTGCCTCATTCTTTCACAATACACATCAAAGACCTCTCTCTCTCTCTCTCTAACCCTATGAAATACATTAGTATTTCAGTCCCAAATTCAGTCCCTAGTTCATTCACTAACAAATCAGAAGCCTTGGATTCATGTTTTGCTCAAGAAAGGTATAAAACCTAATTTATAATCTGATCTTGGTTGCTATGTTAGATGTTAGTTTTTGTGTGTTAAACATGTTATATGTAGTATATATGGATGATCTGGGTTGCTAGATGTTAGATCCATAACATCTAGAGGCTCGGATTTGATGATTTACAAAATCTGGAAATTTTTATTTTTGTGGTCTGACAATGAATGTCAGGTCCCCTATATCTCTCTCTGTTTATTTATTTGGTGTTTTAGATGTTTGAAGTTGTAGTATGTCACGAGGACTTTGTTCTGGAACTTAAAGTAGGACCAGATCATGCATAGATTGCAAGTTAATCATGGTCAAAGTCGGTTGACCGACCATGACCAAACAAAATCTGGGTAACCCAGATGCTACCCAGAACGCCCTGACAAGTTCTTCATAGACTCGGATCTGACAGTGATTTGATGATTTATTATTTGTGTTGTATTCATCTTGTAATATGTTATGTGGACTACACATCTATGCCTATAAATCACCTAAATGATAAACAGAAAAGAAACAATGGTTGGTCAAACCAAGCAGAAGATCATGGAATCGATTTTTTGGGCAACCTAGAAAACTGATGATCATGTCTTCTGACATGGTTTGACCGGACTGAATCTAGTGATTGTGATGTTGTTAGAGTGATTTTGTGTAATGAATATGTTGTCATACATGTTGGCTACAATCTAGAACTTTTAAATCACAAAAACATTTCATAGATTTCAAGTTCTGGAAGCCCAAATATAGGGCAGTCGAACTGTTCTTCATTTCTAGGTAACCCAGAAAATGAAGAACAGCTTTGACAGCTTGTTCAAGGCCTTTGATCTTGCATCTTGATGATGTACAAACATTGTAGATGATTGAAGAATGTTCTCTGTTAGTTACTATACACAGCCCGACGTCTAGAACACATTTTCTATGAACAGATTGCACGATATAAGGCCACCAAGGTCGTTGACCGGCCATGACCATATGATTTTGGGCAGCCCAGAAACGTAAAGAATAGCTCTGACAACATGTTCTGATCTTTAGATCTTGCACATGTGTTATGTTTTGGTCCAGAATTTTGTGATGAACTTGTACTACTACATATATACTACAACAGTTAATCGATAGCTAGCCTAGAAACATTATATCGTAGGAATTAATCAAGGTCAAAGTGAGACCATTGAACACTGCTTGTCAGTGTTCTTGGTGCTCAAGAACACCTATCACGACAGAAACCGTCGCTAAAGTCTTTAGCGACAAATTTAATTATTTTAGTTTTCTAATTTTCAGAAAATGATTAAAAATAAAAATAAATTCTAAAAATCATTTTAAAATAGAAATTAATTTCTAAAAATTACAAAAATTATTTTAAAAATTATTTTAAGTTATAAAAATTAACTTTTAATAATTTTACATATTTTTCATAAATATTAGTATTTATTTGAATATTATTGATATTTAATTTATTTATTAAATGCATTAAATAAATTAATTAAAAATGATTTTATTATATTAAAAATTATTTTAAATGATAATAAGGTGTTTAATAATATTTTAAGTTATAAAACATAACTTTTAATATTTTAAGATAAATTTAATTAATTATTTAATATTAATGATCACTACTACAAAATACTAAATAGACAACACTTAAATTACAACGTTTTTTTTATAGAAACGTTGTGGTATTTTTTTCCACAACGTTTTAAAAAAAAACATTGTAGATATATATGCAAAAACGTTATCTATTTAAAAAAGGCATTTTTTTTGGTTTTAATTAGATAGCACTTTTTTTTAAAACGTTGTCTATTTACAAAAACACGGAGCAAAAAAAAAAGACGCGAGAATGAAACACGGAGCAAAAAAAAACGACACGGACCAAAATCGGCTACCACTGTATTCTGTTCGCTATTCTTTCTTCTAAATCCCTAAATCCCCATTCAGCAGATTCAGATCTTCTTCGTCGCCTCACTGGAAGGTGAGGAAACCCGGCCTTCCGGCTTCTGGAGTTCGATTGAAGAGGGACGAAAGAAGACGAGTTCATGGACATGCTGCAGGGCACTCGAGATTATTCGATTTGCTTCAGCCACTACCGTTGTCACCGCATCAGCCTCTTCTATCTCCGGCTTCCACTGTCCCGGAGTCATCGGAGGTGGTTAACACTTCGGCGACCCCTAATTCTTCTTCGATCTCTTCATCGTCCACTGAAGGTTGTTTCTTCTCTTTGCTACAGCCTCCGAATTAAAGGTGACTAATGCTTGGAGTTGTGAATTAGGGTTTCCTGCGTTTATCCACCTAATAGTGATGAGGAGAAGGAGATGCTTAGTTGATTTTTTATCCTTATTGTAATTCTCAGGTCTGTGTGAGGGTGGGTGTGCTGCAATTATGGATTCAAGGACATCCTTTCTAGCTGGTCCAACCGTACGCGTGCACTCAGGAGGATTCACCGATTCAGGCTCTATTTGTATAGTCGATCTCAATATTCAAGGTGAAGTTTTCATTATTTTTGCTATTTGTTTACCTTTTACTGGTACGAGGATGAGTACTTTGTTTATTGTTATCTGTGTAGTCCTGGAATTGAAACGGTGATTGAAGGTCAAAACATGGGGAACTTACAAACTAATGAGAATGTTGTATGTAGTACCTGTGAGGCAATCCTAATCCGATTATAAATTAATTGCATCTTGTTGTAATCTGATTATAAATTAGTATGTATAAGTATTAGAAATTGCAGTTTGCGAGCTGTACCTGATCTCAGCAGAATATCAACCCTTCACTATTTGTAAGTTTGGCTTTTAGATCTACTTTATCTTATCCTTTCATTGTACGAGTGTCATACATTGTTATTCTGTTAATTTCTTTGTCCGTTAACTTGATTGCAGCAATAGCTCTGTAAATAATTGAATATTGTATTATACATTGTTATATGAGATTCAGCTGATTTTTAAGTTTCCTCCACTAGCTAAGGCCTAACACAAAAGCATCTTTTAAGATGTCAATGAACGACTGTGCTGTGTAGCACTTACTGGGACTCTCATGATTCATCAACAAATGCCCACACAATGGTAAATAGGTAACTCATTCTCAATCCATGTTATGTCAAGAAAATAAATTGTTTACTTACAGGGTTTTAAAATTTCAAATATTGTTATCTTATACTCTAAATCTTGTTTATTTGATAATGGTATGGTGCAATTATTTACTGCCTGAAAGTTAGTTTTTGACACAGATCTTTTGGTGGATTGTAATAGATACCATTCTTATAAAAGGATAAGATAAAAAGACTGATATTTAGCTTTCTAATGATGACTTTAATGTGTGTGTGTGTGTATGATTTTTCTTTATAAGCTGAGCATGTTATCTGATATAGAGATGAGGAGCATTATGAACATATTTGATATTTTACAATAAGAAACCATAAAGATAGAATAATGGAAGGATGTAATTTTATCTCTCACAGTATTGCAGGATCATTTTCTCGATCTGCTGTGAATTACAATGCTGGAGCACAAACAGCGGTTTCAAACATAATAATGGCAACAACATTTTTATCAAAAATAAAGACTGATTCCCTTTTCTAATATGTTCTTTCCTTCTAATCTTTATTTTATGCCAGAGGCCCCAGATATCTCTAAATGCAGTTACTTCAATAACTGATAGCTTGAAAAGATTGTACATTGAAAAGTGGATTACCGTTTCCTTTTCAATGATTTTGCATTTCCCTTATTGGTGAGTAGACAGGAAAATAGAAATATTTTGAGTTTGTGTTGGGCATGAAGTTTTCATGAATCTTTATATATTAGTATTATATTTTGCATATAAAACTAATATACAATAGTGCTACAATCTTACAATATCTACTCTTAACATTTTAATTTTTTGGGTGCAGGAGCTCACATTGGACCAGAGCCAACTTATGGAAATGAGAAAAAGAATTCATGCAGTCAGAGTATTTTTTCTTTTAGCTATTTCTTATTGTTAGATTATTTGTCGTCAATCAGAGTGTTTTTTCTTTCAGCTATTTCTTATTGTTAGATTATTTGATATATCATGCTATCTGATATTTCACTTGTCGTAATCTTGTAATCAGTCTGGACCTGATGAGAGGAGTATACCTGAGAACACAATAGCTGTTCATGCTGATATGCCATTTAGTGGTCTGACAACTTTTGGTGGAGCATTTTTATCAAAATTTGAGTGTTCCCAAATTTGAAAATTTTCTGAGGTGAATATATTTTTTGCATTTAAACTATTATTTACCCTTTTCCGTATTGATATGATCCGATTGTTCTGATCTTGTTGATCCTTAGAATAGCTGTCACACCTATGTATTATAGATGTGAACTACTAATATATACATGTTTTGTGCTCTGGGTGTGTGGCTTAGCCCTTTGCTTTCTTAATTTTTAATTTTTTGTTCCCAGTGATGATATTTTGGTTTGATAGCCATTAATTTACAATTATCTATCTGCGTCCCCTTCCTCGTGTACCAGTATTTTGCAGCTGTTGATTATCTGTTACCATGAAAGGCTAATTGGCCCAAGGAATACATTGAATCTCATTGAAAGCAACAATATTAGTTAGGAAACATTACTCATCTCAAGTGCTTCAACATGAGGTGGAATCATTTCGAATGCATCCATCCTTACTGTTAATACCAATGCATCTATACGCTCCTGATTGTCGCACCTGATTTAAAACAAACTTGATGAATTGCATTTAATTATACCTTTGATTTGATGTAGTGTGTTTCAACTGATTGAGCAAAATTTTCGTTCCATATCTATAGTTTCATGGCTTAATAAACTCTCTATTCCTCTATTTCTCAATGTGTGCTGGTGCATTGTCTTAGTGGTGACGTGAGTAGTAATGTTTATGTGCAGGGTGGGCTTCTTTTGGGATTTTGAGCTAGCTGCTTACTTGAGCAGGTAGTGGTACAGAAATGCCTGCACATGGAGTTTATGGAGAAATATGTTTAGGAAAGTGACTATAACATGTTATCAGATTGTGCATATCCTTGGTATGGGTTTAGTTTTTTTGGGTATATAATCTGTTAAAGAAAATTTCGGCTGTGGTCTGTACAAGTTCTCAGATTGTCTTGTGCTTGACTGCCTAAAATCTTGCCATGTTGATACAACCCCAGATTGCCTTTGTTTACTAAACTAAGCTACAAAAGCAAAAAAAAAAACTATTTTAATTCTTTGTTATGTTATTGCAGGCAGTGGAAGAATCTCTTAGGAGTGTTAATCTTTTCAATGGAGGAGTTGCTGACAAGTGGGCTGGAAAGTACAGTGGAGGTATGAAGAGGAGGTTCAGTGTTGCCATATCACTAATTTAGTTTCACTTGTATTTTTTAATTCATGTTATTTCATAATCAATGCTTGAGACATTTGAAACTGTAAACAAATGGTATTATTGGGATGTATTTTGAATGGTTGATACATTTTGGTTTTAAATTAAAATGAGAATTTAGACATTTTAGTTATATATCATGGCATTGCAGGTGCATTGGTAATATATGTGAATCACAATATTTTTTTTCTTTTTTTTTCTTTATCTACAACATTTTAAAAATGTTGTATAAATTGGTTAAAAACGTTGTCTGATATACTAAATTACAACGTTTTTATTCAGAAAACGTTGTGGAATCATACATACTACAACGTTTTTAAGCATCTGTTAATTTTTGAAAAACAAATCTACAACGTTTTTTTCCTAAAAAACGTTGTGTATTGTGCTTAACTACAACGTTTTTAAAACATTGTGTAAGGGTGTCAAATAGATGACACCCTTAACCACGACGTTTTCTTGACTGAAACCACAACGTTTTTTTCGCGTTGTCTATTTAATGTTTTCTAGTAGTGGATATTAGATTTATTTAATAATTATATTAAATAAATTAGTTTAAAAATAATTTTAATATTATAAAAATCATTTTAAATGAAAATAAATAGTTTAAAAATATTTTAAGTTATAAAATGTGACTTTTAATATTTTAAGGTAAATTTTATTAATAATTTAATATTAATGATATTAAATTTATTTAATAATTATATTAAATAAATAGTTTAAAAATGGTTTTATTCATTTAAAAATCATTTAAAAAGGAAATAAATGGTTTAAAAATATTTTAAGTCATAATTAATAACTTTTAATATTTTGATAAATAGTACATCAATATTTAAAAATTAATGGTAATTATTTAAAAATAATTTTAAATGTGTTAAAAATCATTTAAGGGTAATAAAAATATTTTAAAAATATTTTGAGTTATTATAAATAACTTTAATATTTTGACAATGGTTTCATTAATAATTTAATATTAATTAAATATTAATGATAATATAATTTTTTAATATTTAAATCATTAATAATGATTTTAGTGTTTGAAAAATCATGATAAATTATAATAATTATTTAAAAATTATTATAAGGCTATGAAAAATAATACGGCTGATATTTAAAATATCTAGAATAATATTAAACTACCCAATAGAGTTTTAGACTCGATAATTACCTGATAAAGCCATCGATACACCATATTGACTTCGAAACCGATCCAGACCTAGATAGTTTGATTTGATAGGTGATTGTTTATGATCGAATGACTGATATAACTATGTGACAATGTGATTAGGTTATGTGTTGACTACAAATAGTAGTACTACGTGTTATGATATGTATTTCTAATCGATAGAATGATCTTATTACTGATAGGTCTCGACATAAAAGATAAAACTAAGTTGTGTAACTGTAAGCAGCAGACTAGGCAAGTATCTAACCTTTGCATTTACTTTATGCAATGGACATGTGTAAGCCAGTTTCAGAACTCTTATTTTATTGTTATTGTTCATGTATCTATACTTTTGTCGATATGTCAGTTCTTTAATTCTATCCGATCATTGGTTATCAATTCAGTATTATTGTACAATCCAGATATATATATTATGTTCGTTAATTTCTAAAATTTGTTAAACAAGTGACCTCACTTAGATAATCATTGTATTTAATCACATATTGATACATACTTATTATTTTTCAGTATGTATTTGTTAATTAAAAGATGTCTAAGCTATTTGACTCGGCTAGACATAGATTTAAAGATAGCGTTGAGATATGTTTTAGCTAATTATTCTGGCTAGACGAATATTTTTTAGAACTTAATAGGTTCGAGAAAAGAACTCAATTATTATTGTCAGGTCAATGCCAATTGCTTTGGCTAAATCGAAAAAGCGATTAGAAATTGAAATCATAGTATTTCGTTGTTATAATTCAAATTCTGATTGTAAGACTGAGAAGAACAACCTTTAATACAAAGGGAAAACTATTGGTCGTATATTCGGCTATTGCGCACAGTTAAGTATTATGCATAATATAGGGTATAATTAAGCTGATCACTTGTTATACTTGCAGAGGGGTATGACTTAATCTTTATGGTTATCTGATACACCTGGGTATATCAAAGGAAATCTTTGATAGTTACTCGAGAATTAAGTTCAAGATCCTTAGGGATCTCTCAGCATAAACTTTGGAAAATATTCCATTTTATTATTACGTATAATTAATTCTTGTTATTCAGTTGAATATCAAAAATTAAAAATAAAAAATAAAGTTCATAGTCTGTTGACTGCTCTCCATTTATAGTTAGTACGCAGTTTTAAAATTTGAGATAGATTTAATATGTTGTTATTATTGATTCAGCTTACTTCATAACCGTTGATTCGTTGTAGAAGTGTCATTCACAGAAAATATTTACTTCTTTCAGCTAACGTTTATTGTCTACTATTACTTGCTGGGCACCCAAATGCTCATTCTTGCTTTAAATGTAAATATTTTTAGCTAAGTATGATCAACCTGAAGGTTCAGGCAAAGGCAAAGGCTAAGCCAGCAGAATAAACTTTATGGTATCCTATGTAATAGTTAGTCTATATTAAGATGATAATATTTATTATCTATCATGTAATGTAGTGTAGTAAGGGTTGAGAAACTGGGATTAGACTTTGATATATATAAATTAAGTTTGGTATTTATATTATTGTTATTATTATTAGTATTATTCCGCTCATAGAAATGGTATCGTGAAGCACTGAGTTCGGGTTTCAAGTACCTGAATTTTGGGGCGTCACAGTTGTCCAGCTTATGTGAAAAGGCTTTAAAGAATAAACTTATGATAAAATTTGATAAGTACAGATTTATGGGACATCTTCAAGTAAGTTTAGGGTATATGTTTTATAATCCTACTTAGCAAAAGGTGTTTATTGCGAAACACGCTACCTTCTAAGATAAAAGTGTTTATCATCGAAGGGGTTAGTGGGAGGATAATAGAATCTTAAAGAGTTCAAGAACCACAAAATACTATAAGTCAAATAAGAGGAACTTGTAGATAGACCTATTATATCACAACCGAATTGTAAATCTCGAATTGTACCGAAAATACCTGGGAGGTATGTATTCATAATAGATGATGATGATGAGGTACGAATCATAGAAAATGATGATCCAGTTACATACGATGAGGTAAGAGTTGTAGACACTCAGAGAAATGGATTGAAGCAAGCTTCACAAAAATGAAACACTCGTTTTGATAAAAAAATTCAAAAGAGTTTGATTTTATCAAAAACAAGAATGAACCTAGTGTGTACAAAAGGGTCAGTGGGAGCATCGTGACATTCCTAATATGATATGTTGATATACTACGGATAAGGAATGACATACCAATGCTATAATTAGTAAAGATAAAGTTGTCTAAACATTTCTTCATGAATGATTTGGAAAGAGTATCTTAATTGGGGATACAAATCTATATAGATAGATTTAAAAGGATGCTCGGCTTAACCCAAGAAACTTATATTCATTTGATGCTAAAGCTGTTTCGCATGGAAAACTCCAAGAGATGTCTCATGTTGATGAGCTCTGGAGTGTATCTTTCTTAATAGTCCCCATAGACTCCTAAAAGAGAGATCGCATGAGTAACTATCATGTATGCAATGAAATATACGAGACCTGATGTTGATCGATCATATTCTGGAGAAGATCACTGTAAGACGGTGAAAAACATCTTAAAGTACTTAACATGTACTAAGGATGTGATCATATTTATGGTGGGTCTAAATTAAAACTAGAGGGCTTAACAGACTCAAGTTTTTTAGACAGAACAAGAGGACAGAAAATTCACTTTAAGGTAAAGCGTTACCTTGAACGGTGGTGTAGTGAATTAGAAAGGTTTCAAATAGCAACGAGTTGCAGGTTTAGGCATAAAGACAAAGTATGCAGCTATAAATGAAGCTGTAAGTTGATTATTTAGATGAAAAGTTTATTTAGATAGTTACTCACTTTCTTAAGTATTTTCTATTTAACTTGCACATCATAAATGATTATCACATAACACATAACATCTTGAATAAATATTAATATTTTATTCATTCATAATCTTTTAAAGATATAGAAATGATAGCATCACTGCTATTTACATCACTTTCCTGAATTGATAAAGTTCCAGGATAACATCATCATATCCCATTGGTCACATAACACTTGGGATTTACAATTTATTTATTATTTAATAATTCACACAACAATTACATTCTCTATTATGGCCTACTAAGATGTTGTATAGCCTTACAGCGCTCCTCTTTCATAATACGAAACATCGTTCTATGATCTAACATATATCATGGCAATTTTTCGAATCGAGTCGGATAGTACATGACTCGGCCTTGAGCTCGGTTCATCGCAATGTGAAAAGCACAGTCCATATCTTCTATTTTGATCTTCTTTGCTTTTACCTCTCCCTCTGCTACCTCTGCACACTGAGAAGCTTTCTCATATGCATCTTCAACTCTTGCTCTCTTGGTGGATTCTTCATTCAAGTTATCCTTCAGTTTTGCAACCTCCTCCATCAACTGCTCATTCTCCCCCTCTGTGTGAACCAGCTTCCATTCCACATTCATGAGACGTTCATCAAGATCCCAGATCTCATCGTCCTTTTGTGTCATCGAAGTTCGACGTTTAGCTACTGGCTCCTCCAACTCCTCGACTCTATCTTGAAGCTCAATGTTGCGATCGTACACTTCGTCATACATTTGAGCTGCGATAGAGTTTGGTGGAAACTCTTCCTCATCCTCATCCTCATCCTTCTGTGGCAGCTCCACGGGGTCTTCCACATCCGTCTCTACCACATCCTCATCGTCAGATATACCCTCCTACTCAACCTCTAGGGTATAACCAGCCACTGTGACCAACAGAGATGACTCCCTTAGAACCAGTTGTTCCCAGACCACCTGAATATCTCGAGGCTCCTCCTCTCTAGGCATCTGAGGTCCCTCCTCCCTAGCCTGACTGGATTCTCTCACATTAACCATCTTGACAACCAAAAATTTTAAGTTTTTAATAACTAACCATCACTACTCGACACTCACGAGCTCATAGGTTGCAACCACATAAGCACATAGAGTGTTTTATTATTTCTTCCTTAAAACTCGATAAGAGTCTATCACCACTATCTTTATCTTTACAAACTCCTATAAGGTTACTACCTAAGGTTTTTCCCCCACCTAAGATTCATAACCTAAAGCTTTGATACTAACTTGTGACACCCCCAAATCTAGGTATTTCATTCTGATAGGATTTGGTGTTCACTATCCAAACATTCATTTCTAACTACCCAAATTTAATAAAATTAAATAATAAATCTTCCCATTGAAGGGTTACAAAATTAAATCCGATCAATCCCAGGTTATCTAATCTTAAAACATTCATCAAATGCGGAAAATTAAATAATTATATCACATAATTAAACCAAGTCTGAAAAAATAAATGTCAATAAATTTACAAGTCTTCAATACTTATTCATCTTGCCTTTTCCTTTGCTAATGGTTGGCTCGTCAACCTTTTCAACTTTAGCTGCAATGGTTATATATATGCAAGAGTGAGCAAAATAAATGCTCACTTGAAAGAATACAATAACTGGCAATGAATAAACTAATTTGAATTGAATAACATATCTTAACATCGATAATCAATAACTGATACTGGAAATTATCTAAGGGTCACAAGATCAAGAACTATGTCCAAGGTTATAAGTATTACTTTCAACTTAAACCTAAATAGTCATTAGACAGTAGGGACTCCCCGTACTTAGGGTGATCAGCCCTTCGTACCATGTATTGTGCACAAACATCTAAACGCTTCTGCGTAAATAATCCCCTATAATAGGGTTGTTCATCATAGTTTTAATATACAAGTCCGCACCAAAGTTAGTTTGGTTTGGATAAGTCTCAAGGGTAATTTAGTATTCAACGAACATCAACTAAGGATTAGTTGAATTAAAAGTTTAGTGACAATGCGAGGGTTTAACAACGACATGTTATAAAGTAATTGTGAACTATAAATGAATAGTATGATACATCAAAGTCATGCTTTAAGAATAACTTTCAAAGCATTAAAATATATAATGAACCTAGCTTGAACAATAATGATAAGCTAAGGTTACATTTTTTATTAAGGAAACAAAATTAAGAACTTTGCTCGATAGAATTCAAGAACTTGCATAATTTGATAAACAAGACAGAATTACAACTTGCATATTTATAAACAATAGGATAAGTGTGACGCCCCCAAAATAGGTATACACAACCCATTCTGAGTCGTCAGATACACGGTACAGAATTCAAATATAAACTTTATTTATATATGTTGAACTGTCGTGCAAAATACGATAACACATAAGCTGTGAGTTTCAATACAAATATTGTTACATATATAATACGACAATTTTCATACTCAAATTATTACAATGCCATATAAAGTACATCAGCAAATATTTCAAGTCTCCAAAGGAGCACGAGAAGATTTCTGTTCTGCTCATTCTAATGGAGTGCATTTTGACGCTTCCAAAGTTGGGTTCTTATCACCCTATTGTTTTTCACCAAAATCAAATATTAAGTGACGTATAATATACGACACACCCATCTTAGGTCCTCAATACAATTATATATTGCATGTCATTCAATTTTATAATGTATTGAGAAACTTCCACAGACTCGGACCATCACACTAATCCCCTGTTATCCTCGCTCGTCCCAGCTACACTCTTAATACCTGTAAGGAATTGAGAAACAAAAGGGTGAGCACAAATAGCCTAGTAAAGAATATTATGACTAAGACAATTAATTTATCAATATCATTCATCAGTAATAAATCAGAGATTTAGAATATATGGTAGATGATAAAAGTTTTCTACCATAATTGTAACGGAATCAACAATCCATTAGAAGAGTCAATTAGAACATAATGTCTACTATCTCGTCCAAATTAAAAGTCCATCGTTAATAGTTCATTACTGTAATACCCATCAACAGTTTTTTGTTGTACCCAAGACAATGAGAATTTTAATCTCCTGTCTTCACCTGACCCACTAAAGATTATAGTTAAATTCATAATTCAAATTTATAATCATATAAATCAACAGTTTCTGTGACACCCCCAAAATAGGTATAAATCACCCATTCTGAGTCGCCAAATATATGGTACAAAAATCAAATACAAACTTCTTTTATACAATACGACAAAAAGTAACTGAGAGTTTTTACACGAACATTATCTAATAGGCAGTATTCAAACACAAAAAGGAGTCCTCATTACAATTATTATCACACTATTTTATAAAATAGTGAGAACTACTATAGCCACCATCTCGGACCATCACTCCGTTCCCTGACTAGTCCCGGCTACGTTCTCATTTCCTGAAGAGAACAATGAAAGCAAAAGAGTGAGCTCAACTAGCCCAATAAGAAATATTATGACTAAGATAATGCAGGATAAATTATCGTTAGCCTTCAACAGTGTTAAGCTGATAAAATACAATAAACATCAAGTTTAACTACAGCGGAACAAGCAATCCATTAAAAGAGTCAAGTAGAGCATGATATCTACTATCTTCTATGATTTAAAAAGTTTATCATCAATTTTATCGTTGAGACTCAACTTAATAAATAATCCACATCATCGAATCATCACTGCACTACGGCTAAGGATATTCATTAGTATCACGTCCACGAATAATCCTTGCACTACAGGCCAATGATATTCGTGTAATCATCAATAGTCATGATCATACCAGCAACTGTCCATCAATGCACTACGGGCCAATGAAGACTTTCACCGCATCATTTATAACATTACGGGTCATGATTATTCCGAATGATCCCTGGTCATAATCATACCAATCAACAGTCCATCTATACACTACGGCCAAAGATGACTTTCATCACAATATAAGCATGAGGATGATGACAATGATATAAGAATTCAATTAAATGAAATCAACGGATAAATTTTAAAGATTTATAATTTAATTTATCTAGAATTCAATAATGTCTAAATTGTCAATATAATACTGCTTTGTGGAGTAAAATTCAAGAATAATATTGCATCAAAAATGATTTGGACCGAAAAGAAATCAATTTTTGTTATGAATAGTACTCCGGATGAATAGTACTCAAGTGAATAGTATCCCGTGAATAGTATTTTAGGAATAGTACCTGTGAATAGTACTTTGTGAATAGTACTCAGGAATAGTACTTTGTGAATAGGACCCGTGAATAGTACTTTGTGAATAGTACCCCATAAATAGTACTTTGTGAATAGTATACCGTGAATAGTATTTTGGCATTAAAAGACCAATAATTATCAAGAATGCTCAGAATAATATTTCTATGAAAAGATACTGTATGAAGCACAAATATCAAGGATATTCTACTAATTTTACGGAGTATAGAATCAATACTTTAACAGAATGATTGTAGAATTAGGAATACGAAACCAAAAAATATTACTCACATACTACAGAGTATGGAAGAAAATATTATTTCTTACGAATACTGAACAAAAATAATATTTCTTACCTTAGAAGAAGACTAGATACTAGAATAGTGAAGTAGCAGAATACTTTTCTTCTTTCTCCCTATAGCTTCTCTCTCTATAATTGCTCTTGTGAGTCTTAGTGAATTGGTGAGAATGAAAGAAGAATGAGCTTCTATTTATAGGAAAATATAATTTCGATAATTGCACGTTATGGGGCTCGAATTATTACAGTATACTACCTTCATCTCTTTCTCTATTTTTAATTTACTCCTAAAAGTATTATCAAACTTGCACCACCTCCCCTAATAGTACATGCATGTGAATCAATAGTAAATGCATGTTAATCAATCATTCATGTGAACAAATAGTTATATGCATGTGAACTAATAGCAATTTATTGCTTATTTATCTGATTAATTACCCGATTGGTCAATATAACCTCCAAAAATCAATTCTTATCGAAATAAATATCAATTTCTACTAACACTAATAATCCCAACACAATGAAACTATCAATTTTATCTTTAATCAACACAAACTTATTCATCAATAATATTATAACTCATAATATTTAACATCTAGATCATTCCCAGGAAAGAGGGGGCTTTCCGATAAGAATTTCTCCCTATTGGCGCGCAATTAGGTGACTAAAGCCCTTTCCTCGACAGAACTTTCAAGACATCGTCAATAATATAAATAATAATATGAATAACTTTGTCGTCTAAATTATTGATTTAATAATATAAAATATTATGTAGATGATACTGTGATAATAATTGAATCAATAATATGAGAGATATTATGCAGCAATTACTGTAGCAATAATTGAGTATAACTGAGTGACTTCTCACGTAAGCATCAATAATCAATACCATGTGCTACTATACAACCACGCGTATTACTGTACTTTTACCACCGGGTAGTTCAATAGTTTAACGGTAAAACTTTCACCGTTATTTTTATAAAAAGATATTTATGTCGTTTTCAAACTACGACAATACTTCTGTTGTGGGGTCCAACAATGATTGTGTCATCGTACTAATATTCCCTGTTAAAATGAATATTTCCCGACCAATTGAATATTTTATAACAACTTGCTTACTTTATAAAATTTATAAATATTTCTCACAACTATAACATTATATCAAATCCACACCATAATATTCAAAAATATATTTTGAGAAAAATTAATCTTTATTCATAAAAGTTGGGATCTTACAACCTCCCCCTTCTTATAAAATTTTGTCCTCGACATTAGGGTACGTACCTGGTATGTCGAAGAGGTAAGGATACCTTGACTTCATCTCAGATTCTAACTCCTAAGTCATTTCCTCAACATCGTGGTTTCTCCACAAAACTTTGACTTGAGGTATAACCTTGGAGTGAGATTTTAATAGGTACTTCCTCATACGTTAAATCTTCCGCTATCTCATCTGGTTCTAATTCAATAATGTAGTTCGGGTCTTTCACATATTTACGTAACATAGATATGTGAAAAACGTTATGAACACGAGACATACTTGGCGGTAAGGCGAGTCTATAGGCCACAATTCCTACTCGATCGAGGATTTTGATGTCCCAATGAATCGAGGATTGAGCTTTTCTCTCTTTCCAAATCTTATAACTCCTTTCCATGGAGCAACACGTAACAACACGTAACGACACATGATCTCCAACATTGAATTCCACATCCTTTCGATGGAGATCAGCATAACTCTTTTGTCAGTCTTGTGAGGTTTTTATATGTTGCCGGATCATTTGAATCTTTTTCGTAGTTATGCGTACAAAATCCTGTCCCAACAACGTTGCTTCACCCACCTCATCCCAGCATACTGGAGAACAACACTTCCATCCATACAATGCCTCGAATGGAGCCATGCCAATACTTGCTTGATAACTATTATTGTAGGAGAATTCTACTAATGGCAAGAACTTGTCCCAACTTCCTTTGAAGTCAAGGACATAGAGTCTTAATAGATCTTCTAGAGTTTGAATAGTCTTCTCCGACTGCCCATCCGTTTGAGGATGATATGCCAAACTAAATCGTAAATCCGTGCCCATAGCTTTTTGCAAACTAATCCAAAATTGTGAAGTGAATCTTGGGTCTCGATCAGAAACTATGCATACTGGCATACCATACAGTCTTACAATCTCGTTTATGTATATATGAGCAAGACTTTCAAGTGAATAAGTTTCTCGTATTGGTAAGAAATGAGCATACTTGGTTAGTCTATCGACAATAACCCAAATCGCATCTATACCTTGAGAAACCTTGGGAAGACCAGTAACTAAATCAATGGTAATGTGCTCCCACTTCCATTCTAAAATTTTAAGTGATTGCAATGGACCTTTTGGTACTTGATGCTCTGCCTTGACTCGTTGATACGTTAAACACCCTGAGATAAACTCTGCGATCTATCTTTTCATATTGCTCCACAAAAATGTATATCGAAGATCACGATACATTTTGGTACTCCCAGGATGGATTGTAAATGGTGTATTGTGCGCCTCCATCATAATTTTATACTTTAAACCAGGGTCGTTAGGAACACAAAGTCTGGAGTTGACTTAAAGTATTCTTTCTTCATCGATTTTTGCTTCTAGAATAGCACTTTCTTGCACTTTCTTTTTCATACGCATCAGCTCCAGGTCTTTTGCTTGAGCAACTTTAACTTTATCGATTAAAGTCAATTCTACTCGTATATTTGTCATCATCACATAGGTCTCTGTAGTCTTTATCTCTATCTTCATCCTTTATAAGTTATATAAAATGGGTCTTTGCGTTGAAAATATCGCACTCGTACCCCGCATATGATCTTCTACTCAATGCGTCAGCTACCACATTCACTTTTCCAGGATGGTATTGAATGGTATGGTCGTAATCTTTCAACAGCTTGAGCCAACGTCGTTGTCGCATGTTGAGCTCCTTTTAGGTGAAGAAATATTTAAGGCTTTTATGATCCGTATAAATCTCTACTTTCTCCCTATACAGGTAATGCCTCCAGATTTTAAGCGCAAAAATGACAGCTGCCCACTCTAGATCATGAGTAGGATAATTCCTCTCATATTCTTTGAGTTATCATGAGGCATAGGCTATGACTTTTCCATGTTTCATGAGAACACAACCTAAACCTTTGCCTGAAGCATTGCTGTATATGACAAATTCCTTTGAACCAGATGGTATTGTCAGAACAGGTGCTGAAATAAGTCTCCTCTTGAGTTCTTGAAAACTCTTCTCACATTCCTCGCTCTAACCGAATTTTGTATCTTTTCTAGTCAGCTGAGTTAATGGAGTAGCGATTCGAGAAAATCCTTCAACGAATCTCTGATAATAACCAACTAAGCCGAGAAAGCTACGTACTTCGGTCACTGACTTAGGTTGCTCCCAGCTTTGAATTGCTTCAATCTTCGCTGGGTCAACAGATATTCAATGATTTGATATCACGTGCCCAAGGAATGCTATTTCCTCAAGCCAGAACTCACATTTCTTCAACTTAGCATATAACTTGTTTTCACGAAGCTGTTGGAGTATCAACCTCAAGTGTTGTTTATAATCTTCACGGCTTTTAGAGTAAATGAGGATGTCATCAATAAAGACGACTACAAAGTGATCAAAATATTTCTTGAATACTCGGTTCATCATATCCATGAAGGCGGCATGAGCATTAGTCAATCCAAAGAGCATGACTAGGAATTCATAATGCCCGTACCGAGTTCTGAAAGCTGTCTTTGGAATGTCATCGATTTTAATCTTTAACTAATTATATCTGGAACGAAGATCGATCTTTGAAAAGAATTTGGCGCCTTGCAACTGGTCAAACATGTCATCAATACGAGATAACGGATACCTATTTTTGATGGTGACATGATTCAACTCCTGATAGTCAATACAAAATCGCATACTTCCATCTTTCTTCTTTACGAATATAATAGAAGCACCCTAAGGAGACGTACTAGGACGAATGAAACCGATGTCTAATAATTCATGCAGTTGTGTCTTTAACTCCTGAAGTTCAATAGGAGCCATTCGATATAGGGCATTGGAAATGTGTTTTGTATCGGGTTCAAGGTCGATACCAAACTCGATTTTATGCTCCGTGGGTTAGCCATGAAGTTCTTCGGGGAATACGTCAGGAAATTTATTAACAATAAAAATATCATTCAAATCTGACGTATTTTTATTTAAATCTGTGACATGGGCTAAGAGAGCTTGACATCTGTTTTTTAATAAACGAATAGATTTATGGCTTGATATGACAGTGATTGACTTTAGTGGTTTGGTTGCTTGAATTCACATAATAGGTTGGTTAGGAATATGGAAGCTAATAAACTTATGAAAATAATCAATTTTATCATGATGAGTGGTTAACCAATCAATCCCTAAAATCACATCGAATGTAAGTATTTTCAAAGAGATAAGATCGACAAGTAACGTACGGTTGCCTATATGAATCAAACAAGACTTATAAATAGTAGATGTAGTGAAGGTTTTTCCCAATGGAGTTTCAACAGATAAGTCAAAGTCTAATTTCTCTGGAGTTCAATTTAAACATTGAGCTCAAGTAGGAGAAATAAAAGAATGGGTAGAACATGTATCAAATAAGGTATAGACTTCGCTAGAGTTTATGATTAGCTTACCCGTGATGACTTCGTTCTGGTTCCTCGCTTTTTGGGAGGTCACGACAAACGCTCTCCCTTGAACTTTCGGCTTTGACTTCTCTGGGATGGCCTTTGGTGCCTCCATCCCAGCTGAACTTGACTTCACTGCACGACAAAATCAGGTTAGGTGACATTCTCTTCCGTAATTATAACATGTTTTAGACTGCTGCGTATAGTTTGAACTGATGTGTCCCTCCCCTCCGCATTTGTAGTATACGATCGGTGATCATTCTCCTTCTTTAACAACGGGTGCTGGTGCTGACATCTTTCCATCATTATTGAATCTCCTCTTCTTGAAATTTTCACTCCTTTTGTCTTGGCCATGATTACCACCGAAGTGGTTACCATTTCTGGCATGTTGATTCCCTCCACGTTTGTTGTCACCGCTTCAATGACTGCTACCATTGATATTATCATTTTGTAAACTTCTCTCTGTGACGTCCCCAAATTTAGGTACTTAAAACCCAAATTCAATGCTTCACGATACCATTTCTTTGAGCAGAATAATAAAAATATTGTCATAAATATCAAACTTAATTTACATATCAGAGTTGTCTAAATCCCAAGTACGCGACCTTAAAACATTCATTACATGATACTTAATAAATATTGTCATCTTATTTAAGTCTAGCTATTACATATGATATAACAATCTTATTCTGACAGCTTTCCTTTCCCTTTGTTCCTGGCAGAGCCCTCTGGTTGATCATACTTAACTGAAAACATTTAAATTAAACAAGGATGAGCATTTGAGTGCCCATCAAGTAACAAAAATTATAAATAATAGCTAAAAGGATTAAATGTTTTCTTTCTACTACCATTCTACAACGAATCAATAGTTGTTAAGTAATCTGAACCGATAATAATAACATAACAACTCTCTATCAAATTTTTGAAACTACGTGCTGACTATAAATAGGGTTAAGGTGACATACTATGAATATTATTTTTAATTTTTGAATAGGTTTAGCAGAACTTCATCCGCAAACTGTCATAACTTACGGGCACGGGGGGGGGGGGGGTGATCAGCCCGTTATGCCCTGGATTGATCAATACTACGTACCAGAACGATATTCTCGTTCATCATATCCGCCTCAGGCGCACAAAAGTTTTCCCATGTTTGGGATGTTCATACTTAGTCAAGAATCCGAACCAAAATAATTTGATTGGATACCAAAAGGTTTTATCATGTTCAACAATATTTCTAAATCTGTGTCTAGCTGATCAAATAGCTTAGACGGCTTTTACTTATTGTATACATACTGGTGATCAATAGGTATATATATATATATATATATATATATATATATATATATATATATCAACGTGTGATTAAATACAATGATTATCCAAGTGGGGACACCTGAATAACCATATTTAGAAATTAACGAACAGAATATATATCTGAATTATAATATAGTACCATGTTGATAATCAATGATTCGGATATAACATATATAACGATAGGGTTAATAATCTAATACAATAATAATATAATTCTGAATCTTCTTACTTATGTCTATTGCATAAAGAAAATGGAAAGGTAGGATATTTGCTCAATAAAAGTAGAGTTCAAGGAACTTGCATTCAAAGAGATAAACTTACGATATTCATTGAATAAAGTAAAGCAAGGATTTATGATACTTGCACAATGAAATTTGAGTACGGTTAGGAAACTTGCCTTAAGCGTAGTTTACCAAGATATTGCTTAACAATACTCTTTCGAATCCTAGCATAATATAATACGCGTATAGGATATTCATTAGTGACATATGCTCACACATGATATATAAGTTTAAATGCATACATAACCGTCTAAGTTAGTTCTATAATCCTTACACATAGCCTATACTTATAATACCATATTAGTTATACAAGTTCAACATGTACATCTATTATCTTAATTTACTATCATACACAAGTGAAATTTATTAATGCTAACATATAGTGCTAGTCTTCTAATCGCATAATCTTATACGTATGTCATCACATGAAATTTAGTTTATAATATACCATGCCATAGTTGAAATCACAATTTGTCTTTAAAGGGGTAAACACTTATTCATCATAGGATCCTGTCAACAACATGCTTATTAACACATGAATACTACACTGGACATGAATTACTGATTAGAGTAACAACTTAGGTATTTATGAAACTGTGGTGCGGCCGCGCCTGATTTGTACTAAGGAGACGCACGGCCGTGTGGCTCCCAGTTCAAACCAGGACATGGTTGCTCCTGTAGTAAACCAGTGAACACATGCCTTGCACAAATACGAATAATCATGCACAACACAAATGTTAGTACGTGAATAACAAAGTTTGACCTTATATCCTAACATTAACATATGTGATCATCTATTCTTATTTAATCAAGACTTTAAGTACTTAAATTCATAATTTTCCTACGTTTAGTCGTTAAACACATGCTATGTGGTCTATAGGTTTCTACTACACATGCTTGCATTAGTTAAGTCGTGTATGTCAAGTTGTGACATTTTACTTATTTCCTGCTTGTTTTAAACCACATTTAACTAGTTTAATTGTGCATAAGACTCACTAGGCATTCATATTAATCACATTTACATACATGACACGCCTAATCGTGATGTCTCATATACATAAGTTAAACCACATAAGCATGCTCACAAATCTTAACTCAAAGCGTACATAGAGTTTATCAAGTTTATTTTGAAAACTTTAAGTTTTCATTAGTAAAATTTATTCAAGCATGTAAGGTAAGTTCACATATTCCATAATATGCTTCCTTAACCACATAATAGGTCACATATATATGTTTTGAAGTTCAAAACTTAGTTTATGCATAGTTCATGTACACATAGCTAATATAGTCTTTTACTTGCACTTTTTCTTTTAATTTATGCTCGACTACATCATACACACACCAACAAGGTAACTAACATATTGATCACATTTTAAGGTATATCAGAATTTGATACGTTGGCACATAAAATCAGGATATGTTTTTAAAAAAGGTTTATCAAAACTAATTTTCAACTTTTTAAGTCCTCTTCGAATAATCAAACTAAAATCAACTAACACGGCTTATTATATGCATAGAAATTTCAGTCCATATGTGCAGGTTATTTATATGCATGAACTAATTAACATAGCATGCTTAGAACATCTTAAGGAGCTAACAGGAGTAACTGTGCTATACTACCCGCGCGGTGAAAGACTAGGGAAGTGGCGCGGCCGCGCTACTTCGTCCAGAATCAAAAAAATATGGCTCTACTTCTGCAGAGCCTCAATCACAAGCATTGCTAACAGCTTCTGTCGCAACACAAATTACTTCTAGACATACATACACACTTAATTAACACAAGAGCATGTTATCTTCCACCAATTACAGAGAATTTAAGTATTTGTAAGAATTTAACAAAACTTAACTAAGAACATATTTTTATACCTTTGCTTTAACTCCAAAATCAGATTACTCCCTCTCACTCTCTATAACAACCAAGCAAGTAATTCTCAGCAACATAGCACATGAAGTAGAGTGCTAAATTTATAGAAAACTTACTACCCATTCCAAGCCATTGTCCAAGAAATTAAACCATGAGATGGAGGGAGAATTCATTAGGTAATTAAGAGTTGGTTCAATAGTGGCCAACCACCCCCATTACCCATACCTTTCTTCATCATGGCTAGCTATTGGGAAGTTTAAGAGATGAAGGAATAGGTAGCCTTAGGCCAATGGTTCTTCACGTGGGGAAGAAAAGTGACTCACAAAATGGGACAAGCCAAATCTCAGCATTTGATAGTTATCAAATGCCACATACTATATGTTTAATACACATATATGTATACTTAGGTTTTAAATCAAATTGGGTGCATACATGGGTTTAAATGATATGGCAATATTATGTTAGCAATTTAGGGTATTAAATATAATCCATGTACATTTTGATAATGCCCAATTTAGGATTTTATTTGAGTAGTGACACACCACATCATCATAACCTTTATTATATTATTTACTCACATAGTCATAAGATATGTATTAATGCACTATATATACACATTACATTGCCTTTTTTTTTTATTAAAATAATAGTTTAAAATATGTTCATGGTATATTATTTTAATAAATACCCACATACCTATTGTCACATACATCTTTCATGATGTATTCATATCATATAGTTTTAATAAACCTTAATATATGGTTACTATATATAGTATAGTCACATAAATGTCGTACTACACTATATAATGTAGTTGTAATCCATATGGTATATTACATTATTTAATTATTGCACACTTGCACATAACAGTCAATATAATATTATTATATTAATAACTTACTTATTTGTCAATAATTAATTTATTCACCTTCTTGATTAATTAATACCAATATTAATCCATTCTCATTGATTAATGTAATTGTGGGTCTCTATAACAATTAATTATCTTATTATATTCACAGATACGTGGCTAACAATAATAATCACATATCATTAATTAATCACCATCACAATTAATTAATACTATACAATTACAATTATCAATTATGATTAATTAATTATTCACTTCATAATTCCTAATAATCATATCATACCATAATCATATTTTCATGAAAATAATTGATAAATATTTTTATTACAAAATTAATTTATTATAAGAATATAATCTATAATAATCAATAATTCTTAAAAAGAAATTATTCACAATTATTCATTTAATAAATAATTTTATTTATTACATAAATACATATACTTTACATTGCACATAATCTCACCTTTATATATATAAAAAAATTATAACCAAAATTTTTTATTTAAAATATTGGGTTATTACATTCACCCTTCCGTATAAGGAATCCGTCCCCGGAATCACCGCTAAAAAAAAACTTATAGACACTAGGGCAAATAGCATACACAGTCATTTAAAGTAGATCTCGATCAGATTCGATTGAACTGATCTTTAACTATTCAATCTAAAGCTTGTCTATCTGATCATACGGACATGTGATTTCTAGCAGAACTCAAATTTCTCCTTCAAAATTTTTTTATAAAATAATTTACTATATTTACGAAAATTCATATATACGAAAATAGAATTCATATGAATAATACCCGGAGTTCCATCCCCGGTTGCTACGGTATCCTGAACCGTCATATTGAAGACTCTCGCGATTGATTTTGTCGAAGTTGGTCCCGTTATCGCTAGTGTTCCGTTGCCTTTCCCCGCATTCACGTTTCCTATATCCATTCTCCTTTTTGGACAGTCCTTTACCTTATGATCCGTTGATCCACACAAAAAACACCCACCACTAATCCTAGGATTGGGGAAGTTAGGAGAGATATGTCCCTCCTGCCCACAGTTATAGCACATGAACTTACCACTAAGACACTATCCTGAATGATTCTTCTCATAATTCTTACACTGCATAGCCTGCTTTTTCACACCTTCTTGCTTGACTTGGACACTCCCAACATTGTTCTATTTTCTTTTTCCATTCCCACTACCTACTTCTACCTTCCCGGCTCCATCACCCTTATTCTTTTTCTCCTTATTGTAGAGGCTCATGGCCTCACTTCCCCCTTCAGCTATGATAGCCTTTTCTAAGAGTGCGGCAAGCGTATTGATTTGCAACACCACTACCTTATTATAGAGCCATGGTTTTAGGCCTAGCTCAAAACTCCTTGCCTATCTAGCCTCCGTATCCAGTTGGTGTGGAGCGAACCTAGCTAATTCATTGAACTTTGCTGCATACTTCGTAACTGTCAAGTTTTCCTGTTTCAATTCCAAAAACTTAACCTCCATCCTAGCCTGTACACTAGCCGAGAAATAGTTCTCAAAGAATAGCGTCTTAAACATAGTCCATGCTATCACTTCTTCTCCTGCCCTAGCTTGATTTGCCTCCCACCAGAAATTCGCCTCTCCCTTCATCATATAGGTGGCAAAAGCTGTCTTTTGCCCCCTCATATACCCTAGCGACTACAAATGCTTTTTCTATTTCCTTAACCCAAGTTTGGGCTTCAATCGGGTCAGTGGTACCTCTAAATTCGGGCAGTCCTACGGCCTTAAAATCCTTGAAGTTTGTAAATCGATTGTCTGGCTGATTTCCTGCCGCTAGCATTCCATTCTGCGTGGCCTGAGCTACCATGTTCCCAAAATTTTGCATCAGGTCTGGTTGTTATCCTCCGGCATTGTTGATAGACTCTTCTGCCCTTTGGTCTCGAATTTGACGTCTTGACGGCATTTTCTAGTTAAATAAAACAAAATCTATATTTTATTAACTTACATTCTATATCTTATCGTATAGGTTTAATATTTCAAACTTATTCCATTAATCAAACATAGATTCATATTCATTCGACTAATTCATAGTACATATCATAGCACATACTGCTTTAAACATCCGATATCCCTTTGTGAACATAAAAGTCGAGATTTACAACCTTAACTAATACAAAAGTTGGGAACATTATATTACACAGACATACTTATCATATATATTACATTAAACACACCTACACAACAGAACCTATACTACCTAGTTACTACGTGTTTTCCTTGGACAACCCTTCGCCTGATGACCTTCCAATCCACAAATAAAACATGCACCTGGTTTATAGTCAAGACAATAAAGAGTGATATGTCCCTCATAGCCGCAAAGATAACATATCTATTTTCATTTCTTCTTCTCGAGTTTTCCTACGTCGTGATCTTCTATCTTTCTTTTCCCCTTCTTGTTCGGAGCTGCACATGATGTGTAGCTTTTGGCTCCCCTCTGATCAATTTGGATCTTAAGCTTATCTTGTTCTTCCATCGTTTCGATTAATGCCTTTCGCAATTGACTATTTAATAGTTTTTCTATTTCCCACAACTTTTCCAGAGAAGAAACCTTGTTCCTCAAACTTTGCACTTCGATTGATGCTTGATCAGCCCCAACTTTGGTGTCCGAATCACTATCTGTTAGTTCCATCATTTATGGGTCCGGTACTATATTTTCCAAAATGATCACCTCATCAAGGTTATCTTCAACGTGAGCCTCTATTTCAGCT
The DNA here is from genome assembly GCA_016801055.1 of Panax notoginseng. Lineage (NCBI taxonomy): Eukaryota > Viridiplantae > Streptophyta > Magnoliopsida > Apiales > Araliaceae > Panax > Panax notoginseng. The sequence continues at coordinate 156,697,698 of CM029014.1, forward strand.
ATTGATTTTGACATTGGCTCGGTTGTGGATATTGACTCATTCTTTACGATTCGAAGGTATCCTAATCTTTTTCCACCTGACATCTACACATAATTATCTAGATTAGTATATATACACACAACAAATAAAAATTGTACATAAGTTATTTTTATTTTGTTTTACGATGAATTTATTCAATTCATCTCCCTTAAAACTCTATACGAGTTATTTGTATTTTCAACGTTTACCTATGCCCTAAGGTTATAGCCTAAGGTCTATCCCACCTATGGTTTCTAACCTTAAAGCTCTGATACCAACCTGTTATGCCCCCAAATTCAGGTACTTGAAACCCGAATTCAGTGCTTCATGATACCATTTCTTTGAGCGGAATAATAAAAATATTGTCATAAATATCAAACTTAATTTACATATCAGAGTTTTCTAAATCCCAGGTACGTGACCTTAAAACATTCATTACATGATACTTAATAAATATTATCATCTTATTTAAGTCTAGCTATTACATATGATAACACAGTCTTATTTTGACAGCTTTCCTTTCCCTTTGTTCCTGGCAGAGCCCTCTTGTTGATCATACTTAACTGAAAATATTTAAATTAAGCAAGGATGAACATTTAAGTGCCCAGCAAGTAACAACAATTATAAATATTAGTTGAAAGGATTAAATGTTTTCTTTGTACTACCCTTCTACAACGAATCAATAGTTGTGAAGTAATATGAACCGTTAATAATAACATAACAACTCTCTATCAAATTTTTGAAACTACGTACTGACTATAAATAGGGTTAAGGTAACATACTATGAACATTGTTTTCAATTTTTGAATAGGTTTAACAGAACTTCATCCGCAAATCGTCATAACTTACGGGCACGGGGGGGGGGGGGGTGATCAGCCCGTTATGCCCTGTATTGATCAATACTACATACCAGAATGATATTCTCATTCATCATATACGCCTTAGACACACAAAAGTTTTCCCATGTCCGGGATGTTCATACTTAGTCGGAAATCCGAACCAAAACAATTTGATTGGATACAAAAAGGTTTTATCATGTTCAACAATATTTCTAAATCTGTGTCTAGCTGATCAAATAGCTTAGACGACTTTAACTTATTGTATACATACTGGTGATCAATAGGTGTATATATATATATATATATATATATATATATATATATATATATCATGTGATTAAATACAACGATTATCCAAGTGGGGACACCTGAATAACCATAATTAGAAATTAACGAACAAAATATATATCTGAATTACAATATAGTACCATGTTGATAATCAATGATTCAGATATAACATATATAACAATAGGGTTAATAATCTAATACAATAATAATATAATTCTGAATCTTCTTACTCATGTCCATTGCATAAAGAAAATGCAAAGGTAGGATATTTGCTTAATAAAAGTAGAGTTCAAGGAACTTGCATTCAATGAGATAAACTTACGATATTCATTGAATAAAGTAAAGCAAGGATTTATGATACTTGCACAATGAAATATTAGTACGGTTAGGAAACTTGCCTTAAGCGTAGTTTACAAAGATATTGCTTAACAATACTCTTTCGTATCCTAACATAATATAATACGCGCATAGGATATTCATTAGTGACATATGCTCACACATGATATATAAGTGTAAATGCATACATAACCGTCTAAGTTAGTTCTATACTCCTTACACATAGCCTATACTTATATTACCATATTAGTTATATAAGTTCAACATGTACACCTATTATCTTAATTTACTATCATACATAAGTCAAATTTATCAATGCTAACATATAGTGCTAGCCTTCTAATCGCATAATCTTATATGTATGCCATCACAGGTAAATTAGTTTATAATACACCATGCCATAGTTGAAATCACAATTTGTGTTTAAAGGGGTAAACACTTATTCATCATAGGATCCTATCAACGAAATGCTTATTAACACATGAATACTACACTGGACATGAATTACAGATTAGAGTAACAACTTAGGTATTTATGAAACCACATTACAACTACACAAATCTGATCCTACTGTAGGGTGGTGCGGTCGCGCCTGATTTGTACTAAAGAGACGCGCGGCCGTGTGGCTCCCAGTTCAAACCAGGACATGGTTGCTCCTGTAGTAAACCAGTGAACACATGCCTTGCACAAATACGAATAATCTTGGACAACACACATGTTAGTATGTGGATAACTAAGTTTGACCTTATATCATAACATTAACATATGCGATCATCTATTCTTATTTAATCAAGACTTTAAGTACTTAAATTCATAATTTTCCTACGTTTAGTTGTTAAATACATGCTATGTGGTCTATAGGTTTCTACTACACATGCTTGCATTAGTTAAGTCGTGTATGTCAAGTTGTGACGTTTTACTTCATTCCTGCTTATTTTAAACCACATTTAACTAGTTTCACTGTGCATAAGACTCACTAGGCATTCATATTAATCACATTCACAACCATTTCTAACAGCTTCTGTCGCAACACAAATTGCTTCTAGACATGCATACACACTTAATTAACACAAGGGCATGTTATCTTCCACCAATTATAGAGAATTTAAGTATTTGTAAGAATTTAACAAAACTTAACTAAGAACATATTTTTATACCTTTGCTTTAACGCCAAAATCAGATTACTCCCTCTCAATCTCTATAACAACCAAGCAAGTAATTCTCAGCAACATAACACATGAAGTAGAGTGCTGAATTTATAGAAAACTTACTACCCATTCCAAGCCATTGTCCAAGAAATTAAACCATGAGATGGAGGGAGAACTCATTGGGTAATTAAAAGTTGGTGCAATAGTGGTCAACCACCCCCATCACCCACACCGTTCTTCATCATGGCTAGCTATTGGGAAGTTTAAGAGATGAAGGAATAAGTAGCCTTAGGCCAATGGTTCTTCACGTGGGAAAGAAAAGTGACTCACAAAATGGGACAAGCCAAATCTCAGCATTTGATAGTTATCAAATGCCACACACTATATGTTCAATACACATATATGTATACTTAGGTTTTAAATCCAATTGGGTGCATACATGGGTTTAAATGATATGGCAATATTTTGTTAGCAATTTAGGGTATTAAATATAATCCATGTACATTTTGATAATGCCCAATTTAGGATTTAATTTGAGTAGTGACACACCACATCATCATAACATTTATTATATTATTTACTCACATAGTCATAAGATATGTATTAATGCACTATATATACACATTACATTGCCTTTTTTTATTAAAATAATAGTTTACAATATGCTCATGGTATATTATTTTAATATATACCCACATACCTATTGTCACATACACCTTTCATGATTTATTCATATCATATAGTTTCAATAAACCTTAATATATGGTTACTATATATAGTATAGTCACATAAATGTCGTACTACACTATATAATGTAGTTGTAATCCATATAGTATATTACATTCTTTAATTATTACACACTTGCATATAACAGTTAATATAATATTATTATATTAATAACTTACTTATTTGTCAATAATTAATTTATTCACCTTCTTGATTAATTAACACCAATATTAATCCATTCTCATTGATTAATGTAATTGTGGCTCTCTATAACAATTAATTATCTTATTATATTTACAGATACGTGGCTAACAATAATAATCACATATCATTAATTAATCACCATCATAATTAATTAATACTATACAATAACAATTATCAATTATGATTAATTAATTATTCACTTCATAATTCCTAATAATCATATCATACCATAATCATATTTTCATGGAAATAATTGATAAATATTTTTATTACAAAATCAATTTATTATAAGAATATAATCTATAATGATCAATAATTCTTAAAAAGAAATTATTTACAATTATTCATGTAATAAATAATTTTATATATCACATAAATACATACACTTTACATTGCACATAATCCCACCTTTATATATAAAAAAATGTATAACCAAAAATTCTTATTTAAAATATTTGGTTATTACACTCCCTCTTGGTTGGGTTGACTCATTATCACACTCCAATAACTGAGCCCTATTTACAACTGATGAGTGGGATTTACTTCCGCAAATCGGATACTTTATGGCTTAATTAGTCTCTTAATCTTCATAGTTTATATAGCTTTTATATTATTTTAGTATTATTTTGCTTAATCGATGTAATGCAGGGCTTAACTGGTCTTTTCTAGCCTTCAAGGGGCAAAATGGTTAAATTTCACACACTCCCGCCGCAACGCCACCCCCTGGTCCATGCAGCGCGACCTCTGTTCTTTTTAATGCTGATGTGGCACTGCAGCGCCACCATAGGTTTTATTGTCCGTGCCGCAGCGCGACCTCCGGTGCCCAGGTAGAGAAGACTTGCTTTTACCTAGCTTGATGGAGGAACTGATATATAAGATGCAAGGAAGCCTCTGCACATCATATAATCAAATAGCTTAGCTTAGGATAGAATATTTCTATCTCCTCTTTTGTACTTTCTCTATCTAGTTCTTTGATAATGTCTGTAAATATAGATTAGGTAGTTTAGCGAGTAGTCTGGATTTCCTTGGAGCAACAAGAGCAGTGAGCTACACAGATTGGAGAGCTTGAAAGGAGCAGAATGGTTGGAGACTGAAGAGCCTCGTTAGAGTTTATTCTTATCCATTTATTTCCTCTGATTTTGTAATCCATAAATGTTGTCTTTATTGCAACTTTTATTTTGTTCAAAAGCTATGAACTAAGTATTGGCTCTAAGGTTATAATGGAACCCTTTGTTAATTAAATTGATTGTATTATCTCTTTGGTTAGCACCTTATGGTTTGGTTTAATATATTCATGCTTAATGATTCTCGCTAAGACATTAGTGATGATTTTGGTAATTTACATGATATTGAAAGAAGGATTGTAGATTTACACTATAATATATTGGCATGTGATTATGGGTTTCGATTGAATAAGTTGTGCATAGAATAGACATATATTTGTATGCCACGTGCGACCTAATAGAGAACTTTTGCTTAAATCCTTGTTAGGTTAATTCGCATAGACATGTGTAGGATTATCACCTAGCTTGGACGTTCTTTTCTATTCTATTCCCTATCGGGTGGATCTGGAGAGGACATGTTCGTGCATACCTCGATAGAGGTGTATGAGCACATGTGTGTTCTTGGTCGACAAACTGTCGTGACCATTAAGACCAAAGAGAGAAGGGTAGGAAGTTTGATGAAGCATAACACGCCAGGTGTTCGACATAATGCATGTGTGGGGTGAAGTTGTGACCTTAGCTTGAAATTCCTTTGATTACCATTCGTTATCCATGTACTTTCTTTGCTAATTAGTTATATCTAGATTAACCACAACCCTATTAGTCTGCTATTTGAATAAGACTTTAGCGATACAAAGTTGGTATTTGGTAAATATTAGTGATAGTTCGTCGTGGGTTCGACACTTTTCTTATCACTGTATTACTTGTTAGACTGCGTATACTTGTGCGTGTTTAGTGATCGATTTTCTGACCAATAAGTTTTTGGCACCGTTGTCCGGGAACTATTATTCTAATATTGTCTAATATTGATTTAAATCAAATTAGTCTTAATTTGGAAGTATATATATATTTCTTTTAATTGGTTGATCTTCCTTTTCGTTTTTAAGTTTACAGGTTATGGACGATCATAGTTATCTATGGCCTTATGAGAGGATGGCACAACCAAGCTCAGAAGAAGGACTCGAGCAATTGCAAGTTCAAATTGCAAATCTCTTGAGCTTTTCTGACAATCTTGAGTGTCAGCCCACTCAAACTGCCTACCGTCAGGAACGAGCTGACATTGAACCGATTCCCTATCATCCAAACTGTCAGGGTTATCCAAACTCTTAGGACTATAGTCAAGAGAAATATCATGATCCAAATTACTCTTATCTGAATCAAGTTGGATATCAGTCTCCGCCGCAATATGAGGTGACGTCTCGACCTAATGAGAGCTTTTTTGAGTACTCAACATGAGAAGAAGAGAACATGCTTGAAGAGCTCCTCACCAACTTTATTGAAAGAATTGAGGTTCGGATGGCAAGCCAAGAAGCCGCATTGCAAAGCCTCAAAAATAAATTGGGATAACTCGTCAATGCCATCACCAATCTATCGCAAGGTAATCTACCGGTCATAATTGATCTCAACGGTGAAAAAGTAGAGCAATGCATGGTGGATACGCAAGGAGAAGGCGATGAGTCTCGCATAGTTGTTGAGGGGGACGTCATGGTGCAAACTATCCAACCGGTGGAGTTTGAAGTTAGAGAGAAGAGGATCAATAGTGGTTGTATAGTCAGGACTGATCAACAACCAAAAACCATGCTCACGATTGTGGAAACCCTAGAGGGCCCACTAGCGCACAAAGAACGCTTTCAACTTAATGAAAAAGGTGAATTAGTGGATAATTCCAGTGGTGAAAGATTCTTCGTGCCGATGGGTGATGAAAATGGGGATGATCAATAATCCATGTCTGCCAAAAATTTAAAGGAATTAACGAATAGGCGGCATGAAATGGTCATTTTCGCTTATGAGCCGGATTAAGCGGTATCGGTACAGTCAAGCCGACGACTTTAAAACAAACGCTTGGTGGGGGAGGCACCCTCATCTCAGTATTAATTTTCTCTATTTGTCTTTACTTCTGTCTAGTATACATTGTTTTTTTTCCTTAGCATGTTTTTGTGGCTATCATATGTTTATTGTATGTGGCATTGTATATTTAGTTATTATGTTGTTTGTAATAATGTATGTTTGCTTCGTAGTGTTTTCTCTTATCCTTGTCTTAGCATGTGCAGAAAATAGGCAGGCCAGAGTTTGCCTTGTAGGTCGCGCCGCATCGACAAAGAACAAAGAGGATCTCGTGCCGTAGCGCCACAAGAGAGGCCAACCTACTGCTAACTCGCGCCGCAGCACCAAGCAAAGAAGGCCAGGCCGTACCACGGCGCCACAAGCAAAATTTCATTTTTAAAAGCAGATTGAGGCCAGCAGTTTAGCCATTCACCTCCCCTCTCTCTTGGCAGTTTCGGCAAACCCAAACATTACCTCTTCTCCACATCTACCAGCACGACTCCTCAAGTCTCGAGCAAATTTCTTCTCCACACCCACCAACATATAAATTGGCTCTAATTGATTACACAACTAAGGTCTGTCAAGAGGAAACTAGAATCATGCAAGGGTTTCCCACCCAAGGTAATTTTGGATTTCATTCATTAGCAATGTATTTGGATCAAAGTTTTAGGATTGTCCATATCTTGTGGTTCCACTGACGGAAATCTGGTTAGAGCTTTCACAAACAAAGGGCTATCTAGTTTGGTTTTAAGAGCGCACACAAGGTGTTTGATAGATTGCTTGTGAGAGAATTTTGACTGTTTGGGGCTGTTTTGACATTCAAATTTCATTGGGGATTACTCTAGCCTAAGTTTGGGGGAATTTGGAATTGAGCCTTCTGTTTTTGCTGAACCTACTGAAATTTTGACATGGCATCAAAAAGGCAACGACTGAGCTTCAGAGGGTCCTAGTCTGCAGCACCAAAGGCTTGGGACAACACCAAATTTGTCAACGAAGAGGCCTGGAAAAGATATAAAAGCTCCTTTATCGCACGAAATTTGATTCCTGAGCGGGGTTTGAGGCCTGACAAAACAAAGGACGGTGAGTTGGTGACTATGATTGTGGGACGCCAGTGGGTGCATTTCACTAAGCCACCTGAGTCAGTAATCGTTTTTGTGGTCTGCGAGTTTTATGCAAACGCCAGTCCCAAAGGTCCTGCTGTTGTCTAAGTTAAGGGGCGGTTAGTGGCGTATGGTAGCCAAGCCATCAATGCACTATTCGCGATGCCTGGTTTTGAGGGCAGGGACTATTTGGAGCCGGGACTGTGCAGCTATGACCTCGAGGATATTATTAAGAGGCTCTGCAAGCCCGAGACTACATGGAAGAAAAATGACTTCACGGGTGATAGGATCAGTTTCCCACATGCTACGCTCAGTAGCTATGGGAAGGCATGGTTTCACTTTATTTGTGCCAACATGATCCCGACTGGTCACCCGAGCGACGTGACTAAGGATAGAGCGATCCTCTTATTCGCCATTGTCACGGGCCTGAACGTGGACATCAGAGTTCTCATACATGAGTCCATCGTGAAGGTAATGAAGAGCACCACTGCTTCGGAACTCCCACATCCATCCTTGATCACCCGGCTGTGCAAGAGGGCATGTATCCATTAGGGGTCGGAAGAGATAGCCTTATCTCCCATGTCAGTCATTAACCATCAGACCATCTCACGCTTCAATGTGTGGGATGGGGCAGCTTCTTAGGTCAGAGGCGAAGGGTACGTGCCACCTACTAAGCCACCTCCTACAGCAGAGGCTGAGCCCTTATAGCCACCAGACGCAGGCCCAGCTTCCCAGGGACTTTTGGACGAGATCATGGCATCCCTTACCCGACGCCGAAGCTCAGAGGCAGCAGAGGCACATTGTAGCAGTGGCGCAGAGGCAGGACATAGCGATACAATATCAGGCTGAGCTGGTCAACACGATGCAGAGCATATACACCATGTACAGTGGCGAGGATACTGAGTTCATGCCATTCCAGTTCCCAGAGCCTCCTGTCTTCCCACCATACCCTCCACTATCACCACCCACCGACGCTGATGAGGACGATACTGCTTTCGAGCGAGCTATCTTCAGGGAAGCCCTCTTGTATAGCTTGATATATGTTTAGCAATGAGGGCATTGCTCGCCTTAAGTTTGGGGGTGTTATGGTTTATTATCTGTTTTATTTTTATTTACTGCCATCTTAGGTTGCCATATTTAGTACTTTGCTTATGTTTTTATCAGTATTGTGGTGCAGTCATTTTGAATTACGGTATTATGTTTTGGATTATTACGGATGGATGCCATATATAGTTTTTGGTTTTTATTAATGAATGCTTGAATTATTATCAGCATGTATGTTTGGTTTATAACCATCTTTTTGGGGCTTATACACATTTATATGCTTTTCTCATGTTAATGGATTTATTACCCTATTTTGAGCTGCTATTAAGCAAGGGTGTTATATTTATCATTAATTTTTTTATTGTGACTAATGAAAAGCGCCAAGTAATTATGTCAATCTCTTAGAGTCGTGTCAAGCATGTATGAGCAAGGGGTTTGTTCAATTGATAAGTTGAGATTGTTATTGATCCGTCCTTCTTAGCAAGCACCAACCAACTATGTTAATAGTTATTTTTTGAATTTAGTTCGCGTGTTTATTGCTTTGAGAGTATGTTCACGCTTATAAACTTTCATTGTTACAAGGTAATAAAAGACTTAGACGTTTATACAGTTTTGGATCTTGGATTATATCATGTTTACATATAAAAATAATAAGAATAAAAAGAAAAGAAGATTGAATATCGAAAGTTTTGCGGTGGGTCGAGATGGAGCGTAAAACGCACTCACCCATAAACACAGGACTGATGTTGAGATGGAGCATAAAATGCACTAACCGAATAATCTTCGGAGTTCAAAAAATCTAATTTGGCTTATATTGATTACGTGGCCTTTACTGCTCGAGTTATTAGATTCATAGGGGTGTTCTACACCTAGTACCCTAAAGTCATCTGGCTTGGGAGTCACTGATCAAAAGCTCATTAATGGGTAGTTCTGATTAGCCTAAAGTAATTAAGGACTGTCCGAGTCAGATTTTACTGTCCTCATGCTAGAGTCTTTTGATCCTTTCCTGCACTTGCGTCTTATTCTTAATGCTTGTTGAATGTTTAAGTTGGGGAGTTTGCATATTGGTATTAACAATCGACTGTGCGAACTTATTTAAGCTATGATTAGTTAGGACGGTTGGTCTCCACACACACACACACACATAGAATGGATCGAATACAGTCTTATGCTTGAAATTGAATGAACCCTTACTCATATCTGTGTTTGCCCTGTTCTCTAGGAGTAGCTATGATCGAGCTTAGAAGCCATGATACTAGTATACAATTTTATTTTTCTTTCGCGCATTGATTTACTATTGTTAGTTTTGTGTTAGATAGTTTGCTCGAGGACAAACAAAGACTTAAATTTGGGGGTATTTGATTAGTAGGATTTATATCCGCGAATCGGATACTTTATGGCTTAATTAGTTGCTTGATCTTCATAGTTTATATAGCTTTTATATTATTTTAGTCTTATTTTGCTTAATCAATGTAATGCAGGGCTTAATAGGTCTTTTCTAGCCTTCAAGGGGTAAAATGGTCAATTTTCACACACTCGTGTCGTGGCGCCAAAGCCTAGCTTTAAGCTCATGCCGCAGTGCCACCCCCTGGTCCATGCTAATGTCATTGTGGCGCTGCAGCGCTACAGTTCCTTCTTGGACTCGTGTTGTAGCGTGACCTCCGGTCTTTTAAATGTTGATATGGCGCCGCAGCGCCCCCATAGGTTTTATTGCCTGCGCCGCAGCGCGACCTCCGGTGCCCAGGCAGAGAAGACTTGCTTTTAACCCTAGCTTGAAGGAGGAACTGCTATATAAGATGCAAGGAACCCTCTGCACATCATATAATCGGATAGTAGCTTAGGATAGAATAGTTGTCTCTCCTCTTTTGTACTTTCTCTCTCTAGTTCTTAGATAATGTCTATAAATATAGATTAGGTAGTTTAGGGAGTAGTTTGGATTTCCTTGGAGCAACAAGAGCAGTGAGCTACAAAGATTGGAGAGCTTGAAAGGAGCAGAATGGTTGGAGACTGAAGAACCTCGTAAGAGTTTATTCTTATCCATTTATTTCATCTGATTTTGTAATCCATAAATGTTGTCTTTATTACTACTTATATTTTGTGTTAATTAAATTGACTGTCTTATCTCTTTGGTTGGCACCATAAGGTTTGGCTTAATATATTCATGCTTAATGATTCTCGCTAAGACATTAGTGATGATTTTGGTAAATTACATGATATTGAAAGAAGGATTATAGATTTACACCGTAATATATTGGCATGTGATTATGGGTTTCGACTGCATACGTTGTGCGTAGAATAGACATATATCTGTACGCCATGTGCGACCTAATAGAGAACTTATGCTTAAATCCTTGTTAGGTTAATTCGCATAGACATGTGTAGGATTATCACCTAGCTTGCACGTTCTTTTCTGTTCTATTCCCTATCAGGTGGATCTGGAGAGGGTATGTTCGTGAATACCTCGACAGAGGTGTATGAACACATGTGTGTTCTCGGTCGACAAACTGTCATGACCATTAAGACCAAAGAGAGAAGGGTAGGATATTTGATGAAGCATAACACGCCAGGTGTTCGAAAGAATGCCTGTGTGGGGTGAAGTTGTGACCTTAGCTTGAAATTCCTTCGATTACCATTCGTTATCCATTTACTTGCTTTGCTAATTACTTATATCTAGATTAACCACAACCCTATTAGTCTGTTGTTCGAATAAGACTTTAGCGATTTAAAGTCGGTATTTGGTAAATATTAGTGATAGTTCCTCGTGGGTTCGACATTTTTCTTATCATTGTATTACTTGTTAGACTGCGTATACTTGCGTGTGTTTAGTGATCGATTTTCTGACCAACAACAACATCTGAATACAAACACAGTTTGTGAGAAATGAGATATTGACGTATTTCAGGTTTCAAACCTTACAGAGACATTTGCGTCATTCTCTCCTCATTATCAACCAAGTGGGACGCAAATCAGGACAACTTGGAAAATTTATCTTCGTATTACGATACGGTTATATTGTTTTGCTCCAGCTTGATGAACTCTACCTTCTTCATGTGACGAATACTTTCGAAAAAGTACTTATCGTTGAACAGTTCTTGGAACTTCTCCCAAGACATCTTTAGTGCGACAGGCTGAGTACGTTTTACTGATTCCAACCAGTAATCTGCCTCTCCTCTCAACATGAAGGTGGCAAAGGGAACCTTTTGCTCCTTGGAGCATCCCAAGACATCAAATATCTTGGTGATCTGCTTTATCCACGTCTATGCCTTAAGTGGTTCTGTCTTTCCCACAAACTCCGGTGGTCCTAGCTCCTTGAACTGCTTAGCGGTGACCATCCGTGAGTTGCCAGTGTTGCCACATGCATTTTGGACAGGAGTCTCTCTCGCCTGATGTTGCATGAATTGCAGAAAGCCTCTAAACATTTCGTCGTTCATCATTTGGTCGGTGTTGTTCAACTGAGGATTATTGCCATTTTGATGCACATTATCCTGGGTATTGATCGTTGGTGACTCAACGGTCTCATGTGCTATATTTCTTATCTCAACATTCTCGGATGTCATTTTCAAACACTGCCATAAAACAAGGGTTAATTGACATGCCACATATTATCCCTATATTCTGATCGACCAATTAAATAACAAATAAGCTTAGGTAGGTCATACTAGCGAAGGATTTTCCCGTCTCTCCCCTAGTTCTAGTCTCACAGCTTAGCCAGGGATCATATCCCTAAGCTTTGATACCAAATGTGACGCCCCCAAAATAGGTATACATCACCCATTCTGAGTCACCAAATACATGGTACAGAAATCAAATACAAACTTCTTTTATACAATACGACAAAACGTAGCTGAGAGTTTTTACACGAATATTGTCTAATAGACAATATTCAAACTCAAAAAGGAGTCCTCATTATAATTATTAACACACTATTTTATAAAATAGTGAGGACTACTATAACCACCATCTCGGACCATCACTCCGTTCCCTGACTAGTCCCGCCAACGTTCTCATTTCCTGAAGAGAACAATGAAAGTAAAAGGGTGAGCTCAACTAGCCCAGTAAGAAATATTATGACTAAGATAATGCAGAATAAATTATCGTTAGCCTTCAATAGTGTTAAGCTGATAAAATATAATAAACATCATGTTTAACTACAGCGGAACAAGCAATCCATTAGAAGAGTCAAGTAGAGCATGATATCTACTATCTTCTATGATTTAAAAAGTTTATCATCAATTTAATCGCTGAGACTCAGCTTAATAAATAATCCACATCATCGAATCATCCCTACACTACGGCTAAGGATATTCATTAGTATCACGTCCACGAATTATCCATGCACTATAGGCCAAGGATATTCATGTAATCATCAATGGTCATGATCATACTAGCAACTACCCATCAATGCACTATGGGCCAATGGGGACTTTTACCACATTATTTGTAACATTATGGGTTATGATTATATCGAATGATCCCTGATCATAATCATACCAATCAACAGTCCATCTATGTACTATGGCCAAAGATGACTTTCATCACAATATAAGCATGAGGATGATGACAATGATATAAGAATTCAATTAAATGAAAGCAAATAATAAATTTTAAATATTTATATTTTAATTTATCTAGAATTCAATAATGTCCAAATTGTCAACATGATACTGCTTTGTGGAGTAAAATTCAAGAGTAATATTGTATCAAAAAAGATTTAGACCGAAAAGAAATTAATTTTTGTCATGAATAGTACTCTGGGTGAGTAGTACCTGAGTGAATAGTATTTCGAGAATAGTTCTCGTGAATAGTACTTTGTAAATAGTATCCCATGAATAGTACTTTGTGAATTGTACCCCGTGAATAGTATTCTGGCATAAAAAGTTTAATAATTATCAAGAATGCTCAGAATAATATTTTCATGAAAAGACACTAGATGAAGCGCAAATATCAAGGATATTCTATTAATTTCACGGAGTATAGAAGCAATACTTTAATAGAATGAGTGTAGAATTAAGAATACGAAACGAAATAATATTACTCACATACTACAGAGTATGGAAGAAAATATTATTTCTTACGAATACTAAACAAAAAAAATATCCCTTACCTTAGAAGAAGACTGGATACTGGAATAGTGAAGTAGCAGAATACTCTTCTTCTTTCTCTCTATATCTTCTCTCTCTATAGCTTCTCTCTCTATAATTGCTCTTGTGAGTCTTAGTGAATTGGTGAGAATGAAAGAAGAATGAGTTTCTATTTATAGAAAACATAGTTTCGATAATTGCACGTTTTGGGGCTCGAATTATTACAGTATAGTACCTTCATCTTTTTCTCTATTTTTAATTTAGTCCTACAACTATTATAAAACTTGCACCACCTCCCCTAATAGTACATGCATGTAAATCAATAGTTCCATTCACGTGAACAAATAGTTATATACATGTGAACTAATTGTAATTAATTTCTTATTTATCCGATTAATTACCCGATTTGTCAATATAACCTCCAGAAATCAATTATTATCGAAATAAATGTCGATTTCTACTAACACTAATAATCCCAACACAATGAAAATATCAATTTTATCTTTAATCAACACAAACTTATTCATCATTAATATTATAGCTCACAATATTTAACAACCAGATCATTCCTAAGAAAGAGGGGGCTTTCCGATAAGAATTTCTCCCTATTGGCGCGCAATTAGGTGATCAAACCCCTTTCCTCGACAGAACTTTCTAGACATCGTCAATAATATAATTAATAATATGAATAAATTTGTCGTCTCAATTATTGATTTAATAATATAAAATATTATGCAGATGATACTGTGACAATAATTGAATCAATAATATGAGAGATATTATGCAACAATTACTGTAGCAATAATTGAGTATGACTGAGTGACTTCTTACATAAGCATCAATAATCAATACCATGTGCTACTATGCAACCACGCGTATTACTGTACTTTTACCACCAGGTAGTTCAATAGTTTAACGGTAAAACTTTTGCCGTTATTTTTATAAAAAGATATTTTTGACATTTTTTAACTACGACAATACTTCCGTTGTGGGATCCACCAATGATTGTGTCGTTGTATGAATATTCCCTGTTAAAATGAATATTCCCCGACCAATCGAATATTTTATAACAACTTGCTTACTTTGCAAAATTTATAAATATTTTCCACAACTATAACATTATATCAAATCCAAACCATAATATTCAAAAATATATTTTGAGAAAAATTAATGTTTATTCATAAAAGTTGGGGTCTTACAGTTTCTCTTTACCACAAAGGCTTAATAGAATGTTCACTCAATATCCTTACCCCAAAGGCTAAAGATGTTCAAATGTTTTAACATCCCCAAATCGAGGTACTTTTTACCTAAGATCTGGTACATCATTTCTATAACTATTACGGAAGATATAAACATAAATTGTTTATACATTAAACTTTAACATATCATTTCCAAAGTCTACAACCTTAACTTAATACATACCTTCAATATCTAAAAAGGTTTACAATGCTATTTTCGTCAAAAAAATTAATAAATCTAACTGCACCATAATTTAATCTTGTACGTTGCCTTTGCTTCTGTCTTTACTCGAGCTTTCCTCTTAAATCTTAAAATTTTTGTCATGATATAGCAAGGGTGAGCAACAAATTTGCCCAGCAAGCATAAGTTTAATTGAGGATATATCATGATTGAAAGAATTGAACAATAAGCTAGTTAACTTTCAACAATATAAACATTGTGAAAGAGCATGAACAAATTTTCTTATCTGAACGACCAAGTCAATAAAAATGAATGGTCAAAAATGAGCATGAACAGATTAACTGAACCAAATGGTAATGAAGGTGATCAGCCTTTCATACCTGATGAACATTTACAACATGCACAACGTACGAATCAATAATCAGTATAGACGTGAATAATAAACAACAATTATTCACTAACTTGCTTTGAACATACAACTCAAGTTGAGTTAGGGAAACTTGTCTGTATCGCTGATTACCACTAAGCAATCTAATTTAATCTCTCATGAAAGACCTATCAGTATAAGATTGATCTTTTAGTCAGCATAACATACCTGTTAGCTCAATATACTATTACTTTATCCATAGATTATCTAACATTTAATCAAATATTAGATAACATCTTAACACATCAATATTATCATAATCCTTTGATAATTCTTTAATCACTATATCATATACATTATGATTTAATACTCTAATCTTATATATTATAAGTTCTTCTTTAAACTCTAATAAGTCAAATACCAAACCAGCAACCTGGATTCCAAATCCAACATCTAGATGGTCAATCCAGCAAACCAAACTGCAATCTAGCAAACTGGATTCCAAATCCAGCAACTAGATTGCAATCCAGCAAGCTGGATTCAACATAATTTCAATTCAGTAAACTTCTTTTCAATCCAGCAAGCTGGATTCATCAGATTTTTCAATCCAACAAACTGGATTCATTAATTATTCAATCCAGCAAGCTATATTCCATATCCTTTTTACGAAAAGACCAAATCAACTTATTATTTTTCTATCTTTTGTCCAAATATATATACATATATTTCATATACAAAAAGTATTTTTACAAAAAATTTCAATTCTCTTTGGTATTTTTCAAAAATTATTTTAAGTGTGTAGCTTAAGAAATTAGCCCTATCATGCTCAACTCCAAAAATTCCCATATTTTGACACAATCTTATATGTGTTAACGTGACGCTCCAAATTAAATTTCGTGGCCATCGGAATTATAGAACTCCGGTTATAGCCGTTTTCGTCAAAAAATTACAAAAATTAAAATGGTCATAACTTGGTCATTTTAAGTCAGAATGAGCTCATTTTTAGACAGGAGGTACTTAATACCATATATTTTCATATCTAAAAAGGCCAGAATTTTTCTCACAAATTAAGTTTTCGAAGCAGCCCCTGAAAAGTTCTAGGCAGTAGCTTTTTGCAATATTTCACTTTTTCCTACTTTGTTAAAAATAATTCATATGAAAATATACAACTCCTTTTTCAGTGATTCCACTTGGAGATGTTAGAAAACTTATCATTTTATCCTCCCAAAGTTTTTCAGAATTTTTGAATGTCAAAAAAATAACAAAACTACCCCTACCCTTGACTGTCCAAAACAGTCTGTTTTTCCTTAAGAGACATAAAACGATTTTTGCTAAATCAGTCACTACGGACAGTGTACTCAACATTTTTGAGTGCTACCACTTGGGTTTAGTAGATAACTTACCTATCTAACACCCCTTTTTGACGGATCACAAAAAGAAGGTGTAGATCAAAAACAGTAGTTGATCAAATGAAGTAAAAAAAGACTAGAGTTTTCTAACAAAACAAAATTAGTTTCTTTTCTATCCATTTGATTTACTTTCTAACACTCAAATATGTTAGAACCATACATGATACAATATAAACCATGTAGATAGATGGTTTTAGACCTCAGTCATTCACTTCAATCATAATTTAAATCCTTACTCATGTACACTTAATTTCTTAACTCAATTAGACTTGCTATAATTAGGTTATAAAATTAATTAATTGAGATGTATAAAATATATCTCTTAAAATTAGTATATATTATAAATACTATTATTTCTCTCATCCCATAGCCCTTAAGTTATTTATTTCTTCATTCCTAATATATAATTAGGATTACATTAATTTCTTTTATTTGTTTATATAATAAATAAATATAAACAAATAACATAATATTCATATTCCTTTACTCACGTATTCATATAAAATAATTTAATAAATTGTGACATGTTTCACAATTCTCTTAGATTAGGTCACTAGTTTATAAATAAAATATTAGGACCACTAAATAACGATAACCATTTAGGTTATTTAATTCTCATGTCTAATTTAAATGACTTATTTAAATTATACAATTTATATTGTATAATTAAATTTAATTTTCTCATCCTATACATAAATTATTTTTAAATAATTTATTTATATATTAAATATATAATTTAATATATTCAATCATTTATTCAAATATGAATTTAATTTACTAACCAATTGATACCAATATTCATATTTACATATTGGATCTCATCTCATATTTTTACTTTACATCCTTTGGTATAATATTAAATATTATACCATTATCTATATAACCTAATATCATATATCCAATTATTTTCTTTACTTTCTATAAATTGTCTTCACAATTTATTTAAGTGAAATAAATATATTAATATATTCATAACATACACATATTCTTATGAACTTATACACTAAACATATACCTGATTATTAGAATATCACTTATAGTCTATCAAATCATTCAAGTTATTCTCCAAAAATTTTGAAATCCTTAAAATTCCTTCATAGAAATTCATACACTTATTTTTTGTCTAGGTTCATCTTATAACCTTTAATCCATCATTTTAGGATTTTAATAATTATCTTAATTCTCGGGTTGTCACATTCACCCCTTCTTCTAAGAATTTTGTCCCCGAAATTAAAGCATACTAATCTCTGCTTATTCTCTTGATCAAAACTAGGTTTTTAATTTAACCTTTACAATTTTCTCCTTTGAGGATTTCTCATTTATTATCACATTTCACCATAACTACTCACTATGAGTTTACATTTTCTAAACATTCACCAAAACAAGGTTGTCATAATAACCTTTATTCAATCATCTTAGATTCTACTCGTACGCAACGAGTTCACAATATTTCATATCTATCATCACATAATACCACAACATTACTCTAAAGAGTTTAAAAAAAATTTATATCTGTCTGAGGGATCATAAAAATCATGAACTTTGAGGTTTAGGGGTATTTCTACTTGCTACCTCTTTCAATTACGAAAGAAAGGTACTCTACATCTAAAATATTTTATATTTTGTATGTTTACAATCACAAAGAAGGTAAACTACCGATGTGGGTACTTTAGATAATTAGTCTGTTGTACCTTAGTAATCGGAATGACTATATGCATTCTTAGATTGGAATATTTTATCTAATTAGTATATCCCCATTTTCAGGGTTGTTCACCTCAGACTTATCATAAGATTCTGCACCAAAACAATTTAGTTCGGCATAAGCTTTCAAAGAATACTTTGAATTTCATAAACATTTGTCTAGCTGAATCAAATAGCTTAGACGTATACCAATAATTTGAATTTCAATCGAAACATGTGTCTGGACAAATTTAATTGGAAATAATTTACCTTTAAAATTCTTAAAAATCATTTTATGACGTCATGATACCGCACTATATTTACAGTCCGTTTGAGGATTCCGTTATTCTGTGACTTTGTCATACTACATCATACTATAGTGGGTTGACGATCTTTAGATCACATCCAATACTAAGTAATTCTACATTGATAACTCCATCATTTTTTTTCATCTTTGCACCAGGTTGCATGATGCATTAATGATATAAAAATACATTTTGATAATTCAAATCATTTTCGTTTAGCCGAATCAATTAGCATAGACTCTTCTTTAAACTGTTCAAAAATCTTTGAAAATCATCTTTGGTGTCATCATGCCACAACAGGTAATGATGTATTAGTGGCCCGAAGTCCACAACTACACACTTGTCACTATGTGTTGAGGATAATAAAATTCATTTTTAAAGGCACATCAGTGCGAATTTTGCTTGATGTCAAAAACTTTGAAGTCTAGCATAGCTAGAAGATTTGGAATACCTATGCTTCCATCATCAACTTCACTTTCTCTAATGATCTATTGCTTAATAAATCTATCTATTCCTATAATCCTAAATGCTCCATTCAAAACTTTCCTATACCCAGTTCATCAAACTTACCACACATTATGAGTTCAGTAACTTGCCACAATCATATGAGTTTAAGAACTTATCCTAGTCAGACCATAGGCGTCCATTCGTTGAGGGGTTAAAAATATACCATACGATTATGAGTCATGAACTTACCATAAGTATGAGTTTTAAGAACTCGCAACTAACCTTATATTCTCTACCTATTCGTTATACACATGAGAAAAGAATCACCTTATCAACATGTATATAGCAAATAGCGCAACATTAGGTTCCAATGATTATCAATGTAAGAAACTAAGTGGTTGTCAAACCAAACTCGGCCACTAATCAATATAGGAAGCTAAGCGGACAATTCCCCGCCCATACAAAGAATTGGTCAACCTAACCACTATATCGACCAGGAAGCTAAGTGATTCTAAAACCAAGTACAAATTCCCCGCCCATATAAGGAATCATACAACTCAACTGCTGACATGAGTCATCAATTGAAATCCCACACCATTCTTACTTTCTCTTTTCTTAATACGAATTTTCTTAATCTGCATCTTAACATTTACCACTCTTTTATAAGTTTACATTATATCATTTCCTAGTACCTTCTCTTTATAGAGTCAAGCTATATCATTCTAATTACTTAACATATCATATGTTATTCAACGATTTAATCTGATCACGTCGTGATCTTATTTGGTAATCATTTCTCCTTATACTCACAATCGTTTTATACTACGATCTTCTTATTCTTCTCTTTAATCATATTACATTATGATTTTATTTGCACTTTTCATCTCAAAGACATAGTCTATTTATTTTCACTTTTCATCTTTATTACTGGAGTCAGGTAACTCCGGATTCTTATCCTTATATCTCTTCAAGATTCTTCTTTAAATCTTATTTATCTTTCTCTTTACTTTAATGATGAATTCCTTAAATTCATCTCTTATCACTTAAACTCGATCTGAGTTTATTCTTTATCATCGTCTTCGTGGTTATAGCCTAAGGTACACCTACCTAAGGTTTATAACCTATGACTTTGATACCAATTATAGCATCCCCAAATTCGGATACTTTTTACCTAAGATCTGGTACATCATTTCTATAACTATTGCGTAAGATATAAACATAAATTGTTTATACATTAAACTTTAACACATCATTTCCAAGGTCTACAACCTTAACTTAATACATACTTTCAATATCTAAAAAGGTTTACAATGCAATTTTCGTCAGAAAATTTAATAAATCTAACTGTACCATAATTTAATATTGCACTTTGCCTTTGCTTCTGTCTTTACTCGAGTTTTCCTCTTAAATCTTAAAATTTTTATCATGATATAGCAAGGGTGAGCAACAAATTTTCCCAGCAAGCATAAGTTTAATTGAGTATATATAATGATTGAAAGAATTGAACAATAAGCTAGCTAACTTTCAACAATATAAGCATTGTGAAAGAGCATAAACAAATTTTCTTAGCTGAACGACCAAGTCAATAAAAATGAATGGTAAAAAATGAGCATGAACAGATTAACTAAATCAAATGGTAATGAAGGTGATCAGCCTTTCATACCTGATGACATGCACAACATGAGAATCAATAATCAGGATAGACGTTAATAATCAACAACAATTATTCACTAACATGCTTTGAACATACAACTCAAGTTAAGTTAGGGTAACTTGACTGTATCACTGATTATCGCTAAGCAATCTAA
This sequence comes from Panax notoginseng, assembly GCA_016801055.1. Taxonomy (NCBI): domain Eukaryota; kingdom Viridiplantae; phylum Streptophyta; class Magnoliopsida; order Apiales; family Araliaceae; genus Panax; species Panax notoginseng. The sequence continues at coordinate 156,718,964 of CM029014.1, forward strand.
TTTAATCTCTCATGAAAGACCTATCAGTATAAGATTGATCTTTCAGTCAGCATAAAGAAGGGTGTGTGCAAGTGTGGATAGAAAGGCTTGAAAATGTGTAAGAAGGCTTATAGTGGGCTGCCAAAGAAGACTTCAATAACTTTAAAGTAGATAAACACTGGCTTTCGCTGGTACAGAAGTTGCTATATGTGGGCTCACAAGTGTTTAAAATGAGAAAACACTCAGTTTGGGGTGTGTATGGAGCAAATTGGACAGGGCTTCCTCGCCGTTTCTTTTTATAAAATGGCCACCCCAAGCCCTCTATTTATAGAGGGTGGAAGGTGTACCAGAGGCTGCCCGGGGTGCCCCTAGCTTTGTGGGTCCCGTCGTCTCAAAGTACGTAAAAGTAGGCAACGTGATGTCCGCTCAAACTTTTAGAATTGCATTCCGGGCATCCGATTGAGGTATATAAGACCTATTTCGGACCGCTGTTGTCGAGAGTTACATAATGACATGGGATTAGAGGTTGTACGAAGTCATAAAGATGGGACGATGCCCTCCGGTCTTCAGCTTCAAATTCTATCCGTTATCCTACGCAATAGTCACTCGAGATTGGTTCTTCTGAGCTTTTGTGGGACATTGATGTGTAGAAAGGTATGTTTGAAATGTTGAGACGGCGTGATGTGGCGTTATGATGGCAAGATGATGACTTTGCCCCTCACCGGGGTTATCTCCGATTTGGGCTGATAAAGCAGACGTTGCTCAGGGTTATCACTGAGATTAGACTGCAGTAAATGTTGAAGGTCTTTAGTGTTATCTGAAAGGTGTGCCTGTCTTGTACTGAGTGCCTCGGTGTGAGCACCAAGGTTGAAGCTGATGGCATGCATTTGAAATGAGTATTTTCGGGGTTATCTTCGGAACTGCCACTGCCTTCCTTGGGGTTATCTCCAAGGTTGGAATATGCTATTCCCAATGTTGGGACTGAGACGGAACATCTCGGGGTTATCTCCGGGATGAATCGGTCTTCTTCAGTTTGTGTTCTAGTATTGGATCTGCATGCCTCGGGGTTATCTTCGAGGTTAGAATTGTTACTCCCGATGTGTGTTCCAGGGTTGAGCTGTTACTCCCAGTGTCTGTTCTGGGGTTGAGCTATTCCTCCCGGTGGTATCTGAAATGGATATAAACCGTCTTCCTAGATTTTCTCTTAAAAGACGAATATGCGCTCCTGTGATGTCAGTAACAGATAGACAAAAAATTTCGAGTGTCTACAAATGCCCCTCTTTATCATATTCATGCAATGCAATGCATGGATAGGATAAAGAATCCTAGACACTTGAAATATAATATGAAGCAACTGTATGATGCATGTGTAGGGGGTTGTTTCCCAATATGCTGAGGATGATTGCTATCTCCCTATAGCTTCTACTAGGGATTTGGCAATGATGACCAACTTAGATGTGCGATTCAAATCTTTGAGGATGTTGACGATGGGATTATCACCAAAGTTCTGAATCCTTGATACCGACTTGATTCTGAAGTAGTGCCTCTTATGTGTAAGAGATCTGTGGGGATAAAGCTTTGTCTGTTTGAGGATGTGTATAACATATTCTGACATCAATCCTCCTTGATGACGTTTCCATCTCCTGGATTGTATCGCCAGAGTACGTCAACGTTCTGTTGGTTTTACAGCCAACATCAAATGTTGTCAGGGCTACCCGACCTCCGTTAACGTGTGAACCAACGGTTTACCACGCGTTGTAACCCCCACCGGGGATACATTTGATCCTCTGTTGATGTGTAGATCAACGAATGAACTCCCTGCTGGGGATAAATGCCAAGGCTGCTTGGACTTTATTGATGTGTGTATCAACTGATAAAATCATTGGATGATTTTTGAGGCGACGTTAGATTGACTTGCCAACAGCTGAAATGATGTCAAGGTTGCTTGACCTTCATTGATACGTACATCAATGGATGACAATACGTTGTGATCCCCACCGAGGTTATTGTATTATCGTTGATGTGTGTGTTAACGGAACACGCGTTGTAACCCCCGCCGAGGATACGTTGGATCATCGTTGATGTGTGTATCAATGGCTGAAATCATCGGACGGCTTTTGACGCTCCGTTGGATTTACTTGCCAACGGTTATAGTGATGTCAAGGCTGCTTGACCTTTGTTGATATGTATGTCAACGGATGATATGCGTTGTAACCCCCGCCGGGGTTATGTACTTCGACATATGTATCGCGTTGTAACCCCCGCCGGGGTTGTTGTGGCAAAGTAGGATGACGATCCTGAATGAGAGAAGTTGAACCTGTGTGAGGTATCGCTAAGCGTGACTTGTATCATCTGAGATCATCGGCATAGTGTACCTTGTGGTTGGGCAAATACCAATGAATGATGTGACGACCCACAGTTTAACCAGGATTGTAGGCTATTCTACTCAATCGCGTAGCATTTTTATCCCTGATTTGGCCTTTTTAGCTTGCGAAAACTCCTTTACAACTCAAACTGGATCGAGCCAGAGGGGTGGGACCCACATAGGGGTACCACAGGTATTTGTAGGGTGGATATGACCTATTTCCCTGTATTTTTTAGCCGTACAGAGATGATGTATTAGATGATGATATACTTAGGAATGTATGCACAGTTTTCTATTTCCTATATCATATTGCCATCTATTATCTGTTATGCATATATCCTGTTATACATATGTATGTATGTCCAGAGATATTCAGCATTGACCCCTGGATGGTCTTATGACAAGGCTCGTGCAGACGTCTTCTTCGACAGTTAGCCGTATTGATCATACCCCACCATTATTGATGGTATCTGGTATGATAGCATGTCACCATCTGACAGGGTGACCATAGATCATTTGTTGCAGCATACTATGACCCTGTTGATGTTTCAGGTTCCCACAAGATTCGTGGATGGCATGATGGAGCATTGGGTCTCAGAGAGGTAGGTTTTTCGATTTGGAACCCAGGAGTTGACTCCCACCCTGGAGGAGTATGCACGATTGACGATGCTGCCACTGGACAGACCTTGCATGCATATGGCTTTTGGGGACATGAGTCGGCGGTTCATGACCCTCACTGGACTGAGGCGTAGAGTGGTGCAAGATGAGCTTACATCTGGCCACGTTATATCCCAGTATTTTCTGTTTAACAGATTTGGCTCTGAGGATAGTTATAGACAACATTCCGAGGATTTCACCACACTGGAGGATCATTAGCGTCTGGCCAGGGTAGATGTACTTCTATTGTGCGTACTGTCATATGTCTACATGCCACTGTATATGGATGAGTTGGACATAGGAGTTATCATGGCAGTGAGAGCTCTCAGGGAGGGTCGTACCATCATACCTATGATTATAGCCGAGACATTGAGGTCAGCTATATACTGCTGTACTTATCCGACAGGAGTATTTACAGGCAGTTCAGTCATGCTATACGTGTGGTTTATGTCACACCTGAGACCGATTGGCACTTTCAGATGGCATGGGTATTGCTTCACCCATGATATAGCCATGACATATTCATTTCAGCCTGCGGAGTGTACGGATGCTGCATCTTGGTCCACTTTCTTAGCTAGGATCAAAGACCCGTTTAGTATATTGCCGTGCTCAGGGCTTAGCTCACCTTACAACTTTATTACTCATGCTCCGGGCATGAATTACATCCCTCTGGCTGGTCTGAGGGGCATGACTACTTACCATCCACTGGCCGTGATGTCGCAGTTTGACCAGTTTTAGGATTTTCATCCTTTTGAGGGGGCGCTGGGCCAACGTTTAGCTTCTCGCTATCTTTCAGCAGAGGACCGATCCCTTGTATATGCATATTGGGATCAGCGCGAGATAACCACTTTCTCCATTAGTCATCCAGGTTATTCTGTAGAGTATTCCGCATGGATGGAGATAGAGACTGCATCGGTTGCGGTTGTATCCACATTACTGAGTATTGATTCAGATGGTGGAGAGCCCATGAAGGATATTGATTCTCACACCGAGGAGGAGCCATCTACTGGTTTGCCAGTATTTCTTTTAGATTCTCCCAGTACTAGCACTGTCATGATTTAGCATTCAGCATAGTATCTTGAGCAGAGTCTTCATCTGATGACCTTTAAGAGAGATCAGGCTAGAGCCCTGATGTTGATAGCTCTTGATGGGAGAGACGCAGCCCTGTTAGAGAGGGACGAGGCATTAGCTCGTATAGATGCCGCTGTTGTTGAGCTGGATGAGGCCAGATCAGCCAGAGATGCAGTGATACTCGAGAGGGATAGAGCCATATCTGCCCGGGATGTAGCCGTCACAGATAGTACTGCAGTGAGATCCCTTACCACTGGCATGATCGCAGAGATAAGCACATATATTGATGAGCACATGGCCACCATGCAGATGGCTGCAGATCTGTTGGGTCGTGTGGATATCCTCGTACAGAAGACCACAACTTTACCTCATTCTTCTGAGAGAGATGCCATGGTGGGCTTGTTAGCTCGCATATGCACCGATTTGTAGATGGGCTTGTATTTTTCTGTACAGACTAGCTTAGCTATTTTTTCATGTACAGTTTACATTATGTATATCAAACAACATTATATATAACAGGGAAATATATTTTTGATCACTTCCCTTTTAGATATGCTCTAATACTTGCTTAATATTTGTCAGCTTCTTCAGGGCTTGTGATCTTGAAGTATTCTAAATTCCTCCTTACTGTATGGACATTGAGTTGTTTCTGGATAGCTTAGAATAGATCATGGATCTGTGTGTATCCCTACTATCTTTTAGTGTCTTGGGACTTGTTTTAGTATGGAAACGTGGAGAGGGTTGTGGCTTTCCTCTCTGAGATTGACCGCGCCACAGATGGTCGCCGGTACCCCTATTTAGGAGGAGCTTAGTTAATTTCATCTCTTATGGATTGGTGTTGCTCTTCAAGGTACAACCGCAGCTTAGATGGTCGCCGAATCTCCTATTCACGAGGAGAGGTTGGGTAATTCCATCCCTTTGGTTTGAAGCCAATGAAATGTGGTGGATTGAGGTTTGATCCTAGTACCGTTGATAACTATTTGTGTTTTGGTAGGGGGTTAGACCGAACCATAAATGGCTGCCTACGTACTCCTATTGAAGAGGAGAGCAGGTCTGCGTAGTTCGAACCTGGTGTAAGAGGTTCAATGCTATTTATGAAAGGCAGATGGGTGTAGAAGCTTTATTGATGAAAAAGGTTGTAGAAATGGTTTTGTAGTTTTTGTTTTTTGTAGAAAAGGGTAGAAATATTTTTGTTGTTTTTTGTTTATTGCGAACGGGCCATATAGAATATGGTTGCCTACGTACTCTCATGTATCAAGGAGATCAGGTCGACGTAGTTCACCCCTCAGGGTGAGTTGAAAAGCGTGATCCCATGTGCAGGATAAACTACGGGGAAGAAAGATTAATCCCATGTACATGTCAAACTGTGGGGAAGAAAGTTTAATCCCATGTGTAAGATAGAATGCTGGGAAGAGAGAGTTTGATCCTAAGTTAAGGACAAACTGTAGGTACGAGAAGTTTGATCCCATGTATGGGTAGCCAAACTACAAACGTGAGAGGTTCAATCCGTAGTGGGATGACCTAAGTTGTACGAGTGCAGTGAAGCCAAGCTGCTAGCTTAAAGAGTATGTTTCCCTGAGGGGCAAAGTGTGGACAAGAGTTGTATATGGTAAAGGGTTAAAGAACCGGAATGATTGATGATCTGACGATCTAACACCAGGATGTTTGCTTGATGGTAACTTCAGACGTAGTATCATTTCATGGTTTCCGAGTTGATGAGTTATGGAAATTCATCACCGTCCATTTCCTGCAATCTGAGAGCGCCTCCTGTCAATACTTCCTTGACAACAAATGGGCCTTCCCAGTTAGGAGTAAATTTTCCCTTAGATTGATCTTGGTTGTCAATGATCTTTTTCAAAACCAAGTCATGTTGTTTAAACTGTCGTAGCCGGACTTTTCTGTTGTAGGATCGGGCGATCCTTTATTGATATAATTGACCGTGGAAGATAGTCGCGGTTCGCCTTTCATTTATTAGAGACAATTGGTGATACCTGTCTTGTACCCATTGATCTTCATCCAGCTGAGCGTCCAACAACACTCTGAGGGATTCCATTTCTACTTCTATGGGGAGTACTGCTTCCATCCCATAGGTTAATGATTAGGGGGTTGCCCTAGTTAAAGTGCGCATTGATGTTCTGTAGGCTAACAGAGTAAGAGGCAATAAGTCAAGACATCATTTGTGATTGTCGGACATCTTTTGCATAATCTTCTTGATGTTCTTGTTAGCCGCTTCAACAGTACTATTCATCTTTGGACGGTAGATGACGGAGTTAAGGTGTTTGATGTGGAATTTACTGCATAGTTCCTCCATCATTTTATTGTTGAGGTTCTTAGCATTATCTGATACAATTACCTCTGATTGTCCATATCGACAAATGACATTGTTTCTGATGAAAGCAATGATGACTTCTTTGGTAACCCTGGGGAAGGAGGCTGCTTCTACCCACTTAGTAAAGTAGTCAATCATGGTGAAGATGAATCGAGGTCCATTACTGGCTTTGGGCTCAATGGGCCCAATCACGTCCATTTACCACATTGAGAAGGGCCAAGCTGAACTCATGTTGTGGAGCTCCTGTGGAGGGGCGTGGATAACATTCCCATGAATTTGGTATTGATAACATCTCCAGACGTGGTCATAGCAATCAGCCTTGAGAGATAGCCAATAATGTCCTGTCCTGAAGATCTTCTTGACAAGGAGGGGGCCACTCATATGTGGGCCAGAGACTCCACCATGGATCTCATCCATGAGTCTTTGAGCTTGGTTTTTATCCAGGTATCTGAGGAGACCTAGACCTACATCTCTCTTGTAGAGTGCATCTCCACTCAGGTAGAATTTCATAGCAAGTCGATGAATTCGCCTTTGTTCAGTCAGGCTTGCCTCAGCAGGTGTAGATCCATCTCATAGGTACTCCTTGATATGCTGATACCAAGGTTGTTGGATGGGAGGTAGCTCATCCGATACTTCTCCAACATAGTTCCCATAGGCTGATGCCTTTTGCAGGGCTAATGTGACGCTTGGCATGTGTTCCTTGTCAGGTATGTGCATCAAGGAGGCCAAAGTTTCTAATGCGTCCGCAAAGTCATTCCTATTACGAGAAATGTGTATAAAGGAGATTTCTTCTAACTCCGAAGTCATCTGTAAAACTTGCCGATGGTAAGGCAGCAATCGCAACTCTTTGGTTTGATAGATTCCTGTGGATTGTTTGATTACCAACTCTAAATCTCCAAAGACAGTTAACCGTCTGATACCCATTGAACGGGCAAGTTTTAGCCCCATGATATAGCCTTCATACTTAGCTGTGTTGTTGGTGCTGATAAATTATAATTTAACTGCGATGGGATACTGCTCCCCCGTACTGGATACTAGAACTGTTCTAGCTCCAGAACCTTCCGTATTAATAGCTCCATCAAAATACATCTTCCATGCTTAGCGTGTATCGTACTGATGATGGTGCTGAACTGCTATTACCCCTTTATCGGAGAAGTAGGTTTCCAAGGGTTTAAAATCCCCTAAAGGAGCGGCGGTCAGTTGATCTGCAATTCCTTGACCTTTAATGGACTTTTGAGTCACGTAAACAATGTCAAATTATTGTAGAATCAACTGCCATCTGGACAACCGATAATTCAGTATGGGTTTACTGAACACATACTTGAGAGGATCCACACGGGATATGAGATGGGTTGTGTACCCATGGAGGTAATGTTGTAACCTCATGGCAGCCTATGCTAAAGCACAACAAGTCCTCTCAATCAGAGTGTACTTGTGTTCATTGCTACTGAATCTTTTGCTAAGGTAATAGATAGCTTGCTCTCGGCCTCTATCATCTTTCTGTCCCAGCATGTAGCCCATGGCATTGTCACTGATGGATAGGTACATGAACAGGGGAACATAATCCCTGGGTGGTACCAAAATAGGAGCTTTGACCAGCTATTCTTTGATGGTAAGGAAGGCATTCTGGCACTCATCATTCCATTTCATGGAGGAGTTCTTCCTTAACAGCTTGAAAATAGGTTCACAGGTTGCTGTGAGTTGAGAAATGAATCGGCTAATGAAGTTGATTTTTCCCAAAAATCCCCGTATTTCCTTCTCTATTTGAGGAATGGGCATTTTCGCGATGGCCTGGATTTTGGTAGGATCCAACTCAATTCCTTTGTGGCTGACTAGGAATCCTAGCAACTTGCTGATTTAACGCCAAAGGCGCACTTGGCTGGATTCAACTTCAAGTTGTACTTGCGCAACCTGTTGAATAGCTTTCTGGGATGGTCTAAGTGGTACTCCTCCTTTAGGGACTTGACAATGATGTCATCCACGTAGATTTCGATCTCTTTGTGCATTAAGTCATGGAAGAGAGCCATCATAGCTCTCTGATAGGTAGCTCCAACATTGATGAGGCCGAATGACAACCGTTTGTAGCAAAAGGTTCCCTAAGGAGTTATGAAAGCAGTTTTCTCATGATCTTCCTCAGCAACCATGATCTGATTGTACCCCACAAAGTAATCAGCAAATGAGTACATGTCGTATTGCGCAGTATTGTCAATGAGAATGTGGCTAAAGGGCAAGGGAAAGCTATCTTTAAGGCAAGCTTTATTCAGATTCTGATAATCCACGCAGACTCGTACCTTTCCTCCAGGCTTAGGCACGGGAACGTTGTTAGATATCCATTCAGGATACGTGGACACCATGATAATGCCAGCTTAAAATTGTTTCACAATTTCTTCTTTCACCTTTAAACTCCACTCAGGTTTCAATCGCCTGAGCTTCTACTTGACTGGCTTGAATCCCTCTTTAATGGGAAGGCGATGAAGAACAATGTCAGTGGACAACCCCACCATGTCTTCATGAGACCATGCAAACACATCTTGGAATTGGGTTAATATCGTAACCATGTCATTCCGTTGGTTTGGGGTAAGGTCTGAACCAATCTGGATTAACTTAGGGTTTTCTAAGGTTCCAAGATTGAAGGAGGTGGTTTAATCAAGGATGGGTTTAGGCTTGTCATCGACCCATTCTTTGATCTCCGAAGGCACCTCAATGTCCTCTTGTATTTCAGCAAGTCTGAGTCCAACTTTTCATCAAAGTTACAATCCTTGTGGAGAAGAGGCATCTTATTAGCAAGTACATGCACATCTAAGTTCAGAGTCCTGAAACCAAATATGCTTTCACTTAATATATATGAAATTGTTTAATCATACATAATGTTAGCATATATGAACAAAACAACTGCTAATACTGGACAAAAAAGTAAGCAGTTATTATATCTACAGGGAAGAAAGAAGTCCTGCCCATTTTACCCTTGTCGACCAATGCAAGGAGTGCTGCTCCAATTGGCAAGGATAAAGTCCAGGTGGACTGCATTGATGGAGGGGCTGTCATCGTCCTCTTTTTTCCGAATGATGACCATGACGTCTAGGCAATCATCGTCTGGGGTATATCTGTTTGTATGTTCATCATGAACAATGATGCGCATGCCTGACATTATTCGAACGACGTTTTGTTTGATTCTTTGTTTCTCTTCCTCCACTCTGGGATCTTGAACAAAGACTTCTTTTGCTTTGAATGGCACGGGCTTGGGAAATAGCATAGCCATCACGTTGGTTGGCACCTTTACAGGAGGTTGTGCGGACTCAGCGTTAGAATGCAAAGATAAACGCCGCGTGGTTGAAGTTAAAGGAATCTGCTGATGCTTATGAGAATTCCTCTGACTAGAACTGGCAGAATAGCCTAATCCAGCTGTCCCAGTTTAACTGGCTACTTGGATAGGGTATTTGATACCTTTGTGATCTTTACCCAGCCCTTATCCTGGCTGATGACCCAAAGACATCATTTCTTGAGTAGCCGACATTACTTCGGCAGAGATCTTGGGTACGGGCAAAGGCGTTCCCAGGGCATGAAATTGAGGGTTGCTTACTTCCAAAGTGTGGAAACTGACCGGCTCAATATCAAAATTAAAATTGATGAACGGTTTGTCACCTTGTTGAGGGCATTCCGGTTCAGCGTTGACTGTAACTAGGATATTGTTGATAATGTATTTCAGTTGCTGATGAAGGGTGGAGGGGACTGCTCCAGCCATATGAATCCACGGTCTTCCCAAGAGCAGGTTGTTGCAACCCGAGAATTTAGAAAAATTTTAAAATTTTAATTAATTGATTTAAGGTTCAGAATTAGAACCTAGACAGAAAATAAGTTTATACGTTTGATATTTTTAAGATGGAATTTTGAGGATTTCAAAATTCTGTGAAAGATTTAGGAGAATTATTCAGGATTAAGTGTATATGTTTATGTTCTGTGTATATGGTCATTTATGTGTTCAGAATGTGGTTAAAGGTCAAAGGTTGACCAGATAAATGATATATGTAACAAACCCTAGGTATATATTAAGAACGTCAACGTTCGGTTAGAAAACCCGAGCGATTAACAAGAAACCCTAGAAACCAGTTCTGAAAACCCTAACTTCAGTTCCGGAAATCCGAAACCCTATTTCGATATATGAAACCTTAATCTGGGAACTTAAATGATTATTATATTGCTTAAGTGATATATATTATAATATTAATTAGGGTAAAGCTTAATTACTTAGCAAACTCTAATTTCAAATTTAGAAAACCCTAATTTCGGGATTTGAAATCCTAATTTATATTTAGGAAAAACTTAATTGTTGATTTAATAATTTTAATGTTAATTAGGAAATATTAATCCTAATTTTCAATATTTAATTGGTGATTAAGAAATTTTAATATAATTAGAAAATCCTAATTATAATTTAGAAATATTAATTTTCTAGTTTGAAAATCGAAATTTGGAAATCTTAGAAATTAATTTTTTTTGCAAGTTAAGGGTTAAACCCTAAACCCTAAAATGGTCAAACCCTAAACCCTAAGAGAATGGTCAAATGTCAAAAATGCCATTAAAATTAAAAAGAAAAAGACCAAAATGCCCTTTTCTTAAAACTTAAGCGAAAGATATGACAATCTTGGTGACTCACTATTCTAATGTTTATCCCATGTGCCTTAAATCATCCCAAGATCAAATTTGGGGACACCTAGCAACATTAGATGCAATGAATCAAAACATAAGAGATTTAAAAGTAAGAAAATACTTACTTTACTTTTCATTTTTGCCAAGACCATTCTCTCTCTTCAATTTCGAAATCTAGAGTGAGAGAGAGAGAATCCAAGCTAAGATCAGTTCATAGCCCTTCAATAACAAGATCAAAGATCAGATTCAAATATCTAAGCTAGAAAGGTATAAACCTTCAAAATTCGAAATCTTTATATTTTATGTTAAATGTTGTAATTAATTGTTTAAAGTTGTGTTTTAGGGTGTCATTTGATGATCTGGGTGGTCAAAACCTAGATCCATATCATTTTGATGCCCGAATTTGATGATTTTTGAAATCTGGAAAAATATTGAAATAAGGTCTGACAGCCATATGTCAGGGCTTCTAGATCTCTGGATAATAATTATTTGTTGTGTTTTAAGTTATAAACTTGTAGTATGTAGTAAGGGCTGTGATCTGGAACTTGAATCAAGCCCAGATCACGTGTAGATTAAAAGTTATAGGCAGTCAAAATCCGTTGACCAATCACGGAGACTGAGTTTCTGGGCAACCCAGAAACCCAGAACTCGTCTGACAACCATTTTGAAGCCTCTGATCTTGTTGGTGTTTGTTGTTTTGGCCATTTTATTGGTTAGATATTGTAGATAGGTATAAGGACTACACGATCAAGCTTTTAGATCACTCAGAATAACAGTATAATCAAAGATATACCTGGTCAAATCAGCGTTGACCGAGTGGCCGGATGAAGATTCTGGAAAACCCAGAATCTTCAAGAACAAAATTTCTGACAGTAGTTTGACCAACCTTTATTTCTTAAACGTGTTGTTGTTAGACCGACCCGTTGATATATTATTGTAGCCTGACATCTACTCTACAAGACTGAACCACTAGATCACTTAAACCGAACCCAGAAAGCTAAGATTTAAAGTTTCAAAATAGAAGCATCGACTGTTCTTCAATTTCTAGAAAACCCAGAAATTGAAAAACAGGTCTGACATTAAGTTGGATGACTTAGATCTTGCTGTGATGATGTAGTTTGGGCATGAAATCGGTTTGTAATCGTAGTATTGCATGTATTCTATAACATTAAAACAATATACAACCCTGATAACGTCCATAATATGAAAAGTTTTGTAGTCAAAGTTGCAACCTTGGTGTCAGACATGAAGGTTCAAAAACACCTCAAGAACACCTATAGCGACGGGTCTGTCGCTATAGGGACCTTTAACGACGGTTTTATTAATTTTGAATTTCTAATTTTCGGAAATTAATTAATAAATCGAAATAAATAGTTTTTAATTATTAAAAATACTAAATAAATTCTGAAAAATTATTTTAAAGTCTGAAAAATAGTTTTTAATTATTTTGAGTATATTTCATAAATATTTAATATTTTTAGAATACAAATGGTATTTAATTTATTTAATTATAATATTAAATAAATGATTTAAATACATGAAAAATTATGAAAAATAATAGTATGGTATAATAAAATATTTTAAGCTATTTTTAGTGACTTTTAATATTTTAGGATGAATTTCATTAATTAATTAATATTAATGATGATTAGTTTATTTAATTAATATATTAAATAAATTATGGAAAATTAGAATTAATGTTTTATAAATCATATGAAAATGATTTAAGTGTTATAAAATATAACTTTTGATATTTTGTCATGAAAATATTAATATTTTTATATTAAAAGCAATTATTGGATAATGGATTTAAGTGTTTAAAAATCATATAAATATGATTTTAAGGTATTAAAAATACTTTGATATATTATAAATATATTATAATATTATGACATGTATTTCATTAATATTTGATAATAAATAAATATTAATGATAAAAGAATTATGTGGTATTTAATTCATTTAAATACGTTATTAATGATTGAAAATTTACGATAAATGGTAATAATTATTTAAAAATTATTATGAGCTTATGAAAAATATTTTGACTGATATTAAAAGTATCTGAGATAATTGTTAAATGTTAAGTCAGAGTTTAATTGAACTTAGACTCGATAAAAGTCCGACTAGACCGTCGGGACGTTATAATTTTGTCGGAATCAAGATAGACTGCAATAGTTTGACTTGATACCGAGTCTTATGTGTGTTATAGACTGATAGGGATATGTGTTATGTGTTTAGGTTATTCTATGTGTGTGTGTGTGTATATATATATATATATATATATATATATATATATTATATTGTGATGATATTATTCTAATATTGGAGATCTATATTACTAATATTAGGTCTTCGGATAAAGCGTTTTAAATTGCGTAGCGGTAATCAACGGTTCAGGCAAGTTTATTTTTACTTAACTCTACTAAGAGTGTTTCATTCAGATAAGCTTATGGTTAATCATTGCTGGTTGCCATGAATTGTACTCTGTACATATTGTATGTATAAGTTAGGTATGAAAGGTTGATCACCTTCATTACCCGTTGGTTCAGATATATTTGTTCATGTTTAATACTTGTTCAGTCAAAAGTTTGTTCGTGCTAGTTCTCAATTATATTGATGAATTATAGCCAGCTTATTGTTCATACTCTTTCAATCATGATATATCGTTATATTATTGAATTTAAACTTGCTGGGCAACTTTCAAGCTCACCCTTGCTATATCATGATAAACATTGTAGATTAAGGCGAATACGTCGGATACAAAGAAAGGTTAAAGACAGTTCCAGCTTTAGTATATGTGCGCGATTAGTTTTATAATAGTATAGTTTGATAATGATGTTATATGATAGATAGTTTATGAATTGTGTATAAGTTATGGTTACTCGACCTTGGGAAAAAGTGTGTAAGTTTAATGTATAAACAATTTATGTTTATATCTTCCGTAAATAGTAATAGTTGTATAGAATGATCGAACCGGATCTGAGGTGATTTGGGACTTGGATTCGGGGACGTCACAGTTGGTATCAGAGCTGTTGGTTATGAACCTTAGATAGGAATACCTGAGACTAATAACCGTAGTGAGTAGGATAAGATCTAACTCACATAGAGTTAGTCGGTCGGTAGGATTCAAAGATGAATCTCGGCGAGTTGTAAAGATACAGAGTTCCCTAACTCTGATAATAAAGTTGAACAGTAGTGATGAATAGATAGAGTCTAAAAGACTAAAAGTACAGTGATAGGAGATCGTAAAAAAAACGATCAAGACATAGAAATGAATCGTAATATATACGATGTGATCACCCCATTATCGTATAAGGTTGTAGTATGAAAAAGAATCAATATGATGATTGGAAAGTTTACAGCAAGATTGCTGTGTGAATTGGTACAGATTTAAGAAAGGATTATGAATACGAGTTGAATGAAATTCGTATTGAGAAGGGGGTTAAGATTAGGTGGGCATTCAATTGAGGACTCATGTCGGTAGCTGAGTTGTATGATTCCTTGTATGGGCGGAGAATTGTACTTGGTGTAAAAACTACTTAGTTTCTGACACTGATAATCATTAAAATGTTTGTGTCGCGTTATTTGCTATATGCATGTTAAGAGGGTGATTCCTTTCTCATATGTATAACAAATAGATAGGTTATAGGTAGAGATTATAAGGTTAAGTACGAGTTCTTAAAACTCATACTTATGTGACATTCTTGACTCATAGTTATATGAAATGTTTATGAACCCCTCAGCGAATGGACGCCAAAGGTCTGACTAAGGTAAGTTCTTAAACTCATATGATTGTGGCAAGCTTATGAACTCATAAGTATGGTTTGACGAACTGGGTATAGTTGTGTGTAAATAAAGAATTGAGGATTATATGAACAGATAGATTGTTAAGCAAATGATTATTAATGGAGACTTAAGTTTTTCAAAACTCCTAGCTATGCTAGACTTCGAAATTTTGACATCAAGCTAAATACGCACTATGTGCCTTTAAAAAAAATATGTAGACTCGTAATCATTTTTGAAACGGTTTAAAGTATAGTTTATGCTACTTATTTCAGCTAGACGAAAATGATTTGAAATATCAAAAGTTATTTTATTTATCACTTATGTACCATGTAACCTGGTGCAAAGATGATAAAAAGTGATGGAGTTGTAAATACAGGAATACTTAGTGCGAATCCGATCTGAAAATCATTGTTCCACTATTGTATGATGTGTTATGACAAAGTCATATAATGACGGCATCCACAAACGGACTGTTAATACATTACGACATCATGGCGTCATTCTCAAAAATATT
The DNA here is from genome assembly GCA_016801055.1 of Panax notoginseng. NCBI lineage: Eukaryota > Viridiplantae > Streptophyta > Magnoliopsida > Apiales > Araliaceae > Panax > Panax notoginseng. The sequence continues at coordinate 156,734,315 of CM029014.1, forward strand.
TTCAAAAGATTTTAATTTCCCAACGGGGTTTGGCTACACCTAAATAATTCAATTGAATTGAATTATTGATATGAGTCTATGCTATTCGATTTAGCTAGACTAAAGTTTATGAAAACTCTAAGTGTTCATTGAAAGAAATTTCCCGAACCAAATTATTTTGGTGCGGAATCCAGTAAGATTGAGGCAAAGTTTTGTGCCTATGGCAGTGACGAGAAACAGATAAAAGCAGTACTTGGCCAATACAGGGCATATCGGGCTAATCACCCTTTCTGTCCGTAAGTAATGACGATTTGCGGATGAATTTCCATAAAACCTTTGCGAAAATGACAGACAAATAGTCTATGTGACTCCTCAGCAAAATTTGAAAATTTTTACTCTTGTGAGTGGTGCATTGGGGAGCATGTGATGCTGTGTATAAATGGTATAAGCGGTATGGTGTGAGGTGTAAGGTAAATTTTGGGGACGAAATTTTTAGAAGAAGGGGTGAATGTGACAACCCGAGAATTTAGAAAATTTTTAAAATTTTAATTAATTGATTTAAGGTTCAAAATTAGAACCTAGACAGGAAATAAGTGTATGCGTTTAATATTTTTAAGATGGAATTTTGAGGATTTCAAAATTCTGTGAAAGATTTAGTAGAATTATTCAGGATTAAGTGTATATGTTTATGTTCTGTGTATATGGTCATTTATGTGTTCAGAATGTGGTTAAGGATCAAGGGTTGGCCAGATAATTGATATTTGTAACAAACCCTAGGTATATATTAAGAACATCAACGTTCGGTTAGAAAACCCGAGCGATTAACAAGAAACCCTAGAAATCGATTCTGAAACCCTAATTTCAGTTTCGAGAATCTGAAACCCTAATTCGGTATATGAAACCTTAATCTGGGAACTTAAATGATTATTATATTGCTTAAGTGCTATATATTATAATATTAATTAGGGTAGAGCTTAATTATTTAGCAAACTCTAATTTCAAATTTAGAAAACCCTAATTTCGGGATTTGAAACCCTAATTTATAATTAGGGAAAATGTCAAAAATGCCATTAAAATTAAAAGAAAAGATCAAAATGCCCTTTTCTTAAAACTTAAGCAAAAGATATGGCAATCTTGGTGACTCACTATTCTAATGTTTATCACATGTGCCTTGAATCATCCCAAGATCAGATTTGGGGACACCTAGCAACATTAGATACAATGAATCAAAACATAAGAGATTTAAAAGTAAGAAAATACTTACTTTACTTTTCATTTTTGCCAAGACCATTCTCTCTCTTCAATTTCGAAATCTAGAGTGAGAGAGAGAGAGAGAGAGATCCAAGCTAAGATCAGTTCATAGCCCTTCAATAACAAGATCAAAGATCAGATTCAAAGATCTAAGCTAGAAAGGTATAAACCTTCAAAATTCGAAATCTTTAGATTTTATGTTAAATGTTGTAATTGATTGTTTAAAGTTGTGTTTTAGGATGTCATTTGATGATCTGGGTGGTCAAAACCTAGATCCATATCATTTTGATGCTCGAATTTGATGATTTTTGAAATCCGAAAAAATGTTGAAATAGGGTCTGATAGCCATATGTCAAGGCTTCTAGAACTCTGGATAATAATTGTTTGTTGTGTTTTAAGTTATAAACTTGTAGTATGTAGTAAGGGCTGTGATCTGGAACTTGAATCAAGCCCAGATCACATGTAGATTAAAAGTTATAGGCAATCAAAATCCGTTGACCAATCACGGAGACTGAGTTTCTGGGCAACCCAGAAACCCAGATCTCGTCTGACAACCATTTTGAAGCCTCTGATCTTGTTGGTTTTTGTTGTTTTGGCCATTTTGTTGGTTAGATATTGTAGATAGGTATAAGGACTACACGATCAAGCTTTTAGATCACTCAGAATAACAGTATAATCAAAGATATACCTGGTCAAATCAGCGTTGACCGAGTGGCCGGATGAAGATTCTGGGAAACCCAGAATCTTCAAGAAAAAAATTTCTGACAGTAGTTTGACCAACCTTTATTTCTTAAACGTGTTGTTGTTAGACCGACCTGTTGATATATTATTGTAGTCTGACATCTACTCTACAAGACTGAACCACTAGATCACTTAAACCGAACCCAGAAAGCTAAGATTTAAAGTTTCAAAATAGAAGCCTCGACAGTTCTTCAATTTCTGGAAAACCCAGAAATTGAAGAACAGGTCTGACATTAAGTTGGATGACTTAGATCTTGATGTGATGATGTAGTTTGGGCATGAAATCGGTTTGTAATCGTAGTATTGCATATATTCTATAACATTAAAACAATATACAACCCTGATAACGTCTAGAACATGAAAAGTTTTGTGGTCAAAGTAGTAACCTTGGTGTCTGACATGAAGGTACAAGAACACCTATAGCGACGGGTCTGTCGCTATAGGGCCCTTTAGCGACGGTTTTATTAATTTTGAATTTTGAATTTCCAGAAATTAATTAATAAATCGCAATAAATAGTTTTTAATTATTAAAAATACTAAATAAATTCCGAAAAATTATTTTAAAGTCTGAAAAATAGTTTTTAATTATTTTGAGTATATTTCATAAATATTTAATATTTTTGGAATATAAATGGTATTTAATTTATTTAATTATAATATTAAATAAATAATTTAAAAATGATTTAAATACATGAAAAATCATGAAAAATAATATTATGGTATAATAAAATATTTTAAGTTATTTTCAGTGACTTTTAATATTTTAGGATGAATTTTATTAATTAATTAATATTAATGATGATTAGTTTATTTAATAAATATATTAAATAAATTATGAAAAATTAGAATTAATGTTTTATAAATCATATGAAAATGATTTAAGTGTTATAAAATATAACTTTTGATATTTTGTCATGAAAATATTAATATTTTTATATTAAAAGCAATTATTGGATAATGAATTTAAGTGTTTAAAATACTTTGATATATTATAAATATATTATAATATTATGACATGTATTTCATTAATATTTGATAATAAATAAATATTAATGATAAAAGAATTATGTGGTATTTAATTCATTTAAATACATTATTAATGATTGAAAATTTACGATAAATGGTAATAATTATTTAAAAATTATTACGAGTTTATGAAAAATATTTTGACTGATATTAAAAGTATCTTAGATAATTGTTAAGTGTTAAGTCAGAGTTTAATTGAACTTAGACTCAATAAAAGTCCGACTAGACCATAGGGACGTTAGAATTTTGTCGGAATCAAGATAGACTGCAATAGTTTGACTTGATACCGAGTCTTATGTGTGTTATAGACTGATAGGGATATGTGTTATATGTTTAGGTTATTCTATGTTTATATATATATATATATATATATATATATATATATATATATATATATATATATATATATATATCTTATAGTATTAAACAATGATGATATTATTCTAATATTGGAGATCTATATTACTAATATTAGGTCTTCGGATAAAGCATTTTAAATTGCGTAGCGGTAATCAACGGTTCAGGCAAGTTTATTTTTACTTAACTCTACTAAGAGTGTTTTATTGAGATAAGCTTATGGTTAATCATTGCTGGTTGCCATGAATTGTACTCTGTACATATTGCATGTATAAGTCAGGTATGAAAGGCTGATCACCTTCATTACCCGTTGGTTCAGATATATTTGTTCATGTTTAATACTTGTTAAGTCAAAAGTTTGTTCGTGCTAGTTCTCAATTATATTGATGAATTATTGCCTGGTTATTGTTCATACTCTTTCAATCATGATATATCGTTATATTATTGAATTTAAACTTACTTGGCAACTTTCATGCTCACCCTTGCTATATCATGATAAACATTGCAGATTAAGGCGAATACGTCGGATACAAGGAAATGTTAAAGACAGTTCCAGCTTTAGTATATATGCGCGATTAGTTTTGTAATAGTATAGTTTGATAATGATGTTATATGATAGATAGTTTATGAATTTTGTATAAGTTAAGGTTACTCGACCTTGGAAAAAAGTGTGTAAGTTTAATGTATAAATAATTTATGTTTATATCTTTCGCAAATAGTAATAGTTGTATAGAATGATCGAACCGGATCCGAGGTGATTTGGGACCTGGATTCGGGGCCTTCACACAGGTTGTATCCCGAATCTATCTTGAGCACGTGGAAAGACACGCAGAATGTATGGGGACCAATCTCAATTGGCAGCTCAATCTCTCCGACCAAATTACGGCGGGATCCATCAAAAGCTTTGATGATCGTATGGCTACTTCGGATTCGATTAAGATTGACGTTCATCTTTAATAATGTAGTGTATGGACAGATATTCAAAGATGAACCTCCGTCTACTAAGACTCCAGCTAGCATATATCCGAAGGACAAGACCGATCCCTTCGGGCGGTATGTCATCATCAGTGAAGGATATCACATTGTTGTTGAAAATGTGATCAACCAAATATTGAAACTTTTCCACATCCACTGATGTCGGTAAGTAGGCTTCTTCCAAAACCTTTAGTAGAATCTTCCTGTGATCCTCGGAAGTTAAAACCAAGTCTAGTATTGAAATTTGGTGTGGAGCTTCTCTTAAGCTTAAAACCACCTTGGCTTCATTATAACCCATGGCACGGAGGAATTTTTCAATCTTCTCCATGAGAATCTTCTCCTTTGATTTGATGGTAGACTTCATCACCCGTTGGGGAAGATACAGTGGATTCTCCTTCGACACTGCAGCAGTTGTATGCGAGGTAGATCCTTTAGCTTCTCCATAATTCCAAGGAACTTTCTGTAAGCTGACAACAGGATATTGTGGTCAGAAGGGTAAATTGATTGGCTCTGGAGCAGCCACTTTCAAAGGATTGCTGCTTCCTCTGAGTTGAATGGTAGATATAGGGCGTGGTTTGACAATGCCATCAGCCTCAGTGGAGATAACTGCTACCAATCCTTTCCATTTAGTAGGACATGTATTCTCACTTCCCCGTAACATAGTATCATCGTCTGCTAGTTATAGGACACCGCTATCAATGAGATTTTGGATAAGGTGGTGGAGTGCCCAGCATTCTTCTGCGCTGTGACCATGAGAATGGGAATGATATTGACATACTCCATCATAATTGTACCGTACTGAACGGGGATTGATTGGAGGTAGAAGAGAATTAATCCTTCCTTCATTGATTAGCATTTGAAGGATTTCATCTATAAGTTGGCCCAGATATGTAAATTCCCTTCTGTTGGCAAAATCCCTACGAGCTTTGGCATTCGCTCTCCTTGCCACTTTGTCCTCCATCGTTTCACTTTCTGGAGGTGACGAGGGAATATTAATGATAAGAGGAAGGAGACTAGAATGCTCCTGACTGATTAATTGGCATGTGACTTGATGTTGGTATGTCACCAGTTCTGACAATTGCTCGATTTGCTTGCACAGAGCTTTCATCTTTCGTTCCATTGAGAACTAGAACTTGGCATAATCCCATTTGTCAGCACCGTCTTTGATGATCTGGGATGCTTCACCGTTAGAATTGGAACTTTGTCCAGTGCTCCAATTAATCATGTTGACTTCTTCCTCTTTATGTGGAGGGAGAGGATTGTCTTGAATGTGAGGTTGATCGGGTTTGGTGAGCACGATCTCACCGTTGTCTATCAGGTCTTGAATCTTATGCTTCAAGGCCCAACAATCTTGAGTATCATGTCCAGGTGCCCCGACATGATAAGCACATTTCTGAGCAGCATTAAAACACCTACCATTAGGGCTGGCTGGTGGAAGAAGATGCGTGATTTTCTTCTGCGTGGTCAGAAGAGTGAGAATATTCTCGAGAGAGTCCCCTAAGGGTGTGAACACTCGAGGGCGTTTGACTTCTCCACCTTTTTGGTACTAGAGGATTTGAAGACTGTGCTTGAAAGGGAGAGTAATTTCTCCTCTGGATAGGCATATTCTGATTGCCTTTTTGACCCTGTATTATCAGGGAAATATCCTCTTCTTTCTTTTTGTGGACCCTCGGGGGGTTGTTTCCATAATTTCTGAATTGGATGTGTTAAGCAACAGCTTTAAGGGCAGCTAGGTCTTGAATCTTTCCTGACTTCATTCCCATATCAGCCATCTCCTCGTGTTTGATCATTTCAGAAAATGGTTTACCGATGCCAGCTAAGACTCTCTCATGGAAAGGAGCTTCTTGTATGTCGATAAAGGTCATAACCATCTCTAACTCTGTCATAGAAGGAATAACTTGAGCATCAAGGCGCCTCCACCTTTGAGCATACTCTCTGAAAGACTCGTTGGACTGTTTCTTGACCTTGGTAATCTGGTACCGGTCAGGAGCCATCTGAGACTGAAACTATATTGTGTGAGGAAGGCGTGAGCTAGCTCTTCCCAGCTATGGATCTTTGAGTTGTCTAATCTGGTATACCATGAACGGGCTTCTCTAGTCAGACTTTTTTGGAATAGCTGCATTTTGAGATTCTTGTCCTCTACATAAGATCCGAGTTCTCCAATGAATATCTTCAAATGTGTGTAAGGACCTCCTAACCCATCATACTTTTCAAAATCAAGAGTTTTAAATTTTTCTGGATAATGAACACCAGGGAATATACAAAGATCGGCATATGACACACTCCCGTGTGCTCCAATTCCTTTGATAGCGCGACGGATCTCTTCCATTTGAAGAACTTTCTTTCTAATGTCACTGGTGTCTAGATCTTTTGTAAGATGGGCGGCATCATGACTTTTGTTGGTTGTATCCAACTGCAATTCAGGTACTGTAATGGCTTTATCAGGACCTTGGGTTCCTCCTTGTGTAGAGGATTCAGTATGTACGGGTATTTTTGGACCCTGCGTAGATTGATGTAGTTCTTTAAGCAGAACAACCAAGTCTGTAATTTGTTTAGTTAATCCGTCGAATTCTTCGCGAGAAATTGGACTAGACTGGTCAGATGAAGACATGATTGGTTATAGGCCTGCGACCTTTTTGGACTTTGACCGGGTAATAGGCCCGAATGCTTCCCTGTAACAAAACTGGCATAGTTTAGTTTTAGGGATGGTGTAAATGTTAACATGCTATGTGATGTGTCCGTTTTAGGAAATTTTGTTCTGCAACGCGGATGTTAGCTGCTTGTAGTACATGATAACATGTTAATGTAAATACGTACATGCACATATTTTCTCATATTTCTCATTACATGGAGATGAATATGGAATGTAAATTACAAGTAAGTAATTTAAAATGAGAAAGCATGAAGAGACTTTCCTCCGCGTTTGGTTTATCAGAGGCTGACCTATCTTAGGTTACTCTCGCGACTTTTCGGCATGAAGGTTCCCAAATCATCGCAATTTACTTGACGGGAAATTAATCCGGTCTTTCAACTGGATCAAATTTGGGTGGTGTCTTTCCTGAGCCTCGGGGAATTAGTCTTCCCACGAGTCCAGTAATCAAACATCGAGAGGATAGCCTCCTGGTGGAGGGACCACACAACATACATTCACATACAACGTGTCTCACCGTTTATGGAAATGATGACATGTGCGAAGCACTAATATCACAGGTAGATATAGTGTAAAGCATTAATCGCAGTAAAGATATGCATTCGTACACATTCATCATAAATGTAAATGCAACATCCACACACAAGCATATATCAGTTTTGAAAAGCTTGTAATAGCGGCTTAAGTCCTCTTATTGGTGTCCCCAGCAGAGTCGCCACATGTCGACGTCGGGATTTTTATTTGTCCCTTTTCATTACCTGTTCTTTTGTGTTCTCATTTTAGGTGAGTGAAAAAGGTCCGACATGTGTAATGTCGACGATTGGACTATAAGAGTCGCCAGTTAGTTTTTTAATTGGTTGTACCAACACAACCGAGAAAAGGTTTGCACATTGACCCAGTGATGTGACACTGCTACACAGGTCGGTGAAACCTAGATTCAATTAGGGTTCGGGGACTTGCTTATGCGGAGGGAAGGTGTTAGGCACCCCCCGACATCCGTGTTACCACGGTGACCGCCAGTTTTCAAGAAACTGTTATATGAATGTGTGTGTGTGAGTGTGGGTCAATGTGTTGTTATATTGGAAGTAGTGCTATGTCTCGTTTGCACCTATATACATAGGGTTTGAATTTATATAAAAATTCAGTTTTAAGCAAGTTATGGCAGTGATGTTTTAAAAGAAGTTTTTCATACCCTGTGCTCAATAGTAATTGAGGCCTTTGATACTTCCATTTTATTCATTATTCGGCTTGGTTGATTTTATTTTAAAGATGTGAGGCATCTTTATGAAAATAATGTATAAAAAGGTGCTGGATTCTTCGTGGGTATGAAAACCATCTGAGGAACTCCAAACATCACAGATCAATTTACAAGCTGCTTATAGCTGAAAAGGTCCATCACGGGAACCGAATCTAGATTCAGTGGACTGAATCTCTGATCACATGATTCCTAGGCTCAGATGATGTCGCAGTTGATATAAACGCAGTAATCAAGTATATATATAAAAGCTGTAAATATATATATACAGACATGATCACCAACCACGAAGCACCTCCATGGGGGATCAGAAATGTAAATAAAGCTGTAAAAGCGATCAACCGCCACGGAGGGAACTCCAGGCGGGACGAAATGTACAGAAAGCAGTAAAAACAGTCAAACACCACGAAGTAAACTCCAGGTGGGAAAAAATATATATATATATATATATATAAAGCAATAAACGCCGCACCGGATATAAAATCCAGGTTCATCGGACAAAGTCCGACAATAGTTAATTTATATAAGTATATATATATTAAAGTAGTAAACGCATCGGATGTAAAATCCAGGCTCATCGAACATAGTTCGACACACAGTTCATATATATATATATATATATATATATATATATATATATATATATAAACGCACCAGACATAAGTTTATCATCGAACAGAGTATATTATATATATATATATATATATATATATATATATATATATATATATATAGAAAGCCATTAAACGCTCCAGACCGAAGTCTAGGCTCATCAAACAGAGTTCAACACATAGTTCATACATATAGATGTATATATATACAAAAGCAAGTAAACGCTCCAGGCCGAAGTCTAGGCATAATCGAGGCATAACTCGATAATGTTAGTCCATATATATAAATATATATGTATATACAACCTGAAATAAAATCACGGACCGAAGTCCGGGCCAACACACGCAACACGACTCTCAACGTAAAGAAAGATGTGTGCAAGTTTGGAGAGAAGGCTTGAAAATGTGTAAGAAGGCTTACAGTGGGCTGCCAAAGAAGACTTCAATAACTTTAAAGTAGATAAACACTGGCTTCCACCGGTACAGAAGTAGCTATATGTGGGCTCACAAGTGTTTAAAATGATAAAGCACTCAGGTTGGGGTGTGTATGGAGCAAATTAGACAGGGCTTCCTCGCCGTTTCTCTTTGTAAAATGGCCACCCCAAGCCCTCTATTTATAGAGGGTGGAGCCGCAGGTGTACCAAAGGCTGTTCGGGGTGCCCCGGGCTCCACGGGTCCCGTCGTCTCGAAGTACGTGCACGTAGGTAACATAATGTCCGCTTGAACTTTCAGAATTGCAATCCGGGCATCCGATTGAGGTATATAGGACGTATTTCAGACCGCCGTTGTCGAGAGTTACGTAATGACATGGGATTAGAGGTTGTACGAAGTCATGAAGATGGGACGATGCCCTCCGGTCTTCAGCTTCAAATTCTGTCTGTTATCCTGCGCAATAGTCACTCGTGATTGGTTCTTCTGAGCTTTTGTGGGACATTGATGTGTAGAAAGGTATGTTTAAAATGTTGAGATGGCGTGATATGGCGTCATGGTGGCAAGATGATGACTTTGCCCCTCACCGGGGTTTTCTCCGATTTGGGCTGATAAAGTAGACGTTGCTCAGGGTTATCACTGAGATTGGACTGCTGCAAATGTTGAAGGTCCTCAGTGTCATCTCAGAGGTGTGCCTGTCCTGTACTGAGTGCCTCGGTGTGAGCGCTGAGATTGAAGCTGATGGCATGCATTTTAAACGAGCATTTTCGGGGTTATCTCCGGAACTGCCACTGCCTTCCTTGGGGTTATCTCCAAGGTTGGAATCTGTTATTCCCAGTGTTGGGACTGATACGGAACATCTCGGGGTTATCTCCGGGATGAATCGGTCTTCTCCGGTTTGTGTTTCGGTATTAGATCTGCATGCCTCAGGGTTATCTCCGAGGTTGGAATTGTTACTCTTGGTGTGTGTTTCGGGGTTGAGCTGTTACTCCCAGTATGTGTTCTGGGGTTGAGCTATATTCCTCCCGGTTGTATCCGGAATGGATATAAACCGTCTTCCAAGGTTTCCTCTTAAAAGACGAATCTGCGCTCCTATGATGTCAGTAACAGATAGGCAGAAAATTTCGAGTGTCTACACCGCATATACAGTACATATTTATAGTACTAAAATAAAAATAATATTTATAATAAATGTCATTAATCACATAAAATAATGACTATACAGATTTTAAAATCTCATTTGACTTCAAAACTAGGGTTTATCAGTAACATAAGGGTTTTGCAAATACTGCACCACCATTGACCAATCATTAACAATGCGTATATATAATACTTATTTATAGCATTGAAAAATCAAAATATAATTAATATTATATTATTATTCTCATTCCTTGATCAAAATCCAAAATTATGGTTTGGATTCTATATCTGATTTATCTGTCATATATAATATTATTAATTAAGTTAAATAATTAGCTTAATTAATCTGAAATAAATTAATATAATAAAATAGTTATTATAATAATGCTATAATCATTTCATATATTATTTAAATAATATAATAATCATATTTTCATGAAAAATAATTAATAAAATTATTTCTACAATAAAATTAATTATTATAAGAATATAATTTATAATTATCAATAATTAAAAATAAAATTATTTAAAATTATTCATGTAATAAATAAATTTTTATTTATCACAAACATACATACACATTACCTGACACATATTCTCACCTTTAAATTTAAAAAAAATTAAACTCAAAATTTCTGATTTAACTATATAGAAAATATCGGGTTATTACATTCACCCTCCCTTATAAAGATTTCGTCCCCGGAATCACCGTTTTAAAAACTACACATACCAGGGTACATAGTATACACAATCATTGCAAGTAGATCTCGATCATAATTGATCGAACTGATCTTTAACTATTCAGCATAATGTTTGTCTATCTGCGTAAACAGAAATTTGATTTCTAAAAGAACTCAAATTCCTCCTTCAAAATAACTTATAAAATAATTTACTATATATATAAGAAAATCATATATAAGAAAATAAAATTTGTTTGAATAATACCTTGAGTTGCATCCCCAGCTGCTACGGTATCTTGAACTTTCATGTTGAAGACTCCTGCGGTTGGTTCAGTTGGTTCGTTTGTTGAAGTTGATCTCGTTGTCGCCAGCGTCCTGCTACCTTTTCCCGTATTCGCATTCCTTGCCTCCCTTCTCCTTCTTGGACAGTCTTTCATCTTTATGCTCCATTGATTCACAAATAAAACACCTACTAAATATTCTTGGACTGGGACAGTTGGGAGAGATATGTCCCTCCTGTCCGCACTTATATCACACAAACTTTTCCTTCAAACATTTACTAGAATGATTCTTTCCACCTCCTGACCTATTTTCGGTATTCCCGAAATTATCTCCTTTCTCTTTTCCAGTCCTACTATCACTACTCCCTTCTCCGATTCTAGCTTGATTTTCCTCGAAGTCATTGACGTTTGCTGATCGATTAGTTGGCTGATTTCCCGCGGCTGGTATTCCGTTCTGCAGAGCTTGATCGTCCATATTCGCAAAATTTTGTATCGGGTCTGGTTGTCCTCCAACTTTGTTGATAGGTTCTTCTGCCCTTTAGTTTCGTATTCATCTTGGCGGCATTATCATAAATTATTCTTATTAACTTACATTCTAAACCTTATCGTATACGCTTAACATATAACGCAAAATTTTCTACTCAAATAATCATGTATTCAAAATATTAGATTTTGAAATTTTGGTTTTCTGCAATAACCAGTGTTCAGATAAATATCTACTATCTTTATACCAACTTATTTCATTAATCCATCATAGACTCATATTCATAGCACTTGACATACCATAGCACATACTGCTTTAAACTTCTGCTATCCCTTTGTGACTCAAAAGTCGGGAATCGCTGCCATAACTTATACAAAAGTTAAGAATAATATATTACACAGACATACCTATCATATAAACCACATAGAATCACACCTATTTAAGTAATACTAATACTACTTATCTTCTACACATTCGCTAAGGATTAATTTCTTAGTATTCTATATACTCCTATTATCCTCGATAATCCATTCACGCATAACTTTACTAGTCCTCCTTGTAGCCATTTGGTACTCGTTTGATTATTAAGTTTCAAGAGGTCAAGGGTTCAAGGGCTGGTGAGGAGATGAAGTAGTAATTCAAGAATGATGAGGTATTCTAAAATACTTCCCCTTTTTCTTACCACACATTATGAGTTTAAGAACTCACCACAAACATATGAGTTTAAGAACTCGAGCTTAACCATATATTCTTTAACCATACTCTACTTATCAATTATTCTATCATTTCTAGGTCCAGTACTACATTTTTCCACAATAACTACTTCATCACGATTGCTTTCAAAGTGAGCCTCTATTTTAGCTATTAGCTTTAACATTGGCTCGGTCATGGAGATCGGCTCCTTTTTTCCGATCTGAGGGTATCCAAATTCTTTTCTATCTGACATCTACACACATAGTTTATCCAGACTAGCATATAGTATATACATACAACAAATAATAGTTTTATATACGTTATCTTTTATTTTGTTTTACGATGAATTTATTCAATTCATCTCCTTATAAACTCTATATGTGTTATTTGTATTTTCAACGTTTCCCTCTGTTCTAAGGTTATAGCCTAAGGTCTTGTTAGGTAAAATCTAATTACGCACAACACGCAAGTATACGTGGTCAACAAGTAATATAGTAATGAGTAGAGTATCGTTCCCACAGACACAATTTAGTAAGAAACTTAACCTCATAAGTACCAATTTCCTATTAACCCTAATTTTATTAAACTATTCAACTCAATGATTCTAATTATAAAAACTAAACTAAGAAATAAATACACTACCATAAAACAATCACAAATATCAAAATCTGGAATTTTAGACAATTAATGGAGCATTAGACTTATGATTTCACCCTAAGCTTCACTCTGATTTCTACACCTTTATTCCAATTCAAATCACTATCCCAGTTTATTAATCAAGAACACGAATGTAGTATTAGCCACCTCTCGATGCACTAATACCGTATTAACTTAAATTCACAAATTAGATAGAAACAAGTTAAACACCTTAATCAACTAACTCACGATATCTTTATGTGAATTAAAATTAAAGAAGGGTTAAGATTAAGTTCTCTATCTGATTACATGCGATGTCAAGCATATCTCTACCTTAACATTCATCAAGATTCTTCTATTCACAAAATTCATGAACACATGCTATATTAACTAAGTCTAGATTTGAATATTCTCTCTTGATTCCATACAAATCCATAAAGAATTGTTGATCAGGTAATTCATAAAGTCAAGCTCAAATTAATATAGATAAACTGGAATTAGCTTAATAAACTGGAAATCAAAGTTTACAAAATCATCGATTCGCTTAAGGATCCACCATAAGCCTAAAAAGTGAATTAGTTCATCATGAATGAAATAAAAATTGAATAATTTAAAGGAAACATCCTGTCAATTACAAATAAAAGACTAAATAGAAGAATAGTGATGAACACCATTCACGTAGCTTGGAATTGCAATTGTCCCGAAAATCTCTTCAAAATACTCCTCTAAGCTTACTATGAAAAACTAGAAATAATCTCTGTGTATCGTCTTGCGTCTCTCTCTCTGATTCGTTGTTTTTAGTGCAATATATAGATACCATAGTGTTCCAGCCGAAAACCTCTGTCCAAAAGAGTCCATGCACCACACCAAGTCTCAAATTCATCTCCCAGCCGAGTTCAAATCAAGCCAGGAGACTCCAGATTTTGGCACCCCCGCCCTGTTGGTCGGAACACCGATCACTAAACACGCGCAAGTATACGCGGTCTAACAAGTAATACAGTGATAAGGAGAGTGTCGTACCCACGAGGAACTATGACTAATATTTACCAAGTATCGATTGTTTATCGCTAAAGTCTTATTCGAACAGCACTAAATGGAAGGGTGATTGATCTAATTATACTACTTAACAAAGCAAGTAAATGGATAACAAATGGAAATCTAAGGAATTATATGCTAAGGTCACAACTTCACCCCCACACAGGCATTCTGTCGAACACCTGGCGTGTTATGCTTCATCAAACTAGCTACCCTTTCTCTCTTTGGTCTTAATGGTCACGACAATTTATCGACCGAGAACGCACAGGTTCTAATGCACCTCTATCGAGGTATGCACAAGCATATCCTCTCCAGATCCACCCAAAAGGAATAGAACAGAAAAAAACTTCCAAGCTAGATGCAATCCTACATATGTCTATGTGAATTAATCATAACAAGGAATTAAGCATAAGCTCTCTACCAGGTCGCACGTGGCGCACAGAGATATGTCTATTCTACGTACAACTTATGCAGTCAAAATCCACAATCACATGCTAATATATTTAGGTGTAAATCTACAATTCTTCTGTCGATATCATGCAGATTACCAAAATCATCACTAATATCTTAGCGAGAATCATAAAGTACAAATATATTAAACCAAATCATATGGTGCCAACCAAAGAGATAAACACAGTCAATTCAAATAACAAAGGGATCCATTATAACCTTAGAGTAAATATTCAGTTCATAGCTATTAAACCAAATACAAGTAGCAAATAAGACAACATTTATAGATTACAATAATAGAGGAAATAAATGGATAAGAAAGAACTCTGTCAAAGCCCTTCAGTCACCAAGTAATCTGCTCCTTTCAAGCTTTCCAATCCGTGCCGCTCGTTGCTCTTGTGCTCCAAAGAAATGCAGACTTCTCCCTAATCTATATGTACAGAGATAAGAAAGAAAGAGAAATTATAGAAGAAAAACTAATCTATCCTATTCTATTTACATGATCTGTGTTATGAGATCTATCTCCCTTTTTCTCTCTCTCCCTCCTGATGCAAGCTGCTGCTCCTCGCTTATATACTTCTCCCCTCTTCTTTTAGGTCATTAAAGATTCATTACTGCTTGGGCACCGGAGCTCGCGTTGCGGCGCGAGCAAAAGCTTAACAAACGACGCTGGGGCGCAGGGATGCCGTTAATGGCGCTGGGGCACGAGTCTGGCGCTTGCCTTGGCGCTGGGGCGCCACACATAGCTCAAGCGAGGAGCCAAAAGTTAGTAGCTTTGCCTAGCATTGGCGCTGGGGCGCGAGCTGGGCGCCGGATATGGCACTGGGGCGCGACTTCCAAGTGTAACACTGGCGCTGCGGCGCCAGTACAGGAAAAATGGCCAATATGCCCTGTAAGCTGGAAAACAACTTTGCATTGCATTAATTAAGCATAATAACACTACAATCATATAAAACTATTTAAAATCTATGAGAACAGACAACTATTTAAGTCATAAAATATTCGATTCGTGGGTATAAATCCCGCTCATCAAATACCCCCAAACTTAAGTCTTTGCTTATCCTCGAGCAAACTAACTAACACAACACTAATAATAAAACATATCCGAAAGAAAACAAAAACAGTATAGTAGCATCATGACTTCAATGCTCGATCATAGCTACTCCTAAAGAACAGGGCAAACACAGATATGAATAAGGGTTCATTCACTTTTAAGCATAAGATTGTATTCGATCCATTCTATGTGTGTGTGTGGAGACCAACCGTCCTAACTAATCATAGTTCAAATAAGCTCGCACAGTCGATTGCTAATTCCAATAATGCACACTCTGCAACTTAAACATTCAACAAACATTAAGAATAAGACGTAAATGCAGGGAAAAGATCAAGAAACTCTAGCATGACGACAGTAAAAACTGACTCGGACAGTACTTAATTACCTTAGGCTATTCAGAACTACCCATGAATGAGCTTTTGATCAGTGACTCCCAAGCCAGATGACTTTAGGGCACTAGGTGTAGAACACCCCTATGAATATAATAACTTGAGCAGTAAAGGCCACGTAATCAACATAAGCCGACTAAGATTTTACAATACAAACAAAGATTATTTAGCGAGTGCATTTTATGCTCCATCTTGATATCGGTCCTGCGTTTATGGGCGAGTGCGTTTTACGCTCCATCTCGACCCACCGCAAAACTTTCGATATAAACTCTTCTTCTCTATTTTTATTCTCATTTTATTCATTTTTCTTTTCTTTTTTTATATGTTAACATGCTAGAATCGAAGATCTAAAACTGTGTAAACGTCTAAGTCTTTTATTACCTTGTACAAATGAAAGTTTATAAGAGTAAACAAATTTTCAAAGCACTAAACACGCGAACTAAATTTGAAAAATAACTAGTTAAATACAGTTGGTCGGTGCGTGCTAAGAAGGACGGATCAATAATAGTCTAAACTTATCAATTGAACAACCCCTAACTCATACATGCTTGACACGACTCTAAGAGATAGGCATAGATACTTGACGCTTGTCATCAGTCACAATCAAAAATTACTGAAAACTAAAACACCCTTGCTAAATAGCAGCTCAAAATAGGGTAAAAAGGCCATTAAAATGGCACAAGCATTTAATCAGTAAAAGACCCAAAAAGATGGCTATAAACCATAAATATGCTGATAATAATCAAAGCATTAAAAATAAAAACCAAAAACAGTTCATGGCATAAAAAATCCAAGCATAAACCCGCAGTTCAAAACGACTGCACCACAAAACTGATAATAAAAGCATAATAAAGTACTAAAGTATGCAACCTATCATGGCAGTACAGAAATAAATAGATAGCATCCAAAACACCCCCAAACTTGAGGTGAGCAATGCCCTCATTGCTAAACATAAAGAAATCGATACAAGAGGGCTTCCCTGAAGTTCGCTCACTCAGCAGCAGTCTCGTCCTCGTCCTCGTCCTCGGCGGGTGGTGATGGTGGAGGGTATGGTGGGAAGACAGGAGGCTCCGGGAACCATGCCTCATCGCTAATAAATTTTGTGATGTCCCATGGCATAGGTGGTGCTGCGGGCGATGATCCTCCCATGCTAAGGCATTGCCTCTTTTGTGCCATTTTCTAAAATTTTTCTATATGTTATCTGCACATGCCAAGATAAGAACAAAAACTACACTACAAAGCAAATAAGCATTATTCCAAATAATATAATAACTAACTACAAAGTGAACTAGACATATATAAAGAAAACAGATAAAATTTATACCAAGATGGGGGTGCCTCCCCACCAAGCGCTTGTTTTAAAGTCGTCAGCTTGACTATACCGACGCCGTTCAATCCGGCTCATAAGCAAAAATGACCTTCTCATGCCGCCTATTCGTCAGTTCCTTTGGATTTTTGGTAGACATGGATGATGGATCATCCTCATTTTCTTCATCCTTCGGCACAAAGAATCTTTCACCACTGGAATTATCCATTAATTCCCCTTGTTCATTAAATTGAAAGCGTTCTTTGTGCTCTATTGGGCCCTCTCGGGTTTCCACAGTCGGGAGCATGGTTTCTGATAGTAGATCAGTATTGACGATACCACCACTGTTGATCCTTGTGTCTCCAACTTTAGACTCCACCGGTTGGCCAGCCTGCACTATGACGTCCCCCTCAACAACTGTGTGAGACTCAATGCATTTTCCTTGTGTATCCACCATGCAAAACTCTGCTGCTTCATCGTCGAGATCAATTACGATCGGGAGATTACCTTGCTGTGGATTTGTGATGGCATTGACGGGTTGCCCCAATTGCTTCTCAGGGCTGTGTAATGCGGCTTCTTGGCTTGCCATCCGAACCTCATTTCTCTGAATAAAGTCGGTGAGAAGCTCCTCAAGCCGGTTCTCTTCTTCTCGTGCTGAGGTCTCATAAACGCTCTCATTGGGTTGAGATGTCAACTCATAATGCGACGGAGACTGATAGTCAAATTGAGAGGCATGATTCTGATCATAATATTGCTCTTAACTGTAGTCCCATGAGTTTGGATAACCCTGGCAGTTTGGATGATAAGAGATCGGTTCAAAGTCAGCTCGTTCCTGACAGTAGGCGTTCTGAGTGGACTGACACTCGAGATTGTCAGAAAACCTCAAGGCATTAACAATTTGAAGTTGTAATCTCTCGAGTCCTTCTTCCGAGCTTGGTTGTGTTGTCCCCTCATAAGGCCATTAATAACATTGATAGTCCATGATCTGTAAACTTAAAAACAAAAAGAAATGAAGATCAAACAAATAAAAGAAATAAATATATACACGTTTAAAGTAAGACTCTATTAATTGAAATCAATATTGGACAATATTAGAAAAATAGTTCCCCGGCAGCGGCGCCAAAAACATGTTGGTCGGAAAACCGATCACTAAACACGTGCAAGTATATGCGGTCTAACAAGTAATACAATGATAAGGAGAGTGTCTTACCCACGAGGAACTATGACTAATATTTACCAAGTACCGATGGTTTATCGCTAAAGTCTTATTCGAACAGCACTAAATGGAAGGGTGATTGATCTAATTATACTACTTAACAAAGCAAGTAAATGGATAACGAATGGAAATCTAAGGAATTACAAGCTAAGGTCACAACTTCACCCCCACACAGGCATTCTGTCGAACACCTGGCGTATTATGCTTCATCAAACTAGCTACCATTTCTCTCTTTGGTCTTAATGGTCACGACAATTTGTCGACTGAGAACGCACAGGTGCTAATGCACCTCTGTCGAGGTATGCACAAGCATATCCTCTCCAGATCCACCCAAAAAGGAATAGAACAGAAAAGAACTTCCAAGCTAGATGCAATCCTACATATGTCTATGCGAATTAATCATAACAAGGAATTAACCATAAGTTCTCTACCAGGTCGCACGTGGCGCACAGAGATATGTCTATTCTACACCCAACTTATGCAGTCAAAATCCACAATCACATGCTAATATATTTAGGTGTAAATCTACAATTCTTCTGTCGATATAATGCAGATTACCAAAATCATCACTAATGTCTTAGCGAGAATCATAAAGCACAAATATATTAAACCAAATCATATGGTGCCAACCAAATAGATAAAGACAGTCAATTCAAATAACAAAGGGATCCATTATAATCTGAGAGCAAATATTCAGTTCATAGCTATTAAACCAAATACAAGTAGCAAATAAGACAACATTTATGGATTACAATAATAGAGGAAATAAATGGATAAGAAGGAACTCTATCAAAGCCCTTCAGTCACCAAGTAATCTGCTCCTTTCAAGCTTTCCAATCCGTGCCGCTCGTTGCTCTTGTGCTCCAAAGAAATGCAGACTTCTCCCTAATCTATATGTACAGAGATAAGAAAGAAAGAGAAATTACAGAAGAAAAACTAATCTATCCTATTCTATTTACATGATCTGTGTTATGAGATCTATCTCCCTTTTTCTCTATCTCCCTCCTGATGCAAGCGGCTGCTCCTCGCTTATATGTTGCTCCCCTCTTCTTTTAGGTCATTAAAGACTCATTACTGCTTGGGCACCGGAGCTCGCGCTGCGGCGCGAGCAAAGGCTTAACAAGCGACGCTGGGGCGCTAGTTGAGGCACTGGGGCATAGTTAATGGCGCTGAGGCACGAGTCTAGCGTCGGCCTTAGTGCTGGGGCGCCGCACGTAGCTCAAGCGAGGCTCCAAAAGTCAGTAGCTTTGCCTAGCATTGGCGCTGGGGCGCAACTTCCAAGTGTAACACTGGCGCTGCGGCGCCAGTACAGGAAAAATGGCCAATATGCCTTGTAAGCTGGAAAACAACTTTGCATTGCATTAATTAAGCATAATAACACTACAATCATATAAAACTATATAAAATCTACGAGAACAGACAACTATTTAAGTCATAAAATATCTGATTCGCGGGTATAAATCCCTTTCATCACGCCCCGGCGGGGGGTACAAGGCAAATCATGCCCGCCCCGGCGGGCTAGTCCGCTATCAACCAAGTTTGCTTATTTCATGTATTTTTCCAAAATTGCTCCAACAGACCTCCTTTCTTCACGACTTGCCTCAATAACCACCCTACACATAAAAGAACAAGAAACGAGTAAAAACGAACATGAAAACACGAGAGTAACAATGAATTAAGCTTGAAATGGACATCGATTCATGGATATAAAATCCACTCATCAAAATCCCCCAAACTTAAATCGTACTAGTCCTCGAGCACAAAACAAACTTCATGCTATGTAATGCAATGCAATGCAATGAGATGGAATGAATATACTCTATATGCTTTCGAATCTAACAGTATCACAGAATCAAAATTATCCCAAAGGCCTCAGAGAAAACAAGCAACTCTACAATATGGATCACCAAAACCAATCCACAATTCTGTATTAATTCTCAAATCTTAAACCATTATCACTAGTATAGTGTGCGTGTGTGTTCAACATCCATGATAACTGATACGAACTCAAATTCAATACATAATCAATTTTTTAGAAGGAATCATACAGTGCAAACTTAAAAAATTCAAAAATAGGCACATTCCAACTAAAACTAAGCAATACCATACTGAAGGTTTCATGCAGGGTACTTATACTTTATTTATATTATTATACACGGGAGCTTTTTGCTCTTTTCCCGTTTTATTATTATTATTATTATTTTCAAAGATTCATACATGACTGTGCAATGTCTCATCCCATTAGGCTAACAGTGATACCCCTTAGCGAGCTTTCGACCAACGACTTCCAGACCATAAAAGACCTTAGGGCACTAGGTGTAAAGACAATCCCATCGGGCGTACTTGCTCAAGTAACAAAGGCCCCAAAACAAGACTAGTCACGATATATATAATCCTTTTTTTTTCATTTTTATAAAGCTTATATACCCCACATATAATCCCCCAAACTTAGGTTCTTTCCTAATTTTTGCCTTTACTGCTTATCTTTGTCGTTTTTGTATTTACCCTGGCAATATACTTTAGAAGCTATTTATGTATCAATTTGAACCGACCAGTCAGCAAAGATGTTATTAGCGTGCTAACCTTCTTTATACCAGTTTCAAACAAGCGCAAGATTCGATTCATATCAAAAATTATATCACAGTTCTAATAATCAATACTGTATTGGTTAACTTATTCTCAATCTCATCACTAGCCCACAAATAACATGAATTGTAAAACTGTTGAACATATGCAAACATAATATTAACTAATTTTTTTTATAACAGAACAAAATGCAATAATAACAGAATTAAAAAAAATAATGCAATAACAAAAATAACCTAAGCTACTATGTATGCACTTAAGCTATCACGCAACTATGTCAAAACCTATATGCAACATCATAATTCCTAATTACCATGCAAAACTGGAATGCAAAGACAAATTTAAACCTAGCTACTACATATGCATGCCAACAAGAATTTAAATCCCCCAAACTTAAGTAAAACAATGCCCTCATTGGATGAATAATCAAATATAAGTACGTGAAGACTTCCCTGCTATCGCTTAAGTCTGAGAAGATGGTGGTTGATCTTCTCCCTCGGAGTCGCTCGGTGGAAACCTTAGCATGGGCATGGGCTGCTGATATGGAAATTGTGCAGCAGGATTGAAGCTCTGGAGTATCGTATTCAAGGATGCGAATGACATGTTTATGGCATCAAATAGATGGTCTTGTCGCATTGCAAGTCGTCTCATCTCTCGTCGAGCTGCCTTATTGTGCTCCTCCATTTGTTGATGTAATGCACGGAACTGAGGGTGAGATATGGTGTCCAAAGATGGTTCTGCCTCAGTCTCTTGATCTCCCATAGTTTCATCCTCATCACCCGAGGTGTATACGGCGTCAGCCTCGTCCTCCGAAGCTGATAGAAATATAAATCCTAAACCTCGAGGATGAGATTCACCTCCAGCCCACACCGAATACCGTGCTATCATTCTCGAATCTAGCAACTGTAGTGGCATAAGGGTGGGCTCATCATCAGACCATCTAACACCTGCTTGACGACACAACCCATAAATTAGGGACGGATGTGGCAAGCCTCCTGAGAAATTACCCCGTAGACATCGTCGAATTGAAAAATTGATTATGGCCCCAACGTCGAGGATGAAGTCTTACACAATAGCAAAAAGAAGTAGTGCCTTCTCCTTGGTGACGTCCGATGTGTGCATGGATGGTAACAGTTTTGCACATAGAAAGGCGTAACAGATTTTCTCGTACCGACTGAGATCTTTGCTGTAAAACATCGTGCCTCCCTTCCGACCCTTGATCCACGTCGTACCTGGCTTAGTCATTGCTTTAATAACCTCCTCATAGTCGGGATCGAAATCCCTTAAGTGAGCATATTGGCACTGTCGAGGCACCCGTAACTGATAGTACGTGTTGATGGCGTCGGCACTGAACGGGACCAATTGACCCCGCACAAAAGCATTGAATGGTGCTTTGTCCTCGGCGTTCGCATAGAACTCCTTGACCATATTAACGGCGACGGCCTCGGGCTCCTCAGTGAACTTGACCCACCCTTTCTGATAGATTTTTTGCATCATCTCACCATCATGAGCATCTGGTGCCAACCCCCGCTCCGGTGTAAGAGCCTTGGTGACCATGTAATCGTACCGGTCGGCGGCGGCGGCACTTTTAAACTTTCGGCGGTCGAATATGCGGGATGGTGGAGTTGGCCTTGAACTCTCCCCTCTTTGTCGTTTGGATGTCGGTTGAGAAGCCATTGATTTCTGAATGTCTGAACTCACTGTCGAACACACTACCTTCCCCTCAAATGTGGTTCACACAAAATACTGAACACTTGGTGGGCACAGTATTTTCTGCCTCCAAATTAAAACTTTGATCTCTTATGGTGATTGGAAGTGACGAATTGGAACACCAAGCATGCACTCGAAATTGCTCTCTAATAGCCTCTAATGAATTGGAATGAGATGTGGCAATATATAGAGGGTGTGTGATGGGGTGTATTGATGGATTGAAAAGGTGAAGTAGTGGAAATCGTGGGGGTGAAGTAGGTTCAATGGATTTAGGTAATGGGTAGAAGTAATGGGGTAGGAGTTGAAAATCGTGGGTGTTGTGTAGGAGAATGGGTAGGCGTGGGTTATGTATGAGAATGGGAGAAAGAGGGATTCAATTAGCAAGAGAGAGTATTGGGCTCGTGGCTGTGTAACAGCCGAAATTCATTGCCCAGGTTCGAGGACCCTCGCCCCAGCGGGGGGTATTATGCTTGGACAGCCCGCCCCGGCAGGCCTAGCTTATGTTAGTTTCTATAGAGGACCCCGCCTCGTCGGGGGGTGTAGTGTATTTTGAGCCCGCCCCGACGGGGGTGTTTCCTGACTTCAAATTTTTATAGCTTCGAATTTGGCCTTGCAACTTGCTCTTTTCTCTTCTTTTCTTACATGTTGCTCCCCTTAATCACTTTTTACACCTCCTGCAACCATAAAACATGCAAGATAATAGATTATTGATAACTTGGATTATGATTGAGAGACTAACAAGATTTTTACTATATAATACTACCTAATAACATAATAAAAACTATATGGTAACACTTATGAATGAAAATACGAGAAATAACGAAATATTTGGTTGCCTCCCAATTAGCACTTGATTTTAAGTCGTTCAGGATGATTACTTTCTGTTTACGGTGCGTCGGACAATGTGATGGCAATGACATCGGTGTTGGCCTCGCCACCCCAATAGTTCTTTAATCGATGACCGTTGACTTTAAACGTTTCTAACGGATTGCGACTGTAGAGTTCAACGGCGCCATGAGAGAACACCCGCTTTATAGTGAATGGTCCCGAACATCTCGACTTGAGCTTTCCTGGGAACAATCGCAGCCTTGAGTTGAACAATAGGACAGATTGACCCGGCTCGAATGTTTGATGCATAATTTTCTGGTCGTGCCAAATCTTGACCTTTTCCTTGTATAACTTGGAGTTCTCGTAGGCTTGAAGGCAAAATTCGTCGAGCTCATTCAGTTGAAGTATTCTCTTTTCTCCTACAGCTGCTCGATCGAAATTTAGTTTTTGTATTGCCTAATAAGCCTTGCACTGTAGCTCGACTGGTAAGTGATAAGCCTTCTCGTACAGTAGTTGGTAAGGTGACATCTCGATCGGTGTCTTGTACACAATCCGGTATGCCCGTAATACGTTATCCAACCAAAGCGACCAATCCTTACGATTCGGATTCACCACTTTCTCCAATATTTTCTTGACTTCCCTATTCGACACCTCAGCCTGCCCACTAGTTTGGGGGTGATAAGTCGTTGCTACCTTGTGGTTGACCCCATACCTTGACAAAAGAGCTGTGAATGACTTGTTGCAAAAGTGACTACCTTCGTCACTGATAATTGCTCTTGGCGTGCAAAATCTTGTGAAAATGTTCTTTTGTAGGAATTTGAGGACCACCTTAGCGTCGTTAGATAGGAGTGTTGCAGCTTCAACCCACTTAGATACATAATCCACTGTGAGTAGAATATACTGATTGTTCAGAGACGACGGGAATGGACCCATGAAATCGATGCCCCGTACATCGAAAATTTCAACTTCGAGAATTGTTTGTAGAGGCATCTCATTCCTTTTTGAAATGTTGCCCACCCTTTGACATCTATCACATGTTTTGACAAACTGGTGAGCGTCCTTAAATAGTGTTGGCCAATAGAACCCAGATTGCAACACCTTCGCTGATGTCTTCTCACTCCCATAATGCCCCCCATATGCAGATGAATGGCACTCATGTAGAATATTCTGCACTTCACTGTAGGGCACGCATCTTCTAATCATTTTGTCGACGCACTTCTTGAACAAGTATGGTTAGTTCCATATGTACCACTTCACGTCATGAAGGAACTTCTTTTTCTGTTGTCTTGTGAGATCCGTTGGAAGAACGTTGCTCACAAGATAATTCACATAATCTGCATACCAAGGAAATTCTGCATTTATCCCAAATAGTTGTTCATCTGGGAATGATTCATTGATTTCATACTTGTCCTCTTTCAATTTCTCTTGGTTTTCAAGCCTAGACAAGTGATCGGCTACCTGATTCTCTGTCCCATTTTTATCCTTTATTTCTAGATCAAATTCTTGAAGTAGGAGAATCTATCGGATAAGGCGTGGCTTAGCATCTTTTTTTGCAATTAGGTACCAAATAGCCGAATGGTCCGTGTAAACTATCACCTTAGTCCCTATCAAGTATGCTCGAAACTTATCAAATGCATACACTACTGCAAGCAATTCCTTTTCTGTGGTTGTATAGTTCATTTGAGTCTCCGTGAGTGTTTTGCTTGCATAATAAATGGCGTGAAATACCTTCTCTCGGCGTTGACCCAAAACAGCCCCAACCACATAGTCGCTTGCATCATACATCAGCTCGAATGGCATATTCCAATTCGGTGCGACGATCACGGGGGCTGTAGTCAATTTCATCTTTAACAATTCAAAAGTTGACTTGCATTCCTCATCAAAACTAAAAATCGCATCCTTCTCTAAATAACTGCATAAAGGTTTTGCAATTTTTGAGAAGTCCTTTATAAATCTTTTGTAGAACCCAGCGTGTCCCAGAAAACTTCTAATACCCTTAACTGAGCTCGGTGGAGGTAATTTCTCGATTGTTTCCAGCTTAGCTTTGTCAACCTCCAACCCTTGAGCCGATACCTTGTGGCCCAAAATTATGCCCTCCTCAACCATGAAGTGGCATTTTTCCCAGTTAAGCACGAGGTTCGTATCCTTGCATCGCTGTAACACCATTACCAAATTCCCTAGGCAAGTATCAAAGTTATCCCCATAGACAGAAAAGTCGTCCATGAAGACTTCAACATTTTTCTCCACCATGTCTGAGAAAATGGCCATCATACACCGCTGGAAGGTCGCAGGTGCATTACATAACCCGAATGACATCCTCTTGAACGCGAATGTGCCGTAAGGGCACGTAAATGTAGTCTTCTCTTGATCCTCACGAGCGATGGTGATCTGGTTATAACCCGAGTATCCATCCAATAAACAGTAGTACTCATGTCCCGCCAATCTATCCAACATTTGATCAATAAAGGGCAGCGAAAAATGATTTTTTTGAATTACCTTGTTCAACTTCCTATAATCCATGCAAGCCCTCCAACCTGTCACTGTTCTTGTCGGTATTAACTCGTTATCCTCATTCTGTACCACAGTCATTCCTCCTTTTTTTGGCACACACTGGACCAAACTAACCCACTTACTGTCGAAAATCGGGTAGATGATATCGGCATCCAACAATTTTAGAATTTCCTTCTTCATATCTTCCTTCATAATAGGTTTAAGTCGACGTTTTTGCTCCACCGTCGGTTTTGCATCATCTTCCATCAGAATTTTGTGCATGCAAAACGAAGGGCTAATTCCCTTTATGTCAACTATCGTCCACCCTATCGCTACTTTATGTTCCCTAAGCACCCTCAACAACTTTTCTTCCTGTAAATCGCTAAGTGCAGTAGAAATAATAACAGATAAAGAATTTGAATTACCTAAAAATGCATACCTGAGATGTTTAGGGAGTGGCTTAAGTTCCAAAGTTGGTGGCTCCTCCAATGACGGTTTTAATTTTTTTGTGGTTGTCTCCTCCGTGTGCAAAGGTTCAAATGGTGCTCTAAATCGGCTCACTCGTGGCAATGAATCTATCATCTGTAAGTAGTCCACAAATTCTGGGTCGTCAAACTCTTCATCCCCCAATAATGTTATTTCTAATGGATCGTTGACTAAACTCTTGCCCATATCCTCACTAATAATTTGCTCAATCATATCCATTTAAAAACATTCTTCCTCATCCGTAGGGAATTTCATGGCCTTGAACACGTTAAACTTGATTTCTTGATCTTGGACCCTCATGGTAAGTTCACCTTTTTGTACGTCTATGAGTGTCCTACCCCGTAGCCAAGAAAGGTCTCCCTAGGATAATCGGGATGTTCTTGTCCTCCTCAAAATCCAGAATAATAAAGTCCGCGGGGAATATAAACTTATCCATTTTAACAAGTATGTCCTCTACTATTCCTCTCGGATATGTGACTGACCTATCCGCCAACTGTAATGAGATATTCGTAGGCTTTAGTGCGGGCAAACCCAATTCTATGTATACTGACAATGGCATAAGATTCACACTCACCCCTAAATCACATAAGCACTTATTAAAAGACATGTTTTCGATCGTGCATGGGATAGTGAAACTCCCCAGATCTTTCAGCTTTGGTGGCAACTTTTGCTATAACACCGCACTACACTCCTCTGTTAGTGCCACCATTTCAAAGTCTTCCCATTTTTTCTTCCTTGAAAGAATCCCTTTCATGAATTTCGCATAACTCGGCATCTGCTCTAGGGCTTCTGTAAACGGGATATTAATCTGTAGTTTCTTAAACACTTCCAAAAACTTCGTGAACCCTCTGCTGAAATGGTGGTGGAGGATATACAACTGGTTTGTCGTCTGACTTTGTTTTCTCACCATGCTTATCCTCACCCTTGATTCCTTTAACCACTTTACTGTCATCAATTTTTTCATCCGGAATAGCTAAATTTTCTACTTCTTTACCAACGAGATGTTCTCCACTCATCAACGTAATTGCCTGACACTGTTTATGGTTTCCTTTCGGATTTCTCTCTGTATCGCTCGGTAGGGTCCCTTGTGGGCTATTATTTAATGCTAAGGCAATTTGCCCGATCTGATTTTCTAAGTTCTTTATGGTATTTGCTTGATTTTTCATTGCTGCATCATTGCTCGTTATGTACTTCGTCAACAACTCCTCTAAATCTGATTTTCTTTCCTGTTGTTGAACCTGTTGTTGGTGATTCTGAAAACCTGGGGGATATGATGGTCGTGGAGCTTGATTTTGCTGGTTATTGCTCCACGAGAAATTTGGTTGATTCCTATTCCCCTGGTTATAAGTGTTTTGGTACATATTTTGTGGGATCCTGTTGTAACTACCCACAAATTGCACGGACGCTGGGTTGATTGCGCATTGATCTGTAGGATGCTCACCCGCATATAGTTTACATACTACTACAACCTACTGTACCTGCTATGCCTGTGACTGTGTCTGTGTCCCCGACATAGCATCCAACTTCTTAGACAGTGCTGATATATGCGCTTGTATTACCGTTACCCCATCTACTTCTAACACCCCAGCTGCCCTTGCTTGTGTCATTCTTACTGTGGGCCACTGGTAGTTGTTAGCCGCCATGGTCTCAATCAAATTATAGGCTTCCTCATAACTATTTGCCATGAACGCTCCACCCGACGCTGCATCAATACTGGTTCTGAGATTCCCATGTAGTCTGTTATAAAAAGTATTCATTTGTAACCACTTCGGCAATCCATGATGCGGGCACTTTCTGAGTAACTCCTTATATCTCTCCCATGCCTCATATAGCGACTCCCCGTGTTGCTGCTCAAACATTGTTATCTCATTCCTCATTTTTGCAGTTTTCACCGGTGGGAAAATTTTGGCGAGGAATTTCTGAGCTAAGTCTTTCCACGTAGTTATTGATCCCGGCGGTAGAGAGTGTAACCAACTCTTCGCCTTGTCCTGTAAGGTGA
Organism: Panax notoginseng; assembly: GCA_016801055.1. Taxonomy (NCBI): domain Eukaryota; kingdom Viridiplantae; phylum Streptophyta; class Magnoliopsida; order Apiales; family Araliaceae; genus Panax; species Panax notoginseng. The sequence goes on from CM029014.1 coordinate 156,763,052, forward strand.
ATTGGAACAAACGAAGTCTCACCGCATCATCCGACACCCCATTATACCTAAAGGTGTCGCATATTTCCAGAAAGCTGACTAGATGTTCATTGGTATCGTCGTTGGCCAATCCCCCAAACTAACCTGAATTCTGGATCATCTGAATCGTCCCAGGCTTGATTTCGAATGTATTTGCAGCAATTGCGGGCCTGGTGATACTCGACTGTAGTTCAGTCACCTTGGGTGTGGCGAAGTCCCTTAATGCTTTCTAATCTTCAGCTACCATTGCCTCTTCGTTCTCAGAAGTTTTAAAGTCATGTCTCGATTCCCTGATCCACTAACTTAACCTCTGAAACCATTTCTCAATGTCATCCTCAAAAGGCATCAAGTCTGGATTTTTTGATCGAGTTTGCATAAACCACTTCAAAAACCTGAAATAAGAGGAACGAAACAAAAATAAAAATGTTTAAGTAAAACTGGATTAATTTAACTGATATTGTAAAAAAAATATTAAGATCTATATTAAATGTCCCCGGCAACGGCGCCAAAAGCTTGTTAGGTAAAATCTAATTACGCACAATACGCAAGTATACGTGGTCAACAAGTAATATAGTAATGAGTAGAGTATCGTTCCCACAGAGACAATTTGGTAAGAAACTTAACCTCACAAGTACCAATTTCCTATTAACCCTAATTTTATTAAATTATTCAACTCAATGATTCTAATTATAAAAACTAAATTAAGAAATAAATAAATTACCACAAAACAATCACAAATATCAAAATTCAGAATTTCAGACAATTAATGGAGAATTAGACTTATGATTTCACCCTAAGCTTCACTCTGATTTCTACACATTTATTCCAATTCAAATCACTATCCCAGTTTATTAATCAAGAACACGAATGTAGTATTAGCCACCTCTCGATGCACAAATACCGTATTAACTAAAATCCACAAATTAGATAGAAACAAGTTAAACACCTTAATCAACTAACTCACGATATCTCTATGTGAATTAAAATTAAAGAAGGGTTAAGATTAAGTTCTCTATCCAATTACATACGATGTCAAGCATATCTCTACCTTAACATTCATCAAGATTCTGTTATTCACAAAATTCATGAACACATGTTATATTAACTAAGTCTAGATTCGAATATTCTCTCTCGATTCAATACAAATCCACAAAGAATTGTTGATTAGACAATTCATAAATTCAAGCTCAAATTAATATAGATAAATTGGAATTAGCTTAATGAACTGGAAATCAAAGTTTATAAAAATCATCGATTCACTTAAGGATCCACCATAAGCCTAAAAAGTGAATTAGTTCATCATGGATGAAATAAAAACTGAATAATTTAGTGGAAACATCCCGTCAATTACAAATAAAAGACTAAATAGAAGAATAGTGATGAACACCCTTCACGTAGCCTAGAATTGCAATTGTACCAAAAATCTCTTCAAAATACTCCTCCAAGCTTACTATGAAAAACTAGAAATAATCTTTGTGTATCGTCTTACGTCTCTCTCTCTGATTCGTTGTTTTTAGTGCAATATATAGATAACATAGTGTTCCAGCCGAAAACCTCTGTCCAAAAGAGTCCATGTGCCACACCAAGTCTCAAATCCATCTCCCAGCTGAGTTCAAATCAAGCCAGGAGACTCCAGATTTTGACACCCCTGCCACGGCGGGGGGTACAAGGCAAATCATGCCCGCCCCGATGGGCTAGTCCACTGTCAACCAAGTTTGCTTATTTTATGTATTTTTCCAAAATTGCTCCAACAGACCTTTTTTCTTCACGACTTTCCTCAACAACCACCCTACACATAAAAGAATAAGAAACGAGTAAAAACGAACATGAAAACATGAGAGTAACAACGAATTAAGCTTAAAATGGTCATCGATTCATGGATATAAAATCCACTCATCAGGTTTATCCCACCTAAGGTTTCTAACCCTAAAGCTCTGATACCAACTTGTAACGCCCCCAAATTCAGGTACTTGAAATCCGAACTCGGTACTTTACGATACCATTTCTATGAGCGGAATAATACTAATAATAATAACAATAATATAAATATCAAACTTAATTTACATTTATCAGAGTCTAATTCCAAGTACGCAACCTTTACTATAATTCTTTACATGATAGAATATAAATATCATTGTCGTAATACAGATTAACTAATACAAAAGATACCATTAATCATATTCTATTTGCTTTCCTTTTTACTTGTTCTTGGCCGAACCTTCTAGTTGTTCACACTTAGCTGAAAATATTTAAATTAAGCAAGAATGAGCATTTGGGTGCCCAGCAAGTAATAACAATTATAAATATAATTAGCTGAAAGAATTAAATAATTTCTTTATACATCATTTCTACAACAATTCAATAGTTGTGAAGTAAACTAAACCGGTAATAATAACATAACAACTCTATATAACATTTTTAAAACTACGTATTGACTATATATAGGGTTAAGGTGACATACTATGAATATTATTTTCTATTTTCGAAAAAGGTTAAACAAAACTTCATCTGCAAACCGTCATAACTTACGGGCGCGAGGGCGTACATCCCATGAGAAATGTTTTGATCAATACTACATGCAAGAACGGTGTTATCGTTCACTCTGTCCGCCTTGGGCACATAAAAGTTTTCCCTTGATCGGGATGTTCATACTTAATCTGGAATCCAAATCAAAACAATTTGATTGGATACAAAAAGGTTTTATCATATTCAACGATATTTCTAAATCTATGTCTAGCTGATCAAATAGCTCAGAGGTGTGTGTGTGTGTGTGTGTGTGTGTGTGTGTGTATATATATATATATATATATCAACATGTGATTAAATACAATGATTATCCAAGTGAGGTCACTTGTATAACCATATTTAGAAATTAACGAACATAATAAATATCTGAATTATATAATATAACATCATGTTGATTAACAATTATTGGATATAATATATACGACAATAGGGTTAATAATCTAGTAAAATAATAATATAATTCTGAAATTTTCTTACTCATGTCCATTGCATAAAGAAAATGCAAAGGTAAGATACTTGTCTGGTCTGCTGCTTACAATATGCAACTTAGTTTTATCTTTTATACCGAAACCTATCAGTAATAAGATCATTTTACCGATTAGAATAACATACTATAACACATAGCACTGCTTATTGCAATCAGCACATAACCTAATCACATTATCACACATGTTTCACAGTCATAGAATCACAAACAAACATTAATATAGTCAAACTATCTAAGTCTAGATCAATTTCTAAAACATGTCGGTCTACCGACGGCTTTATCGGGTATTTATCGAGTCTAAGACTCTATCCTATAGTTCAATAGATGCAAATATCAATAATACGATTTTTCATAGCCTTATAACAATTTTTAAATAATTATTATAATTTAACATGAATTTTCAAACACCGGAATCATTATTAAATGATTTAAATATTACACAATTCTATTATCATTAACATTTAATTAATATTAAACTCTTAATAAAATCATTGCCAAAATATTAAAGTTATTTATAATAACTTAAAATACTTTTAAAGTACTAATATTACCCTTAAATAATTTTTAAAACATTTGAAATCATTTTTAAATAATTACCATTAATATTTAAATATTAATGCATTTTCTATTAAAATATTAAAAGTCATTAATTATAACAAAAAATATTTTTAATTCATTTATATCATTTTTAAATTATTAAAACAATTTAAAAACTATTTATTTAATATAATTATTAAATTAATTTAATACCATTAATATTAAATTAATATCATTAATATTAAATTATTAATGAAATTATCCTTTAAATATTAAAAGTTATATTCTATAACTTAAAATATCTTTAAACACATTATTTTCATTTAAAATAATTTTTCTAATATTAAAATCATTTTTAAACTAATTTATTTAATATAATTATTAAATAAATTTAATAACATTAATATTAATTTATTAATGAGAATTCTCCAAAATTATTGAAAATTATATTTTATAATTCAAAATAATTTCTAACACTTCATTCTCATTTAAAATGATTTTTAAATTAATAAAATCATTTTTAACTTATTTATTTAATACAATCTAATATCATTAATATTAAAATATTAATATTTTTCATGACAAAATATCAAAAGTTATATTTTATAACTTTAAAATATTTTTATAACCTTTAAATCATTTTTATATGATTTTTAAATCATTAATTCTATTTTTCATAATTTATTTAATATATTTATTAAATAAATTAAATATCATTAATATTAATTAATTAATGAAATTCATCACAAAATATTAAAAGTTATAGAAAAATAACTTAAAATATTTTCTTATAGCATAATATAATTTTAAATGATTTTTCATGTATAAAAATAATTTTTAAATAATTTATTTAATATTATAATTAAATACATTAAATACCTTTAATATTCCAAAAATATTAAATATTTATGAAATATATTCAAAATAATTAAAATATAATTTTTGGACTATAAAATAATTTTTAATAATTTATTTTGTATTTTTTAATAATTAAAAACTAATTTTTCTATTTATTTAATAAAAATAATTAATTTTGAAAATAAACTGTCGCTAAAGACTGCCTATAGCGACAGAACCGTCGCTTTAGGAGTTCTTCATGGTCTTGGCCAAACCCAGAACTTTCACGTCAGAGTTCGAGTTGTTAAGTTTGACCGGTTCTAGATCTGTGGTTATCAAGTTTCTAGGTTTACTAATGTGTTGATATTGTAGTATAAATGTAATACTACCATTATCTATCGATTTCATGGCCATAACATAACAGATCAAAGAGATCTAGGCTTCAGAAAACCTTATTAGAAGTTGTTCTTCATTTCTGGGTTTTCCAGAAATGAAGAACAGTCCGAGTTGGCAACTTATAATCTTCATAACTTGCAACACATGAACTGTTTTTGTGATATTAGGCTCTCAGGTTGTAGAGAACATAACAAGGTATAGATCCATTACAAAATTTCACCATAACAACAACAAAGAAAGCAGATCTTGATCGGTCAAACATTGTCAGAAAATTTGTCTAACCAGTTTCTGGGTTTTTCCCAGAAACGCAAAACAGTGTGAGTCGTCTAGTTTGACCACCCATTAAATCCAACATGTTTGTTGTTTAAAAGATCTAAAAGTATAAATATAAAGTCCATATATCAGGCTACAAAATGGATATCATTACATAAACATATCACATAACATCTGACATATATAAGCATTCCAAAATGTTGTCAAACACTGCTATTTGATTTTTGGGTTACCCAGAAATCAGCCGGTCAAGCTCGGTCAACGATGTTTGACCAAGAATAACTTTCAATCTACAACTGATCTGGCTTTGAATCAAGTTACAGATGAAAGATCACATAACAAACTACATGTTTAAACATTTAAATAGCAAAAACATATAACATGTTAAGATCTACAGGGTCTGACATTCGTTATCAGACCACAAAAATTTATTTTTCCAGATTTTTGAAAACATCAATTTTGAGCACTTAGATGTTATGCATCTACAAGATACCAACCCAGATCATCTATAAAGACTACAAACAACAAGTTTTATCATTAAAACGCAAGATCTAACAAAGGATCAAGGTCATATTTTTCAACTAGGGTTTATACCTTTCTTAAGCTATGCTTGATTCTGGCCTCCTGATCTGTTGTAGGTGTTAGTGGGGCTTGCTTGTGGGACTGATATGCTAACTATTTTTGTGGGTAAGGAGAGAGAGAGAGAGACTTGGTTGAGCATTGGGTGAACAAATGGCAAAAAAATGAACTTTTTCTCTCTCTCGATCTATATATAGCAAGTTGAAATGCACATGGCTGATGATTTAAGGCTGGTTGCTGAGATTTTGATTTCTAGGAAAGTCAAAAGTAGTTTACCAACTACATTTTAGCTAGATTTACAAGTTATGTCCAACAATGCAACAAGGGGTACTGATGTCATTTGGCTTATGTATTTAATGGCAATCTAGTAACATGGCAAATCCTTAGGGTTTGACCCTTAGGGTTTAACCCTAAGGTTTCGCACAAAAATTGTAGGATTTCAATTTAGGGTTTAAAAATGACAGTTTTAGTTTCTAAAATTGTAATTAGGGTTTCTTAAAATAGTTTAGGTTTTTAATTACTTAAAACTTGTTAATTAAGTTTAGGTCCACTAATTAACATTAAACATCCTAATTTTGCAATTAGGGTTTCCCCCAGTTGACAATTAGGGTCCCAAATATATTAATTAGGGTTTACAAATATTAATTAGGGTTTCAAAAATTAGGGTTTTCCTAATTAACTTTAAATTCCATAATACTTATCCTTAATCATAATAATACAATTACAAAACATTCTCGAACTCATAATAGAGTTTTAAATTAGAGTTTCACAATTTAATGATAGGGCTTAGTCATATTACACCATAATTGACCAACCATTATTGGTCCGCATATACAGTACATATTTATAGTACTAAAATAAAAATAATATTTATAATAAATGTCATTAATCACATAACATAATTACTAGACAGATTTTAAAGTCTCATTTGACTTCAAAACTAGGGTTTATCAGTAACATTAGGGTTTTGTAAATACTGCACCACCATTGACCAATCATTAACAATGCGTACATACAATACTTATTTATAGCACTGAAAAATCAAAATATAATTAATATTATATTATTATTCTCATTCCTTGATCAAAATCCAAAATTATGGTTTGGATTCTATATTTGATTTATATGTCATATATAACATTATTAATTAAGTTAAATAATTAGCTTAATTAATCTGAAATAAATTCATATAATAAAATATTTATTATAATAATGTTATAATCACTTCATATATTATTTAAATAATATAATAATCATATTTTCATGCAAAATAATTAATAAAAACATTTCTACTATAAAATTAATTATTATAAGAATATAATTTATAATAATCAATAATTAAAAATTAAATTATTTAAAATTATACATGTAATAAATAAATTTTTATTTATCACAAACATACATACACATTACCTGACACATATTCTCACCTTTAAAAAAAATTATACTCAAAATTTCTGATTTAATTATATAGAAAATATCGGGTTATTACACCTTTAAAACTTGCTGAACATATTTTTCTTTCAATAAAGTTAATTTACACACCAAAAAAAAGTATAATGCTAACATCAACTAAAATGAACCACTGATAAAGCCATAAAGTTCTAACCCTTTTTAGTTCAGTATCAAAATCCACCAAGGCAACCACCTAATGACAATAAACCACATATTTAGGGGGAACATCAAGCATAATAACCAAACAAGCCCAAGATTCATGCTTTAACTTAAAATTATACATTCTAAACAAAATGCATATATACCCACAAAAAGAAACATGTACAAAACATTATGGGACAAGGGTTTTGGTACTTGAGAAGAGAAATCCGCAACAGTGTAAATAAGGGCAGAAGTGATGGATTTTGTGAGAATGGGGCGAGATTTAATCATCCCCAAAAATAACCCCACAACCCCAATCTTTGTAACAGACGACGCCGTGGACGAAAAGGGTGAGGATAGTATTAAACTAAGAACCGAAAAATCCAACTCCTTGGCTTTTCTGTAAATAGAGTTGGGAATCGGCTAAAAGCTTTTGAGGGATGCTGGTGCTGCTGGCGAGGAAATTGGTTTCTGATGACCGGAGCTTTAATTGAGTCGGCGATTGAATGTATTCGCCATAGATGGTCACCGGAATACTGCCTGTTGACTAAGTTTCTCAGGAATCCGGCAGCTATTTTCTCTCTGTGTCTGGGGTTTAGGAGAGACGGAGGGTTCTATAAAGGAAGAGAAGATAATGGAGTTAGGGTTTGAGGACTTCGAAAAGGGGAAGGGAACAAATGAAGTAAAGTTTGATTATGAAAGAAATGACACATACCTAATATCTCCGTGTTTTTTTTTCTTACCCGACTCGGCACATACCTCCGTGTTTTTCTTCCCTGATTTTTTACATAGATAACATTTTCTAAAAAAAAACTTTATAACCTTAAATAAATAACGTTTTTTCATATATATCTACAACGTTTTGTTAAAAAAAGTTGTGAAGAAAATACCACAACGTTTTTTATAAAAACGTTGTTGTTTACGTGTTGTCTATTTACTGTTTTGTACTAGTGTTTCTCCTCCTCTCCATAAATTGTTTTCAAACAATTTATTTATATATTAAATATATAATTTAATATATTCAATCATTTATTCAAATATGAATTTAGTTTACTAACTAGTTGATACCAATATACATATTTACATATTGGATCTCATCTCATATTTTTACTTTACATCCTTTGGTATAATATTAAATATTATATCATTATCTATATAACCTAATATCATATATCCAATTATTTTCTTTACTTTCTATAAATTGTCTTCACAATTTATTTAACTGAAGTAAATATATTAATATATTCACCACATACACATATTCTTATGAACTTATACACTAAACATATACCTGATTATCAGACTATCACTTATAGTCTACCAAATCATTCAAGTTCTTCTCCAAAAATTTTGAAATCCTTAAAATTCTTTCACAGAAACGTCAAATCCATACACTTATTTTCTGTCTAGGTTCATCTTATAACCTTTAATCCATCATTTTAGAATTTTAATAATTATCTTAATTCTCGGGTTGTCATATTCAACCCTTCTTCTAAGAATTTCGTCCCCGAAATTAAAGCATACTAATCTCTGCTTATTCTCTTGATCAAAACTAGGTTTTTAATTTAACCTTTACAATTTCCTCCTTTGTGGATTTCTCATTTATTATCACATTTCATCATAACTACTCACTAGGAGTTTACATCTTCTAAACATTCACCAAAATAAGGTTGTCATAATAACATTTATTCAATCATCTTAGATTCTACTCGTACGCAACGAGTTCACAATATTTCATATCCATCATCATATAATACCACAACATTACTCTAAAGAGTTTTAAAAAAAATCATATATGTATGAGGGATCATAAAAATCATGAACTTTGAGGTTTAGGGGTATTTCTACCTGCTACCACTTTCAATTACGAAAGAAAGGTACTCTACCGCTGAAATATTTTATATTTGGTATGTTTACAATCACAAAGAAGATAAACTACCGATGTGGGTACGTTAGATGATCAGTCTGTTGTACCTTAGTAATTAGAACGACTATATGCATTCTTTGATTGGAATATTTTACCCAATTAGTATATCTCCATTTTCAGGGTTGTTCACCTCAGACTTATCATAAGATTCTGCACCAAAATAATTTAGTTCGACATAAGCTTTCAAAGAATACTTTGAATTTAATAAACATTTGTCTAGCTGAATCAAATAGCTTAGACGTATACCAATAATTCGAATTTCAATCAAAACATGTGTCTGGCCAAATTCAATTGGCAATAATTTACCTTTAAAATTCTTAAAAATCATTTTATGACGTCATGATACCGCACTGTATTTACAGTCCGTTTGAAGATTTCGTCATTATGTGACTTTGTCATACTACATCGTACTATAGTGAGTTGACGATCTTTAGATCACATCCGACACTAAGTAATTCTGCATTGATAACTCTATCATTTTTTTTATCATCTTTGTACCAGGTTGCATGATGCATTAATGATATAAAAATACATTTTGATAATTAAAATCATTTTCGTCTAGCCAAATTAATTAGCATAGACTCTTCTTTAAACTGTTCAAAAACCTTTGAAAATCATCTTTGGTGTCATCATGCCACAACAGGTAACGATGTGTTAGTGGACCGAAGTCCACAACTACACACTTGTCACCATGTGTTGAAGATAATAAAATTCATTTTTAAAGGCACATCAATGCGAATTTATATTGATGTCAAAAACTTCGAAGTCTAGCATAGCTAGAAGATTTGGAATAACTATGCTACCATCATCAACTTCACTTTCTCTAATGATCAATTGCTTAATAAATCTATCTATTCCTATAATTCTCAATACTCCATTCACAACTTTCCTATACCCAGTTCATCAAACTTACCACACATTATGAGTTCAGTAACTTGCCACAATCATATGAGCTTAAGAACTTATCCTAGTCAGACCATAGGCATCCATTCGCTGAGGGGTTTAAAACATACTATATGATTATGAGTCATGAACTTACCATAAGTATGAGTTTTAAGAACTCGCAACTAACCTTATATTCTCTACCTATTCATTATACACATGAGAAAAGAATCACATTATCAACATGCATATAGCAAATAGCGCTACATCAGGTTCCAATGATTATCAATGTAAGAAACTAAGTGGTTGTCAAACCAAACTCGGCCACTAATCAGTATAAGAAGCTAAGCGGACAATTCCCCGCCCATACAAAGAATTGGTCAACCTAACCACTATATCGACCAGGAAGCTAAGTGATTCTAAAACCAAGTACAAATTCCCCGCCCATACAAGGAATCATAAAACTCAGCTGCTGACATAAGTCATCAATTGAAATCCCACACCATTCTTACTTTCTCTTTTCTTAATAAGAATTTTCTTAATCTGCATCTTAACATTTACCACTCTTTTCTGAGTTTACATTATACCATTTCCTAGTACCTTCTCTTTATAGCGTCAAGCTATATCATTCTAATCACTTAACATATCATATGTTATTCAATGATTTAATCTGATCACGTCGTGATCTTATTTGGTAATCATTTCTCCGTATACTCGCGATTGTTTTATACTATTCTTCTCTTTAATCATGTTATATTATAATTTTATTTGCACTTTTCATCTCAAAGACATAGTCTATTTATTTTCACTTTTCATCTTTATTACTGGAGTTAGGTAACTTTGGATTCTTATCCTTATATCTCTTCAAGATTCTTCTTTGAATCTTATTTATCTTTCTCTTTACTTTAATGATGAATTCCTTAATTTCATCTCTTATCACTTAAACTTGATCTAACTTTATTCCTTATCATCGTCTCCGTGGTTATAGCCTAAGGTACGCCTACCTAAGGTTTATAACCTACGGCTTTGATACCATTTGTAGCATCCCCAAATTCGGGTACTTTTTACCTAAGATATGGTACATCATTTCTATAACTATTGTGGAAGATATAAACATAAATTATTTATACATTAAACTTTAACACATCATTCCCAAGATCTACAACCTTAACTTAATACGTACCTTCAATATCTAAAAAGGTTTACAATGCTATTTTCGTCAAAAAATTTAATAAATCTAACTGCACCATAATTTAATATTGCACTTTGCCTTTGCTTCATTCTTTACTCGAGCTTTCCTCTTAAATCTTAAAATTCTTATCATGATATAGCAAGGGTGAGCAACACATTTGCCCAGCAAGCATAAGTTTAATTAAGGATATATCATGATTGAAAGAATTGAACAATAAGCTAGCTAACTTTCAACAATATAAATATTGTGAAAGAGCATTAACAAATTTTCTTAGCTGAACGACCAAATCAATAAAAATGAATGGTCAAAAATGAGCATGAACAGATTAATTGATCCAAATGGTAATGAAGGTGATCAGCCTTTCATACCTGATGAACATTTACAACATGCACAACGTGAAAATCAATAATCAGTATAGACGTGAATAATCAACAACAATTATTCACTAACATGCTTTGAACATACAACTCAAGTTGAGTTAGGGAAACTTGTATGTATCGCTGATTACCGTTAAGCAATCTAATTTAATCTCTCATGAAAGACCTATCAGTATAAGATTGATCTTTCAGTCAACACAACATGCCTGTTAGCTCAATATACTATTACTTTATCCATATATTATCTAACACTTAATCAAATATTAGATAACATCTTAACACATCAGTATTATCATAATCCTTTGATAATTCTTTAATCACTATATCATATACATTATGATTTAACACTCTAATCTTATATATTATAAGTTCTTCTTTAAATTCTAATAAGTCAAATACCAAACCAGCAACCTGGATTCCAAATCTGGCATCTAGATGGTCAATCCAGCAAACCAAACTGTAATCTAGCAAACTGGATTCCAAATCCAGCAATTAGATTGTAATCCAGCAAGCTGGATTCAACATAATTTCAATTCAGTATACTTCTTTTCAATCCAACAAACTGGATTCATTAATTATTCAATCCAGCAAGCTGGATTCCATATCCTTTTCACGAAAATATCAAATCAACTTATTATTTTTCTATCTTTTGTCCAAACATATATACATATATTTTATATACAAAAAGTATTTTTCCAAAAATTTTCAATTCTCTTTGGTATTTTTCAAAAATCATTTTTAGTGCATAGCTTAAGAAATTAGCCATATCATGCTCAACTCCAGAAATTCCAATCTTTTGTCACAATCTTATACGTGTTAACATGATGCTCCAGATTAAATTTCATTGCCATCGGAGTTATAGAACTCCGGTTATAGCCATTTTCGTCAGAAAATCACAAAAATTGAAATGGTCATAACTTGGTCATTTTAAGTCGGAATGAGTTCATTTTTGGACAAGAGGTAATTAATACCATATATTTTCATATCCCAAAAGGCCGAAAGTTTTCTCACAAATTAAGTTTCCAAAACAGCCCCTGGAAAGTTCGATGCAGTAGCTTTTTGCAATATTTCACTTTTTCCTACTTTGTTAAAAATAATCCATACGAAAATCTACAACTCCTTTTTCAGTGATTCCTCTTGGAGATGTTAGAAAACTTATCATGTTATCCTCCCAAAGTTTTCAAGAATTTTTGAATGTCAGAAAAATGATGAAACTTCCCCTACCCTTGACTGTCCAAAACAGTCTGTTTTTCCTTAAAAGACACAAAATAATTTTTGCTAAATCAGTCACTACGGACCGTGTACTCAACATTTTTGAGTGCTACCACTTTGGTTTAGTAGATAACTTACCTATCTAACACCCCTTTTTGATGGATCACAAAAAGAAGGTGTAGATCAAAAACAGTAGTCGATCAAAGGAAGTAAAAAAAACTAAAATTTTGTAACAAAATAAAACTAGTTTCTTTTCTATCCTTTTGATTTACTTTCTAACACTCAAATATGTTAGAACCATACATGAAACCATATAAACTATGTAGATAGAGAGTTTTAGACCTCAAGATCATAAACTTTAAATAACCAAAATCAAACAAAATAAAAAGGTTTAAGCTTGTTTAAGTTTTTATCTTGATTTTTGGTCTACTCTTCTTTCTCTTCCAAAGTAGAAGATGAATTTATAGAGCATCAATGGTAGATCTCCTTCCTCTTCCTCTCTTCCTCTCCACCGAGTTCTATCTCTCTATTGCCTCTCTCTATTTCCTTTCCTTTTTGGTTAGCCAAACTAGGAATGAGATTAAAGAGAAATATGATCTAAGTGTTGGAAAAAAATCTATAGATATATTTGGTATATCTCAACACAATCTAGCAACATATTTCCTCTCTCTCTCTCTCTCTCTCTCTCTCTCTCGTAATTATGCAATGTTACTTACAAGATTAGCCAAATGTTATGGCTCCATACTAAAGATGACACCTAGCCAATCTTGTACATATCTTTAGAAAATGTGGAGCATGAAATGATGATACACATCCCCCCTTTTCTCTCTTTATCATGGCCGACCATGTGGCCATATTATCCTTCAAAAATTGATTTCTTTTTATTTCTTATTTAGAATATCAAATGTCCAATATGTGTAACATTCCATATTTTTTTTAAATGTAAGTTATAAATATTTATTAATTTATATAAATATTTATTGGATATGTTTATTATTGAATAAGTAATTGTTCAATTTGATTGAGTTTATTTAGTTAATTATTTATTTGTTAAATAATTAATGTGATTAGTTAATTATTTATTTGTTAAATAATTAATGTGTTATGTGGATTGAATTATGTGATTAAGTAATTTATTTAATAAATTGTTATTAAATAAAGTGTAACAAATAACTATGTTATAAAGAGTTATTAAAATAAATTAAAGTAATTTTAATTTAGTTTTTTTCCAAACAAGGTGTAAGTATATTAATCATTTAAATTTTAAAGGGATTTGCCAAACAAAGCCAATGGCCTTGGATTTTTTTTAATTTAAATTATTAATTTAATAAATAAAATATAAATAATATATATATATAAATATATTTTTGGTAACTGATAAACTTATTGGTATATTTAATACAGTCGTCAGTTTCCAAACGTTTGAAAAATAGAGCGTGCGTTACTTTTATTTTTGAGTATACGTATACTGTTTTGTGGCTTAGCTATCAGTTTTACCTTAGAGTTGTCTGCTAAAAGGAGAAAAAGAAAAGTTTTAGAGAATTTGAGAGGAGAAAAGGGTCTGTGAAGTTGCAATTCTCAGAGGTTAGCAAGGATTTCAAAGCTAATTCAGTGGTGTTTGCAAGGAATTATTACGCTAATTGAAGGTATTTTCCCTAATTATATGAATATGCATATATGAGCCTACGACAAAATTTGATATACTCTGTAATTTCAAATTTGTTGAAACATTGTTATACAATGGGTTACTTGTGATTATATGAGTTTATGATGATTAGAGGTAGTGCTTAAACGAGAATTGCATGATAAATTCGTTTGACAGTAGGAAGAAATAATGTCAGTATATGTATTTCTTATGTAGCTTATGTAAATAACAATTATGATGATCAATTTAGTGTGTGAAATTGAACTGTGACTATATTAGTTAGTTTGTTAAGAATTACAGAGAACTTAGTTCAAAAGAATCAAATTGGTGTATCATTATGATTACAGTATTCACTGTGTTAAGAAATATCAAAAATGGAGTTTTTGGGTTTTAAAATATGTTATTCTAGTATTTAATTTTTCTAAAATTATGGTTTAAGTTGTGTTAATTTAGTATTTGTATGCTTGGTGAAGTTTATGTATAATTTCCATTAGTTATTCATGTTAATTAGTGTTGGAATTGAAGTAATAGACAGAAAATTGAGTTGTTCTGTTCTTCGTGGTTGGTTTCTGTGAGTTTCGGCGCCCCAGCGTCAAAATTCACGCCCCAGCGCCAAATTTCGCGCCCTGGCGCCAAGGTTCGCGCCCCAGCGTCAAAAATGGGCCCGTAGCTCGCGCCCAGCGCTGAAGCTCGCACCCCAGCGCTGAAGCTCGCGCCCCAGCGCCACTGTTCCGCGCCCCGGCGCCGGAAAAGTGGCCTAGTTGGGCAGTTTTGACCTCCTGTAGTAAAACGGCCATAACTTTTTCATACGAACTCCGATTGAGGTAATTCAAGATGATTCGGAAAGAGGACGAATAGACCTACAACTTTCATTCTTTAAGTTTTTTAATTTGAGGTCTGTAACAGTAGTCAAAATGGCCATATTTAGGACTATTGTGTATTTGGAACCAATCGGAGGGCGTCGGGATGCACGAATGCAAGTGCAACCCTTTGGGTATTAGTATAACTTAATGATAACATGTTGGACATGTATTAGGTTGGTGTATCAAGTTGTTAATGTACACGTGGTGCAATGGCATGATCATTTAAGTAGTTGTAATAAAGCTAAAAAGTAATGTTCATGAAAGATGTGTTGTTGTTTAAACTTAAACTTAGTTAGTAGCTATACTAAGAGTAATAAAGGAACTCATAAAGGTAATGTTAGTGTAACTAATGTGTATTGTCAATGCATATGGTATGTGTAGGACTTGGGGTGAACGTGAATAGTAATTGTTTAACCTACACACGAGGCAAGTTCCCTAACCTTTGCTACTTTATTATTCAGCAAGGTTACTTTTCACTGTTATGTTATACTTATGCAAGATCTCTAACTCTACTTTTATAATTGTGCAAGTTTTCTTAACTCTAAACTAGTTATATTAGCATGTAAGTACCTTTAGTTTATCGTTCAAGTTATTATTTGTTGTGCATGCTTGATATTAAATTCTAAAATGTAACCTTAGCTTAATGTTGTTCAAAGCAAGGTATGATAAATTATTCAATTGTTATGCTATTAGATTATTCCTAAAGCATGAACTTAGAACGAAATGTTTATTCAGTATGATCGTTCAACAACATAGTGTTATTATCTTGTATTCAACTAATCCTTAGTTGATGTCCGTTGAACTCCAAATTACCTTGAAAGCTTATCCAAACCAAACTTACTTTGGTGCGGACTTGTATTCTAAATACTGAGATGAACAACTCTTTTAATAGAGGTTTACGCTTAGCGTTGAAATGGTTGTGCACAATACATTGTACGAAGGGTTGATCCCCCTAAGTACGTGAAGTCCTTATAGTCTTATGACTGTTAAAGTTAAAGTTGAAAGATTACTTATAACTGTGGACATGATTCGTGGTCATTAAACCCTCAGTGAATGTTAAAATTTTTATAAAGTTAATAGAATATATTGTTCAGTTCTATTGAGCCTATTATTGGCAATTGATGTGAAAGTTTAAAGATTTACTTATTGTTATTTCAAGTGGGCATTGTTTGCTCACTCTTGCCTGTAAAATTTCTTACAGCTAAAGTTGAAACGGGTGACGTACCTAGTACCAGTAAGGGAAAAGGAAAGATGAATAAATGCTGAAGACTTGTAATAGTTTTGATAGTTTACTTTCAGAATTTGATTTAAAGATTGTAATGAAGTTATTTAATTTTCCGCATTTGAATGATTGTTGTTAAAGGTTGGATAACCTGGGAGATTTTTTTTATTTAAAGTTTAATCCTGTATGGGCAGGTTTTCTTTTATTATTCAATTCTATTATGATTGGGTAGTTAGAAATGAATGTTTTGATTACGTGAACACCAAATCTTGAGGTAATGAAGTACCGGGATTTGGGGGTGTCACAGGTTGGTATCAAAGCTTTAGGTTATGAACCTTAGGTGGGGGAAAAGCCTTAGGAAGTAACCTTTTGAAAAGATAGTGGAGTTAACTCTTATCGAGTTTTAAGAAAGAAGTAATAAAACACTTATGTGCTTATGTGTTTATGTTTATGTACTCGTGAGTGTCGAGTAGTAATGATTATTAATTAAAACTTTAAAACTTTGTTGTCAGGATGACTAATGTTGGAGAGTCCAGTCAGGCTAGGGAGGAGGGACCTCAAATGCCTATAGAGGAGGAACCTCGCGATGTTCAGGTAGTTTGGGAACAACTATTGCCACGGGAGTCAGCCCCGTTGGTCACAGTAGTTGAGGATGAGGATGATGATGTGGAGACAGACGAGGAGGATCCCATTGAGTTACCGCAGGATGATGAGGATGACGAGGATGAGGAGGAAAGGATTCCGCTTAACTCGATAGCTGGCCGTGTATATGATGAAGTGCACGACCTTAACGTGGAACTACAAGATACAGTGGAGGAGTTGCAGGAGATAGTAGCTGAACAACAGACTACAATTACACAAAAAGACGGCGAGATCCAGGATCGTGATGAACGACTGACAAACGCCGAAGAGAAACTAACACAGACTGAAGGAGAGAAGGAACAATTGATCGAGATGGTTGCTGAACTGAAGAGCAGGCTGAGAGAAGAAGCGGCTAAAAGGGCAAGAGCTGAAGATGCATTCGAGGAAGCTTATCAACGAACTGGAAGAGCAGTAAGGAGCTCACAGGAAAAAAGGATGAAGATGGAAGAAATGGTCAAAGTATTCGACACCGCAATTAATCGAGCTCAAGATCGAGTTATGGGATATCCGATTCAGTTCGAGACGCTGCCATCATTTGTGTTAGATCGAAGAACGATGTTTCGAGTCATGGAGGAAGAACGTGATAGGGCTAAGAAGTATCTTAATAGATCATCGTAGAAAGTGTGCCTGTAATGCACGTAATATGTATTAAATAATGTGTAAATCCCTAGTGTTAAGTAACCATGGGATATGATAATAATGGTGTTGTCCTGAAACTTTTGTAGTTCAGGAAAGGATGTAGATAGCAGAGATGCTATTGTGTTATGTTCTCAAAAAGTTTATGAATAAATAAAAGTTATTATTTTATTCAAAGTGTTATGTGCTATGTGGTTATTTCTTTTGTAGAGGCAAGTTAATTAGAAATACTTAAAGGAGTTGAGTAATGGTCTAATAGATGTTTTATTTTAAACAGAAAATGCCTCCCAGACGTCAACCAACACGACAGAGAACCACCGAAGAAGCTAACGACAATGTTGATGCGAATCCCGTTCAACAACTAGTGACACTATTGACAGGAGCGTTGCAGAATCAACCTCAAAATCATGGTACAACGTTTAAGGAGTTTAAGGCGGTTGGACCACCTGAATTCCGTGGGTCCATGAATCCAGTTGAAGCTCAAACCTGGATTATGGAGATAGAGAAGGTGTTCGA
This sequence comes from Panax notoginseng, assembly GCA_016801055.1. Taxonomy (NCBI): domain Eukaryota; kingdom Viridiplantae; phylum Streptophyta; class Magnoliopsida; order Apiales; family Araliaceae; genus Panax; species Panax notoginseng. Next base: position 156,781,415 of record CM029014.1, read on the forward strand.
TGTCGCTAGGGTAGGGGATGACCAGAAGACGGCTTTCGCAACTTTCATGTTGAAAGCAGAAGCTAGTTATTGGTGGCAGGCCAATAAAACTCGTGAAGGGCCAGGAGTGATAACCAGGGATAGGTTTAAGGAGTTGTTCTTCGAGACCTATTTCCCAGAGAGTTCAAAAAGTTAGCTGGAAGTACAGTTTCTGGAGCTGAAGCAAGGGACGATGTCGGTATCCGAGTATGCCGCAAAATTTAACGAATTGGCGAGGTTTGCGCCATATCAGGTTAGCACAGACGAACGCAAGGCGAAGAGGCTTAAACAGGGACTGAAGCCATGGCTGTACAGTAGGGTTTTCCTGTTCCAGTTGAAGACATTTGCAGCAGTAATGGAGAAAGCAGTACTCGCCGAAGGTGGAGGCGAGGCGGTAACAAAATTCAACCAGGAACAAAAGAAGAAGAAGAATGAAAATGAGATGAAGAGTGGAGGTGGTAGCGGTGGAAACAACAATAACAACAACAACAACAACAACTTGAAGAGAAAGTGGAATGGAAGTATGGGTAATGGAAACCAGCAGGGTAACCAGCAGAATAAGAAGTTTGAAGCATGTGCGACATGTGGGAAGTTTCACAAGGGAGCGTGTTTGATGGGGAAATGAGTTTGCTACAAATGTGGCCAGGAGGGTCACATCGCCCCAAATTGCACTCAATCAAAAAAGAATGTGTGCTTCACGTGCGGATCTAAGGATCACTTTGCTCGTGAATGTCCTAAGAAGAAGGAGGGAGTGACAACCAAAAACAATGGAGGAGGTAACAATGGAGGTATGTGGGCTATTACAGGACCTGCAGCATCAAACAAACCCACAGCCAGAACCTTCAACATGACTGTGCAAGATGCTGTGCAATCAAAGGATGTGGTGTCAGGTATTATCCCAATCAATGATATTGATGCATATATATTATTTGATTCGGGTGCTACTTGCTCGTTTATATCTGATGAATTTGCTAAGAGGTTAGAATTGCATAGAGAAGAACTGAATTTTCCTTTGAACATAGAAATTGCGAATAAGGAAATAATCCCTGTTAGGTTCGTTTACAAGAAATGTAGGGTGAACATTAAGGGGGATATCTTGTTAGTAGATTTGGTTCCGATTAGACTCGGGGAATTTGATGTAATTTTGGGAATGGATTGGTTGTTCAATTATGGAGCAGTAATTGACTGCCAAAAGAAGTGTGTAAACCTTATGACTCCGTCAAAGGTAGTATTTTATGGTAGCAAGTCGCCAAGACAAATGAAATGTCTGACGACTATGCAGGCCAAGAAGTTGTTGAGTCAAGGTTGTGTGGGCTATTTAGCTTACATAGTCGATACTCAGAAGAAAGGTGTGAAATTAGAAGAAATACCGGTAGTGAGAGAATTCGAAGACGTGTTTCCAGAAGATTTGCCAGGACTTCCGCCGGACAGAGAAATTGAATTCGTGATCGACTTAGTGCCGGGAACAACACTGATATCAAAGGCTCCGTACAGAATGGCTCCGGTAGAAATGAAGGAACTGATGGTACAGTTGCAAGAACTGCTAGACAAGAAATATATTCAACCAAGTGTATCGCCGTGGGGAGCGCCAGTTTTATTCGTGAAGAAGAAGGACGGGTCAATGCATCTTTGCATTGATTATAGGGAGTTAAACAAAGTCACTATTAAAAACAAATACCCGTTGCCAAGAATAGATGACTTGTTTGACCAGTTGAAGGGTGCTAAATACTTTTCAAAAATTGATTTGAGAAGTGGGTATCACCAGTTGAAAGTGAGGAAGGAGGATATACCACGAACGGCATTCAGAACTCGATATGGACATTACGAGTTTCTGGTGATGTCTTTTGGTTTAACCAATGCACCTGCTGCGTTCATGGATTTGATGAACAGAGTGTTTAAACCATTTTTAGACAAGTTCGTAGTGGTGTTTATCGACGACATTCTGGTGTATTCCAAAACTCAAGAAGAACACGTGGAACATTTACGTCTGACATTGGAGACACTAAGAAAGGAAAAGTTGTACGCGAAGTTTTCTAAGTGTGAATTTTGGCTCGATCGTGTACAATTTTTGGGTCATGTTATTGACAAGGAAGGGATTTCAGTAGATCCATCGAAAGTGGAAGCTGTAATCAATTGGGAACAACCAAGAACACCTTCGGAGGTGAGGAGTTTCTTGGGGCTGGCCGGTTATTATAGAAGGTTTATACAAGATTTTTCTAAGATAGCCACTCCGTTAACAAATTTGACACGAAAAGCTGTGAAATTCGTTTGGACGGAAAAGTGTGAAGAGAGCTTCCAAGATTTGAAGAAAAAGCTAAGTATGACACCTGTGTTAACCCTACCAGATAATACAGGAAATTTTGTGGTGTATAGTTATGCCTCACACAAAGGATTGGGTTGTGTTCTTATGCAAAACGGCAAAGTTATTGCCTATGCATCAAGACAACTGAAGGATTACGAGAAAGGTTACCCGACTCATGATTTAGAATTGGCTGCAGTGGTATTTGCTCTCAAGATATGGAGACATTATCTGTATGGAGAGAAATGTGAGATCTACACAGACCACAAAAGTCTGAAGTATATTTTCAATCAGAAGGATCTGAACATGCGTCAGAGGAGATGGATGGAATTGATAAAGGATTACGATTGTGAGATCTTTTATCATCCGGGAAAAGCGAATGTGGTTGCAGATGCTTTAAGTAGGAAAGGTCGGGAGAAATTAATGCTGCTAACAACTCAGGAGGAGCTCATTTCAGCAATGACAAAGTTAGAACTAGAAATAAAATTTCCACAGGAATCCGACGAACAACTATTTCAGATAGAAGCTGGTCCAACATTACTGGACAAGGTGAAAAACGCTCAGTTACAAGATGAAGAATGTGGAAAGATAAAAGAGAATATGGTTGATGGTAGCAATACGAAATACAAGGTCGATACCAAAGGATTACTACGGTACGAGGAAAGAATCTGGGTTCCAGCAACACCAGAACTGAAAAATGAAATCCTGACCGAAGCTCATAGCTCAAGATATTCGATTCATCCAGGAAGCACGAAGATGTATCAAGATTTACGCCGACATTTTTGGTGGCCGAATATGAAAAGGGATGTTGCAGAATGTGTGGCTAAATGTTTGACATGTCAAAGAGTAAAAGTCGAACATCAAAGACCCAACGGATTACTTCAACCGTTGGAAATAACGGAATGGAAATGGGAGCATATCACGATGGATTTTGTGGTGGGTCTTCCAACTACTCAGAAAGGATACGATGCGATTTGGGTAATAGTAGACAGACTGACAAAATCTGCACACTTTTTGCCAATAAAGATTAGATTCAATCTTGATCAGCTGGCAAAACTATATATTAAAGAGATCGTTGCAAGACATGGAGTTCCAGTGTCAATTGTGTCAGACAAAGATCCGAGGTTCACATCAAACTTCTGGAAGAGACTACAAGAATATATGGGAACACAGTTGCGAATGAGTACGGCATATCATCCGCAAACAGATGGCCAAAGCGAACGAACGATCCAGACATTAGAAGATATGTTGAGAGCATGCGTCATGGATTTCAAAGGAAGCTGGGAAGAGCAATTACCGTTGGTGGAATTTGCCTACAATAATAGTTATCACGCGAGCATCGGCATGCCGCCTTACGAAGCGTTATACGGCAGAAAGTGCAGAACTCCACTGTACTGGGATGAAGTTGGTGAACGTCAACTGTTAGGACCAGAATTGGTGCAACAAACTGCTGAGGTTATCAAACTCATCAGGATAAGATTGCTAGCAGCTCAAGACCGACAGAAGAAGTATGCTGATCAACACAGGCAAGATCGTGCATTTGACGTAGGAAGCTATGTATTCCTAAAAGTTTCTCCTTGGAAGGGGAAAATTCATTTCGGTAAGAAGGGAAAACTAAGCCCGAGGTTTATTGGACCCTTTGAAGTGCTGCAAAAAGTTGGAGAGGTAGCTTATGAGGTAGCTCTACCTCCAGAGTTGGAAAACATTCATAATATTTTTCATATTTCGGTGTTACGACCATATAAACCCGATTACAAGCACGTAATCGAGTACGAACCGTTGCAGTTCGAGAAAGATTTGTCTTATGAAGAGGTTCCTATCCAGATAGTCGACAGGAAAGAACAAGTGCTCAGGAATAAAGTGATACCTTCTGTGAAGGTGATTTGGAGAAACCACAACGCTGAAGAAGCTACGTGGGAACTCGAAGAGAAAATATTGAAAGAGTACCCTGAGTTATTTGTTTAATCTGTGTCTTCGATTCTGAGGACAGAATCTTTGTAAGTAGGGAAGAATGTAACGAATGTGTTGTTTGAGTTGTGATTCTGAGGACAGAATCCTTATATGAGGGGAATGATGTAACATTCCATATTTTTTTTAAATGTAAGTTATAAATATTTATTAATTTATATAAATATTTATTGGATATGTTTATTATTGAATAAGTAATTGTTCAATTTGATTGAGTTTATTTAGTTAATTATTTATTTGTTAAATAATTAATGTGATTAGTTAATTATTTATTTGTTAAATAATTAATGTGTTATGTGGATTGAATTATGTGATTAAGTAATTTATTTAATAAATTGTTATTAAATAAAGTGTAACAAATAACTATGTTATAAAGAGTTATTAAAATAAATTAAAGTAATTTTAATTTAGTTTTTTTCCAAACAAGGTGTAAGTATATTAATCATTTAAATTTTAAAGGGATTTGCCAAACAAAGCCAATGGCCTTGGATTTTTTTTAATTTAAATTATTAATTTAATAAATAAAATATAAATAATATATATATATATAAATATATTTTTGGTAACTGATAAACTTATTGGTATATTTAATACAGTCGTCAGTTTCCAAACGTTTGAAAAATAGAGCGTGCGTTACTTTTATTTTTGAGTATACGTATACTGTTTTGTGGCTTAGCTATCAGTTTTACCTTAGAGTTGTCTGCTAAAAGGAGAAAAAGAAAAGTTTTAGAGAATTTGAGAGGAGAAAAGGGTCTGTGAAGTTGCAATTCTCAGAGGTTAGCAAGGATTTCAAAGCTAATTCAGTGGTGTTTGCAAGGAATTATTACGCTAATTGAAGGTATTTTCCCTAATTATATGAATATGCATATATGAGCCTACGGCAAAATTTGATATACTCTGTAATTTCAAATTTGTTGAAACATTGTTATACAATGGGTTACTTGTGATTATATGAGTTTATGATGATTAGAGGTAGTGCTTAAACGAGAATTGCATGATAAATTCGTTTGACAGTAGGAAGAAATAATGTCAGTATATGTATTTCTTATGTAGCTTATGTAAATAACAATTATGATGATCAATTTAGTGTGTGAAATTGAACTGTGACTATATTAGTTAGTTTGTTAAGAATTACAGAGAACTTAGTTCAAAAGAATCAAATTGGTGTATCATTATGATTACAGTATTCACTGTGTTAAGAAATATCAAAAATGGAGTTTTTGGGTTTTAAAATATGTTATTCTAGTATTTAATTTTTCTAAAATTATGGTTTAAGTTGTGTTAATTTAGTATTTGTATGCTTGGTGAAGTTTATGTATAATTTCCATTAGTTATTCATGTTAATTAGTGTTGGAATTGAAGTTATAGACAGAAAATTGAGTTGTTCTGTTCTTCGTGGTTGGTTTCTGTGAGTTTCGGCGCCCCAGCGTCAAAATTCACGCCCCAGCGCCAAATTTCGCGCCCTGGCGCCAAGGTTCGCGCCCCAGCGTCAAAAATGGGCCCGTAGCTCGCGCCCAGTGCTGAAGCTCGGGCCCCAGCGCCGTAGCTCGCACCCCAGCGCCACTGTTCCGCGCCCCGGCGCCGGAAAAGTGGCCTAGTTGGGCAGTTTTGACCTCCTGTAGTAAAACGGCCATAACTTTTTCATACGAACTCCGATTGAGGTAATTCAAGATGATTCGGAAAGAGGACGAGTAGACCTACAACTTTAATTCTTTAAGTTTTTTAATTTGAGGTCTGTAACAGTAGTCAAAATGGCCATCTTTAGGACTATTGTGTATTTGGAGCCAATCGGAGGGCGTCGGGATGCACGAATGCAAGTGCAACCCTTTGGGTATTAGTATAACTTAATGATAACATGTTGGACATGTATTAGGTTGTTGTATCAAGTTGTTAATGTACACGTGGTGCAATGGCATGATCATTTAAGTAGTTGTAATAAAGCTAAAAAGTAATGTTCATGAAAGATGTGTTGTTGTTTAAACTTAAACTTAGTTAGTAGCTCTACTAAGAGTAATAAAAGAACTCATAAAGGTAATGTTAGTGTAACTAATGTGTATTGTCAATACATATGGTATGTGTAGGACTTGGGGTGAACGTGAATAGTAATTGTTTAACCTACACACGAGGCAAGTTCCCTAACCTTTGCTACTTTATTATTCAGCAAGGTTACTTTTTACTGTTATGTTATACTTATGCAAGATCTCTAACTCTACTTTTATAATTGTGCAAGTTTTCTTAACTCTAAACTAGTTATATTAGCATGTAAGTACCTTTAGTTTATCGTTCAAGTTATTATTTGTTGTACATGCTTGATATTAAATTCTAAAATTAACCTTAGCTTAATGTTGTTCAAAGCAAGGTATGATAAATTATTCAATTGTTATGCTATTAGATTATTCCTAAAGCATGAACTTAGAACGAAATGTTTATTCAGTATGATCGTTCAACAACATAGTGTTATTATCTTGTATTCAACTAATCCTTAGTTGATGTCCGTTGAACTCCAAATTACCTTGAAAGCTTATCCAAACCAAACTTACTTTGGTGCGGACTTGTATTCTAAATACTGAGATGAACAACTCTTTTAATAGAGGTTTACGCTTAGCGTTGAAATGGTTGTGCACAATACATTGTACGAAGGGTTGATCCCCCTAAGTACGTGAAGTCCTTATAGTCTTATGACTGTTAAAGTTAAAGTTGAAAGATTACTTATAACTGTGGACATGATTCGTGGTCATTAAACCCTCAGTGAATGTTAAAATTTTTATAAAGTTAATAGAATATATTGTTCAGTTCTATTGAGCCTATTATTGGCAATTGATGTGAAAGTTTAAAGATTTACTTATTGTTATTTCAAGTGGGCATTGTTTGCTCACTCTTGCCTGTAAAATTTCTTACAGCTAAAGTTGAAACGGGTGACGTACCTAGTACCAGTAAGGGAAAAGGAAAGATGAATAAATACTGAAGACTTGTAATAGTTTTGATAGTTTACTTTCAGAATTTGATTTAAAGATTGTAATGAAGTTATTTAATTTTTCGCATTTGAATGATTGTTGTTAAAGGTTGGATAACCTGGGAGATTTTTTTTATTTAAAGTTTAATCCTGTATGGGCAGGTTTTCTTTTATTATTCAATTCTATTATGATTGGGTAGTTAGAAATGAATGTTTTGATTACGTGAACACCAAATCTTGAGGTAATGAAGTACCGGGATTTGGGGGTGTCACAATATGCCCCTCCTTAATTGGGCTTAAAGTTGGGCCACCAATTTCATCTTTTGGGGTTTCAATTACATTCTTTGGGCCAAGGAAAATTAATCTTTTCCAATGCCTTTCTTTTTATCTTACCCTAATTATTTAGATTTGTTAGAATTAGGTTATGAAATTAATTAATTGAGATGTATAAAATAAATCTCTTAAAATTAGTATATAATATAAATACTATTATTTCTTTCATCCCATAACCCTTAAGTTATTTAATTCTTCATTCCTAATATATAATTAGGATTACATTAATTTTTTTTATTTGTTTATATAGTAAAAAAATATAAACAAATCACATAATATTTCTATTCCTTTACTCACATATTCATACAAAATAATTTAATAAATTGTGACATGTTCCACAATTCTCATAGATTAGGTCACTAGTATATAAATAAAATATTAGGACCACTAAATTACGATAACCATTTAGGTTATTTAATTCTCATGTCTAATTTAAATGACTTATTTAAATTATACAATTTATATTGTATAATTAAATTTAATTTCCTCCTCCTCTCCATAAATTGTTTTCAAACAATTTATTTATATATTAAATATATAATTTAATATATTCAATCATTTATTCAAATATGAATTTAATTTACTAACTAGTTGATACCAATATACATATTTACATATTGGATCTCATATTATATTTTTACTTTACATCCTTTGGTATAATATTAAATATTATACCATTATCTATATAACTTAATATCATATATCAAATTATTTTTTTTACTTTCTATAAATTGTCTTCACAATTTATTTAACTGAAGTAAATATATTAATATATTCACCACATACACATATTCTTATGAACTTATACACTAAACATATACCTGATTATTTGACTATCATTTATAGTCTATGAAATCATTCAAGTTCTTCTCCAAAAATTTTGAAATCCTTAATATTCCTTCACAGAAACGTCAAATCTATACACTTATTTTCTGTCTAGGTTCATCTTATAACCTTTAATCCATCATTTTAGGATTTTAATAATTATCTAAATTCTCGGGTTGTTACAAATGTAATAACAATGATCATACCAATCAGTTGTTTATCTTTGCACTACGGACCAAAGATATTAAACTATAAAACCAATGGTCATGATCATACCAATCAATTGTCTGTCAATGCACTACGACCAAAGACATTCAACTATAAACCAATGGTCATGATCCTGCCAAACAAATTATCGAATTATCTATGCACTACGGGCCAAGGATATTCGTTAGTATCACCAGTATTCATGATCATGTCATACACCTGTCCATCTTTGCACTACGGGCCAAAGCTATCAATCAACAGTTCGTCTTTGCACGTAAGCCAAAGATATACAACTGTAAAACCAATAATCAACCGTCTATCTTTGCACGTAAGCCAAAAATATACAACTCTAAAGCCAACAATCATCACTCCATCTATGCACTACGGGCCAAAGATAACTTTCGTTACAATATAAGCATGAGGATGACGACAATTATATAAGAATTCTGTGACGCCCCAAAATAGGTATACATCACCAATTCTGAGTCGCCAAATACATGGTACAGAATAAAAATACTATCGTTAATATACGACAAGAGAGCTGTGAGTTTTAATACAAATATTATCTTCTAGACAATATCCACTCTCAGAATAAGTCCTCGTTATATTTATTATCACACTATTTAACAGAATAGTGAGGATTACTAATACTATCATTTGGTCCATCACTCCGTTTCCCGACTCGTTCCAGCTATATTCTCATTTTCTGAAGAGAACAATGAAAGAAAGGGTGAGCTCAACTAGCCCAGTAAGAAATATTATGACTAAGATAATGCAGAATAAATTATCATTAGCCTTAAATAGTGTTATAACAAACATCAATTTTAACTGCAGCGGAACAAACAACCCATTAGAAGAGTCAAGTAGAGAATAAAATCTACTATCTTCTATGATTTAAAAGGTATTTCATGACTTTTATCGCTGGGACTCAGCTTAAAAAATAATTCACATCATCGAATCACCCCTACACTACAGCCAAGAATATTCTTTAGTATCACGACCACAATTATCCATGCACTACGGGCCAAGAATATTTATGTATTCATTAATGGTCATGATCATGCCAACCACTGTCCATCAATGCACTACGGGCCAATGAGAACTTTTACCACATCATTTGTAACATTACGGTCTGGATTATACCGAATAATCCCTGATCATAATCATACCAAGTGTAACGACCCCAAAATAGGTCCATTCCATCTAACATATTCTGAGTCGCCAAATACATGGTACAGAAAATAACTACAACTTTATTACAACAATTGTCATGTAAAATACAACAACACATACGCTGTGAGTTTGGATACAAATATATACCAAATGTGACTCATGTTCCAACCGTGGACATCACCTCACAATGACACCTTACATAAAGGTATAGTCAAAAACTGTTTTGGAAATTAGAATCTTTGGGAAGTGCTTAAGAAAACCTTCGTACATGGGAGGCCATGCGTCTAGGTTATGATAGATATCATATGGCCACAGAATTATCCTTGGTTGACCCAATAGACCCCAAAGAAAAACGAGAAGATTACTATCATATTCTTCCCAATGGTGAGTCTTCTCTTGACATATCATTATCTCTACTGTCTCTAATTGAGAATTATACTTTAAACAAACACCAAGATTATATAGGTAGTGCTCGTATATATACTTAGCAAGTGGATGAGCACATCCCTGTCTTATGATGACACGAGGTTGTATGTCGTTAGACATCTTGTATGATAGTGACAAACCACCCTTCCAACGTTGGGTACACCTTACCCTATTGGATTCACCAAATAAAACTACTAAATAAACTTTTCTATACTGCTTCGGGAGAATATCCACAGCTAGAGACCACCGTTCTATTTCCCCGTTACCCTCGCTCGACCCAGCTACACTCTTATTACCTGAAAGGAATTGTGAAGCAAAAGGGTGAGCACAACTAGCTCAGTAAAGAATATCATGACTAAAGATAATTAAATTATCAATAGCCTTCATCAATAATAAATCAGAGATTTAGAACATATGGTAAATGATAAAAATTTCAACCATAGTTGCAGCGGAACGAGCAATCCATTAGAAGAGTCAAATAGACTATAAAGTCTATTATCTTCTCCATGTTAAAAATTCATCAACAATGTTTTATCCCTGTAACATCAATCAACAATTCTGGTCCACAATCATATGAATAACTCATAATCATAACTGTAGTTCTAAATTCCTCCTCTCATCCAGGACGAAGATAATTTTCATCACCTATCTTTACCTGAAACATCAAAGATCATGGTTACACCAAATCACATTTCCTGTTCATAATCATACTAATAACTTCATCTTTGCACTACGGCCAAAGATATTCATTTGTATCACCAGTTGGTCATGTTTATCTCAACATCTGTTCATCTTTGCACTACTGGCCAAAGATATTCAACAACATGTCATCTTTGCACTACGGGCCAAAGATATTCATCAACAATTCATCTTTGCACTACAGGCCAAAGATATTCATCAATATTTCATCTTTGCACTACAGGCCAAAGATATTAATATCTCAAAGAAATATATAATCATTTCAGAATTTATATAAACAATAAATATAACCATTTGATCAATTCACCTTTGCACTTAAGCTAAAGATATTCACTTATAAATTCAATGGTCATGATCATACCAATCAACGATTCAACTTTGCACTACTGGCCAAAGATAACCCATAGTCATGATCATACCAAAAATCTACCCATCTTTACACTCAAGTCAAAGAGAAATATCATCATTAGGGTTATAAAAATGTTATATATAATAATAAAAATAATATAATCAACATATAGATTTAATCTCAAGAGTAATATTCATAAACCAACTATAATTTGGTCAGAAAAGGAGAATAGTAACTCGTGAATAGTTACTCATGAATAGTAACTCGTGAATAGTAACTCATGAATAGTAACTCATGAATAGTAAACTCAACACAAAAAGGTAGAAATTCCACAATAAAATACATACCAATATTTCGGTATAATGATATTGAAAGAATAATATTTCTTAAGCTTATAAACAATTTATTTTAATTATTTATACTTTACTAAATAATGCATTTAATTATCCTAAAATGCCAAACTCATAAGATTTCATCACCAATAACCAAAAACCCTCATCAAAAATCTGCATATACCTCATATAGGATTCTCAAGCCATAAAATCCTATTTCTTTTATTTTCTTACTTCACAAAACATATTTAATTCATTTACTCATAACTAGACTATTTTCATAAAAAATACCAAATCAGTTCCAAAAATATTTCTTTTCTGGGATTTAGCATAATATAGTCCCATAGTGAACATATATTTTTCTCAGAATTTTTAAAAGTCATTTACTATTTTTCATATGGTCAAAATAGCCGAATATTTAGACATTTATCAAAAATTGTACTTTTGTCTAAAAATTCTGAAATTTACAGAGTATACTTCTATCATATACATGTACTCTCAATAAAAATTTCATCAATTTTGGAGTTAACCACAAGGAATTATAAGCGGTTACTTTTAAAATAATCTTTTCTCATAAAATTCATAACTCTCAATCTATACATCCAAAAATCACCATTTTTGGACACAATCAAGAAAACTCATCAAAATATCATTTCAAATTTTTCCAGAATTTTTGAAGATCAGAAAAATTACGAAACTGAAAATCATAACAACCCTTAAAATCTCTTAATATCCCTTACAATCCCTTACCTCAAAACAGCAGTACTTCTGACCGGAATGTAAAGTCGAAGGAAACTTGCACTGAATAGCAACTCTCAAAGTATCTAAATACTCACAAAATATGCTTCATAAAATAGAGAGAGAAAGAGAGAAAGCTTATGTTTCTGGTGTGATTTTCAATTCTAACTTAGCCCTCTATTTATAGGAAAATTTTGGTAGGTTTGACCTGCAACCTGATGGCTTTACCTGCTACTATTCCCACCCACCACATTTGAAATATAATTCAGCACATTTCTTCACCAACCACAAGTGGGGCCCACCAATTCTAGAATTTTCCATCAAAATGATAAACTCCGAAAATTCAATAATTTCTGAACCAGTCATCTTGTAAAATTCGTAATAAATCATACGTTCATTTTTAACAGTTCAAAATTTGTGGACATATACTCAACTTATATATGTATAACATATCCAAAAATTACCACGATCCAACGGTCGGATTAAAAATTATAACCCCCGCAAACTATCTCAAAAACCCTGATTTTTAATACCTCCATTCCGACAAAAATACTGACAAAAACCTCAAGATTAACTCCTTCATTTTTAACCACAAAAATATATCCCTCATTTATATCCACATAAAATAAATATTTCCTTATCATATGAATCAATAATTAATTATTCACAAATAATACTACAGAATCACATTTATGACAACCAGGCCGTTCCCAGGAAAGAGGGGGCTTTCCAATAAGGATTTCTCCTTACTGACGCGTAATTAGATGACCAAACCTCTCCTTAGACAGAACTTTCTAGACATTGCCAATAATGCTATCTAATAATACTATTTAAATAATATGAATTATTGATCTGATAATGGGAAATACTGTGCAGCAACAATTATTGAACAACAATAATACAAAATTTCAACGTAGCAATTATTGAATCAATAAAATAAAATATTGAACAGTAATTACTGTAACAATTATTGAGTAGTGCCTTCTTACGTAAGAATCAATAATTTCAAAAGTACTGTGCAATACCGTGTGCTACTATGCAATAACGCGTATTACTGTATTTTAATCACCGGGTATTCCAACAGTGTTAACGGTAACAACTACGCCGTTATTTGTAAAAACTTAAATTTGTCGTTTTCTTCACCCGACAGTTATTCTGTTATGGGGCCCACAAATAGCTGCGTCGTCGTACGAATATTCCCCGACAGAAAGAATATTCCACGACCAAACGAATATTCCCCGACAACAATGATTATTTTATAACCACTTGTGTATTTTAAAAAATTTTCACATTTCGCCCATAACTTTAACTTTTTATCAATTTAACCATTTACTGAATTGTAATTATAAGAAAAATTGAATACTTTTATTTCATAAAATTCGGGGTCTTACACCAAGTCCATCTATGCACTACAGGCCACAGACGACTTTCAACAGAATATAAACATGAGGATGATGACAATGATATAAGAATTCAATAAAACAAGTTCAAGAATTAATTTATCCAGGAACCAATAACGTCTAAATTGTCAATATGATACTGCTTCGTGGAGTAAAATTCAAGAATGCTCGGAAGAATATTTTCATGAAAAGATATTGGATGAAGCGCAAATTTCAAGGATATTCCACTAATTTCATAGAGTATAAAAGTCAAAACTTTAACCAACTAAATATAATAAGGAATGGAATAACAAAAGAAATCACCATGCATGCGATAGACCGCACAGACAGGTTATTCCAACAGGAAAATAAATAATGGAACCAGGTTATGCGTAAACGCACCGACAGGATATTCCGACAGAATAATAAATAATGGAACCAGGTCTGGCGTAAATGCACAGACATGATATTCTGATAAAATAATGAATAATAGAACCAGGTCCGGCGTAAAATGCACAGAGAGGATATTCCAACAGAATAATAGTAAAGACGGAACCAGGTCCAGCGTAAAACGCACAGACAACATATTCCAACAGAATAATAATAAAGACGAAATAATAGAAGAATATCACCAAGTATAGGGTAGTCCGCGTATACTGGTTATTCCAACAGAATAATTAAGAATAGAATAATAGAAGTTCTCTTCATGAATACAAAAGAAAATAATACTCCTTACGAGTACAACAAATAATATCCCTTACCTTGAAAGGAAGAGTACTGGATATAGGAGTAGTGAAGTAGCAGAACACTTTTCTTCTCTCTTTATAATTTTCTCTCTCTAGAGTTTCAGTGAATTCGTAAGAAATAATGAAAGAATGCGCTTCTATTTATAGAAAAATGGACTGCATAGTAACTAACTCATGAACGGTCTACATTGATTTACTTTAATCTGACGGTCCATATTTAAAGCAAAATCTTTTAAATAAAATATAATATATTCTATTTATAATCTAATAAAACGAATAACTTTATAAAAGATTTTACTATGCAAATAATATGCAGGCACTATACAAATACTATGCATAATAAAATATAATATATTCTAATTATTGTCTAATAAAATAGATAACTTTATAAAAGTATTCTATTTTATTACATTAATAATACCAATAAAACAAAACTAAGTGACTTATCACGTAAGCCTCAATAATCGATATCGTATGCTACTATGCAACCACACGTATTACTGTACTTTTACTACCGAGTAGTTCAACAGTATTAACGGTAAAACTTCTGCCGTTATTTTCATAAAATATTTTTGTCGTTTTCTCAATCCGACAATAATTCCGTTGTGGGGTCCACCAATAATTGTGCCGTCGTACGAATATTTCTCGATAAAAATAATATTCCCCGACCAATCGAATATAATACAACAACTTGCATACTTTATAAAATTTATAAATACTACCCACAACTATAACATTATATCAAATTCACACCATAATATTTAAAAAAATATTTTGAAAAAATTAAATCTTTATTCATAAAATCTGGGGTTTCTCAATCTCCCCTCCTTATGAAATTCTGCCCTCAAAATTTACGTATGTACCTGGTATACCGAACAGATGAGGACACTTCGTCAGATTCTAACTCTTGAGGTATAACCTTTGAGTGTTGAATACATTCCAGGATTTTAACAGGTGCATCTTCATACGTTAAATTATCCGCTATCTAGTTCGGTTCTAAATCAATAATGTTGTTCGGGCCGTCCACATATTTACGTAACATCAATACGTTAAAAATGTTATGAACATGCGACATACTTGGCGGTAAAACGAGTCTATAAGCCACAGTTCCTGCTCGATCGAGGATTTCAAATGGGTCAATTAAATAGAGTGTTGAGATTTCCTCTCTTCATCGATTCTTGCTTCTAGAATAACTCCCTCTTGAACCTTCTTCTTCACATTCATCAGCTCTGAGTATGTAGCTTGAGCGGCTTTAACTTTAACGATTAAAGTAGATTCTAATCGTATATTCGTTATCTTCACGTGGGTCCCTAGAGTCTTTAACTCTATCTTCATCATTTGTAAGTTATACGAAATGGGTCTTTGTGTTAACAATATCTCACTCGCATACGATCTTCTACTCAACGCGTCAGCTACCACGTTCGTACTTCCACGATGATATTGAATGGTACGATCGTAATCTTCAACAGCTCGAGCCAACGTCTGTGGCGCATAATACGTTCGTTTTAGTTGAAGAAATATTTAAGGGTTTAAGAAATGGGTTTTGTACTGGGGTCAATACAAAATTTGATTTCACGCTCTGGGGTAGGCTAAGAAGTCTTCAAGAATACGTCAGGAACTTTATTAATAATAGAAATATCGTTCAAAACTGTGACCCTTATCCAAGACTTGGATAGCACGTCACATTGATACCTATCAACTTGCCGTCGTCATTCACGACGTCGCCTATAGAAAGTCTGGCTTCGGTGCATTCCACACAAGGAAGTGAACAACGAAAGGATCGGGGCTCTTTACTTATGGCTTGATATGACAATGATTGACTTAGTGGTTTGGTTACTTTGAATTCGCATAACAGGTTGGTTAGGAGTATGAAAGCTTACAACCTTACAAAAAGCATGATGAGTAGTTAACCAGTCGATTCCTAAAATCACATCAAAGTCAAGTATTTTCAAAGAGGTAAGATCGACAAGTAACGTGAAAGTGTTGATTTGAACAAGATTTATAAATAGTGGAGGTAACGAAGGTTTTTCCCAACTGAGTTTAAACAGATATATCAAAGTCTAACTTCTCCGGAGTTAACTTCAAACATTGAACACAACTAGGTAAAATAAAAGAGTGAGTAGAACCGGTATCTAACACGGTATAGACTTCACAAGAGTTTATGACTAATATACCCGTGATAATTTTATTCAGGTTTCTCGTCACGAAAAAAAAATGCTCTCTTAAACTACCGGCTTTGACTTTTCTGGGACAGCCTTTGGTGCCTCCATCTTAGCTGAACTTGTCTTCGGTGAATGACAAAATCGGGCTAAGTGACCTTCTCTTCCATAATTATAACATGCTTTGGACGGCATCGCGCAGTTTGGACTGATGTGTCCCTCCCCTCCGCATTTGAAGCATATAATAGGTGGTCGTTATCCTTCCTTAATAATGGGTGCTGGTGCTGACGTCTTTCCATCATTGTTGAATCTCCTCTTCTTGAAATGTCCATTCTTATTGTTTTGACCATGACTACCATCGAAGTGGTTACCATTTCTAGCATGTTGATTCCCTCCATGTTTATTGTCACCGCTTTGATGACTGTTATCACCGGTATTATCATTTTGTCGGCTGCTCTCTTTTGGTTGGGTTGACTCGTTATCGTGCTCCAATAACTGAGCCCTATTTACAATATTTGAATACAAACACAGTTTATGAGAAATAAGATATTGACGTATCTCCGGCTTCAAACCTCTTAAAAACATCCGCGTCATTCTCTCCTCATTATCAACCAAATGGGACGCAAATCGGGACAACTCGGCAAACTTGGATTCGTACTGCGACACGGTCATGTTGTTTTGTTCCAACTTGATAAATTCCACCTCTTTCATGTGTCGAATGCTTTCGGGAAAGTACTTGTCATTGAACAGCTCTTGGAACTTCTCCCAATACATCTTGAGTGCGTCAGGTTGGGTACGTTTTACAGATTCCCACCAGTAATCTGCCTCTTCACGCAACATAAAGGTGGCAAAGGGAACCTTTTGCTCCTCTGAGTATCCCAAGACATCAAATATTTTGGTGAACTGCTTTAACCATGTCTCTGCCTTAAGTGGTTCTGGCTTTCCCAAAAACTCTGGTGGTCCCAGCTCCTTGAACTACTTAGCGGTGACTAACCGTGGGTTGCCATTATTTTTACCTGCATTATGAACAGGAGCCGCCTTCGCCTGATGTTACATGAATTCTAAAAAACTCCTAAACTTACCGTCGTTCGTCAATTGATCAGTGTTTTGTTTACAAGAGGATTATTATCTTCCTGTTGCACATTGTCCTGATTATTGATCTGTGGAGACTCAACGGTCTCCTGTGCTCCATTGCATATCTCAACATTTTCAGACACCATTTTCAAATACTATAACAAAACAAGGGTTAATTAACGTATCACATATTATCCCTATACTCTGACCGACCAATTAAATACCAAATAAACTTAGGTAGGTCATTCTAGCAAAAGAATTCCCCCGTCTCTCCCCTCCTAATTCTTGCCTCACATCTTCGCTAGGGATCATATCCCTAAGCTTTGATACCACCTGTGACGCCCCTAAAATAGGTATACATCACCTATTCTGAGTCGCCAAATACATGGTACAGAATACAAATACAATCGTTAATATACGACAAGAGAGCTGTGAGTTTTAATACAAATACTGTCTTCTAGACAATATCCACTCTCAGAATAAGTCCTCGTTATATTTATTGTCACACTATTTAACAGAATAGTGAGGACCACTAATACTATCATCTGGTCCATCACTCCGTTCCCCTACTCGTCCCAGCTATATTCTCATTTCCTGAATAGAACAATGAAAGAAAGGGTGAGCTCAACTAGCCCAATAAGAAATATTATGACTAAGATAATGCAGAATAAATTATCATTAGCCTTAAATAGTGTTATAACAAACATCAAGTTTAACTGCAGCGGAACAAGCAACCCATTAGAAGAGTCAAGTAGAGAATAAAATCTACTATCTTCTATGATTTAAAAGGTTTTTCATGACTTTTATCGCTGGGACTCAACTTAAAAAATAATTCACATCATCGAATCACCCCTGCACTACGTCCAAAGATATTCTTTAGTATCACGACCACAATTATTCATGCACTACGGGCCAAGAATATTTGTGTATTCATTAATGGTCATGATCATGCCAACCATTGTCCATCAATGCACTACGGGCCAATGAGTACTTTTATCACATCATTTGTAACATTACGGTCATGATTATACCGAATAATCCCTGGTCATAATCATACCAAGTCCATCTATGCACTACAGGCCACAGATTACTTTCAACGGAATATAAACATGAGGATGATGATAATGATATAAGAATTAAATAAAACAAGTTCAAGAATTAATTTATCCAGGAACCAATAACATCCAATTTGTCAACATGATACTGCTTTGTGGAGTAAAATTCAAGAATTTTTGGAAGAATATTTTCATGAAAAGATACTGGATGAAGCGCAAATATCAAGGATATTCCACTAATTTCATGGAGTATAAAAGTCAAAACTTTAACCAACTAAATATAATAAAGAATGGAATAACAAAAGAAATCACCATGCATGTGATAGACCGCACAGACAGGTTATTCCAACATGAAAATAAATAATGGAACCAGGTCATGCGTAAACGCACCGATAGGATATTCCGACAGAATAATAAATAATGGAACCAGGTCCGGCGTAAACGCATAGACATGATATTTCGACAGAATAATGAATAATGGAACCAGGTCCGGCGTAGAATGCACAGACAGGATATTCCAACAGAATAATAGTAAAGACGAAACCAGGTCCAGCGTAAAACGCACAGACAGGATATTCCAACAGAATAATAATAAAGACAGAATAATAGAAGAATGTCACCAAGTATAGGGTAGTCCGCGTATACTGGTTATTCCAATAGAATAATAAAGAATGGAATAACAAAAGTTCTCTTCATGAATACAAAAGAAAATAATACTCCTTACGAGTACAACAAATAATATCCCTTACCTTGAAAGGAAGAGTACTGGATATAGGAGTAGTGAAGTAGCAGAACACTTTTCTTCTCTCTCTATAATTTTCTCTCTCTAGAGTTTCAGTGAATTCGTAAGAAATAATGAAGGAATGAGCTTCTATTTATAGAAAAAAGGACTGCATAGTAACTAACTCATGAACTGTCTAGATTGATTTACTTTAATCTGACGGTCCATATTTAAAGCAAAATCTTTTAAATAAAATATAATATATTCTATTTATAATCTAATAAAACGAATAACTTTATAAAAGATTTTACTATACAAACACTATGCAGGCACTATGCAAATACTATGCATAATAAAATATAATATATTCTAATTATTATCTAATAAAACAGATAACTTTATAAAAGTATTCTGTTTTATATAAAAAAAAATTCTGTTTTATTACATTAATAATACCAATAAAACAAAACTGAGTGACTTATCACATAAGCCTCAATAATCAATACCGTATGCTACTATGCAATCACACGTATTACTGTACTTTTACTACCGAGTAGTTCAATAGTATTAATGGTAAAACTTCTGCCGTTATTTTCATAAAATATTTTTGTCGTTTTCTCAATCCGACAATAATTTCGTTATGGGGTCCACCAATAATTGTGTCGTCGTACGAATATTCCCCGACAAAAATAATATTCCCCGACCAATCGAATATAATACAACAACTTGCATACTTTGCAAAATTCATAAATACTACCCACAATTATAACATTATCTCAAATTCATACCATAATATTTTAAAAAATATTTCGAAAAAATTAAATCTTTATTCATAAAATCTGGGGTTTCACAATCTCCCCTCCTTATGAAATTTTGCCCTTGAAATTTACGTACATACCTGGTATGCCGAACAGATGAGGACACTTCGTCAGATTCTAACTCTTAAGGTATAACCTTTGAGTGTTGAATACATTCCAGGATTTTAATAGGTACATCTTCATACGTTAAATTATCTGCTATCTCGACCGGTTCTAAATCAATAATGTGGTTCGGGTCGTCCACATATTTACGTAACATCAATACGTTAAAAATGTTATGAACACGTGACATACTTGGCAGTAAAACGAGTCTATAAGCCACAGTTCCTGCTCGATCGAGGATTTCAAATGGGTCAATTAAATCGAGGGTTGAGATTTCCTCTCTTCATCGATTTTTGCTTCTAGAATAACGCCCTCTTGAGCCTTCTTCTTCACATTCATCAGCTCTGAGTATGTAGCTTGAGCAGCTTTAACTTTATCGATTAAAGTCAATTCTAATCGTATATTCGTTATCTTCACGTGGGTCCCTAGAGTCTTTAACTCTATCTTCATCATTTATAAGTTATACGAAATGGGTCTTTGTGTTAACAACATCTCACTCGCATACGATCTTCTACTCAACGCGTCAGCTACCACGTTCGCACTTCCACGATGATATTGAGTGGTACGATCGTAATCTTCAACAGCTCGAGCCAATGTCTGTTGCACATAATACGTTCGTTTTAGTTGAAGAAATATTTAAGGGTTTAAGAAATGGGTTTTGTACTGGGGTCAATACAAAATTCGATTTCACGCTCTGGGGTAGGCTAAGAAGTCTTCAAGAATACGTCAGGAACTTTATTAATAACAGAAATATCGTTCAAAACTGTGACCCTCATCTAAGACTTGAATAGGACGTCACATTGATACATATCAACTTGCCATCGTCATTCACGACGTCGCCTACAGAAAGTCTGGCTTCGGTGCATTCCACACAAGGAAGTCAACAACGAAAGGATCGGGGCTCTTTACTTATGGCTTGATATGACAATGATTGACTTTAGTGGTTTGGTTACATTGAATTCGCATAACAGGTTGGTTAGGAGTTTGAAAGCTAACAACCTTACAAAAAGCATGACTAGTAGTTAACCAGTCAATTCCTAAAATCACATCAAAGTCAAGTATTTTCAAAGAGGTAAGATCGACAGGTAACGTGAAAGTGTTGATTTGAACAAGATTTATAAATAGTGGAGGTAACGAAGGTTTCTCCCAACTGAGTTAAAATAGATATATCAAAGTCTAACTTCTCCGGAGTTAACTTTAAACATTGAACACAACTAGGTGAAATAAAAGAGTGAGTAGAACCGGTATCTAACACGGTATAGACTTCACAAGAGTTTACGACTAACATACCCGTGATAATTTTATTCAGGTTTCTCGTCACGAAAAAAAATGCTCTCTCTTAAACTACCGGCTTTGATTTTTCTGGGACGGCCTTTGGTGCCTCCATCTTAGCTGAACTTGTCTTCGGTGAACGACAAAATCGGGCTAAGTGACCTTCTCTTCCACAATTATAACATGCTTTGGATGGCATCGCGCAATTTGGACTGATGTGTCCCTCCCCTCCGCATTTGAAGCATATGATAGGTGGTCGTTCTCCTTCCTTAACAACGGGTGCTGGTGCTGACGTCTTTCCGTCATTGTTGAATCTCCTCTTCTTGAAATGTCCATTCTTATTGTTTTGACCATGATTACCATCGAAGTGGTTACCATTTCTGGCATGTTGATTCTCTCCATGTTTATTGTCACCGCTTTGATGACTGTTATCACCCATATTATCATTTTGTCGGCTGATCTCTTTTGGTTGGGTTGACTCGTTATCGCGCTCTAATAACTGAGCCCTATTTACAATATCTGAATACAAACATAGTTTATGAGAAATAAGATATTGACGTATCTCCGGCTTCAAACCTCTTAAAATCATCCGCGTTATTCTCTCCTCATTATCAACCAAATGGGACGCAAATCGGGACAACTCGGCAAACTTGGCTTCGTACTGCGACAAGATCATGTGGTTTTGCTCCAACTTGATAAATTCCACCTCTTTCATTTGACGAATGCTTTCAGGAAAGTACTTGTCATTGAACAGCTCTTAGAACTTCTCCCAAGACATCTTGAGTGCGTCAGGCTGGGTATGTTTTATAGATTCCCACTAGTAATCTACCTCTTCACGCAACATAAAGGTGGCAAAGAGAACCTTTTACTCCTCTGAGCATCCCAAGACATCAAATATCTTGGTGAACTGCTTGAACCATGTCTCTGCCTTAAGTGGTTCTGGCTTTTCCAAAAACTCTGGTGGTCCCAGCTCCTTGAACTACTTAGCGGTGACCAACCGTGGGTTGCCATTATTTTTACCTGCATTATGAACAGGAGCCGCCTTCTCCTGATGTTGCATGAATTCTAAAAAACTCCTAAACTTATCGTCGTTCGTCAATTGATCAATGTTTTGTTTACATGAGGATTATTGTCTTCCTGTTGCACATTGTCCGGATTATTGATCTGTGGAGACTCAACGGTCTCCTGTGCTCCATTGCATATCTCAACATTTTCAGACACCATTTTCAAATACTGCAACAAAACAAGGGTTAATTAACGTATCACATATTATCCCTATACTCTGACCGACCAATTAAATACCAAATAAACTTAGGGAGGTCATACTAGCGAAAGAATTCCCCCGTCTCTCCCCTCCTAGTTCTTGCCTCACATCTCAGCCAGGGATCATATCCCTAAGCTTTGATACCAACTGTGACGCCCCCAAAATAGGTATACATCACCTATTCTGAGTCGCCAAATACATGGTACAGAATACAAATACAATTGTTAATATACGACAAGAGAGCTGTGAGTTTTAATACAAATACTATCTTCTAGACAATATCCACTCTCAGAATAAGTCCTCGTTACATTTATTGTCACACTATTTAACAGAATAGTGAGGACCACTAATACTATCATATGGTCCATCACTCCGTTCCCCGACTCGTCCCAGCTATATTCTCATTTCCTGAATAGAACAATGAAAGAAAGGGTGAGCTCAACTAGCCCAGTAAGAAATATTATGACTAAGATAATGCAGAATAATTTATCATTAGCCTTAAACAATGTTATAACAAACATCAAGTTTAACTGCAGCGGAACAAGCAACCCATTATAAGAGTCAAGTAGAGAATAAAATCTACTATCTTCTATGATTTAAAATATTTTTCATGACTTTTATCGCTAGGACTCAGCTTAAAAAATAATTCACATCATCGAATCACCCCTGCACTACGGCCAAGGATATTCTTTAGTATCACGACCACAATTATCCATGCACTACGGGCCAAGAATATTTGTCAAGAATATTTGTGTATTCATTAATGGTCATGATCATGCCAACCACTGTCCATCAATGCACTACGGGCCAATGAGGACTTTTACCACATCATTTGTAATATTACGGTCATGATTATACCGAATAATCCCTGGTCATAATCATACCAAGTCCATCTATGCACTACAGGCCACAGATTACTTTCAACGGAATATAAACATGAGGATGATGACAATGATATAAGAATTAAATAAAACAAGTTCAAGAATTAATTTATCCAGGAACCAATAACGTCCAAATTGTCAACATGATACTGCTTTGTGGAGTAAAATTCAAGAATTTTCGGAAGAATATTTTCATGAAAAAATACTGGATGAAGCGCAAATATCAAGGATATTCCACTAATTTCATGGAGTATAAAAGTCAAAACTTTAACCAACTGAATATAATAAAGAATGGAATAACAAAAGAAATCACCATGCATGTGATAGACCGCACAGACAGGTTATTCCAACATGAAAATAAATAATGGAACCAGGTCATGCGTAAACGCACCGATAGGATATTCCGACAGAATAATAAATAATGGAACCAGGTCCGGCGTAAACGCATAGACAGGATATTTCGACAGAATAATGAATAATGGAACCAGGTCCGGCGTAAAATGCACAGACAGGATATTCCAACAGAATAATAGTAAAGACGAAACCAGGTCCAGCGTAAAACGCACAGACAGGATATTCCAACAGAATAATAATAAAGACAGAATAATAGAAGAATGTCACCAAGTATAGGGTAGTCCGCGTATACTGGTTATTCCAATAGAATAATAAAGAATGGAATAACAGAAGTTCTCTTCATGAATACAAAAGAAAATAATACTCCTTACGAGTACAACAAATAATATCCCTTACCTTGAAAGGAAGAGTACTGGATATAGGAGTAGTGAAGTAGCAGAACACTTTTCTTCTCTCTCTATAATTTTCTCTCTCTAGAGTTTCAGTGAATTCGTAAGAAATAATGAAGGAATGAGCTTCTATTTATAGAAAAAAGGACTGCATAGTAACTAACTCATGAACTGTCTAGATTGATTTACTTTAATCTGACGGTCCATATTTAAAGCAAAATCTTTTAAATAAAATATAATATATTCTATTTATAATATAATAAAACGAATAACTTTATAAAAGATTTTACTATGCAAACACTATGCAGGCACTATGCAAATACTATGAATAATAAAATATAATATATTCTAATTATTGTCTAATAAAACAGATAATTTTATAAAAGTATTCTGTTTTATATAAAAAGATTTTCTGTTTTATTAAATTAATAATACCAATAAAACAAAACTGAGTGACTTATCACGTAAGCCTCAATAATTAATACCGTATGCAACTATGCAACCACACGTATTACTGTACTTTTACTACCGAGTAGTTCAACAGTATTAATGGTAAAACTTCCGCCGTTATTTTTATAAAATATTTTTGTCGTTTTCTCAATCCGACAATAATTCCGTTGTGGGGTCCACCAATAATTGTGCCGTCGTACGAATATTCTCTGACAAAAATAATATTCCCCGACCAATCGAATATAATACAACAACTTGCATACTTTGCAAAATTTATAAATACTACCCACAATTATAACATTATCTCAAATTCATACCATAATATTTTAAAAAATATTTTGAAAAAATTAAATCTTTATTCATAAAATCTGGGGTTTCACAATCTCCCCTCCTTATGAAATTTTGCCCTTGAAATTTACGTACATACCTGGTATGCCGAACAGATGAGGACACTTCGTCAGATTCTAACTCTTAAGGTATAACCTTTGAGTGTTGAATACATTCCAGGATTTTAACAGGTACATCTTCATACGTTAAATTATCCGATATCTCGTCCGGTTCTAAATCAATAATGTGGTTCGGGTCGTCCACATATTTACGTAACATCAATACGTTAAAAATGTTATGAACACGTGACATACTTGGCGGTAAAACGAGTCTATAAGCCACAGTTCCTGCTCGATCGAGGATTTCAAATGGGTCAATTAAATCGAGGGTTGAGATTTCCTCTCTTCATCGATTCTTGCTTTTAGAATAACTCCCTCTTGAGCCTTCTTCTTCACATTCATCAGCTCTAAGTATGTAGCTTGAGCAGCTTTAACTTTATCGATTAAAGTCGATTTTAATCGTATATTCGTTATCTTCACGTGGGTCCCTAGAGTCTTTAACTCTATCTTCATCATTTATAAGTTATACGAAATGGGTCTTTGTGTTAACAACATCTCACTCGCATACGATCTTCTACTCAACGCGTCAGCTACCACGTTCGCGCTTCCACGATGATATTGAATGGTACGATCGTAATCTTCAACAGCTCGAGCCAATGTTTGTTGCACATAATACGTTCGTTTTAGTTGAAGAAATATTTAAGGGTTTAAGAAATGGGTTTTGTACTGGGGTCAATATAAAATTCGATTTCACGCTCTGGGGTAGGCTAAGAAGTCTTCAAGAATACGTCAGGAACTTTATTAATAACAGAAATATCGTTCAAAACTGTGACCCTCATCTAAGACTTGAATAGCACGTCACATTGATACCTATCAACTTGCCATCGTCATTCACGACGTCGCCTACAAAAAGTCTGGCTTCGGTGCATTCCACACAAGGAAGTCAACAACGAAAGGATCAGGGCTCTTTACTTATGGCTTGATATGACAATGATTGACTTTAGTGGTTTGGTTACATTGAATTCGCATAACAGGTTGGTTAGGAGTTTGAAAGCTAACAACCTTACAAAAAGCATGATGAGTAGTTAACCAGTCGATTCCTAAAATCACATCAAAGTTAAGTATTTTTAAAGAGGTAAGATCGACAGGTAACGTGAAAGTGTTGATTTGAACAAGATTTATAAATAGTGGAGGTAACGAAGGTTTCTCCCAACTGAGTTTAAACAGATATATCAAAGTCTAACTTCTCCGGAGTTAACTTCAAATATTGAACACAACTAGGTGAAATAAAAGAGTGAGTAGGACCGGTATCTAACACGGTATAGACTTCACAAGAGTTTATGACTAACATACCCGTGATAATTTTATTCAGGTTTCTCGTCACGAAAAAAAATGCTCTCTCTTAAACTACCGGCTTTGATTTTTCTGGGACGGCCTTTGGTGCCTCCATCTTAGCTGAACTTGTCTTCGGTGAACTACAAAATCGGGCTAAGTGACCTTCTCTTCCATAATTATAACATGCTTTGGACGGCATCGCGCAATTTGGACTGATGTGTCCCTCCCCTCCGCATTTGAAGCATATGATAGGTGGTCGTTCTCCTTCCTTAACAACGGGTGCTGGTGCTGACGTCTTTCCGTCATTGTTGAATCTCCTCTTCTTGAAATGTCCATTCTTATTGTTTTGACCATGATTACCATCGAAGTGGTTACCATTTCTGGCATGTTGATTCTCTCCATGTTTATTGTCACCGCTTTGATGACTGTTATCACCCATATTATCATTTTGTCGGCTGATCTCTTTTGGTTAGGTTGACTCGTTATCGCGCTCTAATAACTGAGCCCTATTTACAATATCTGAATACAAACACAGTTTATGAGAAATAAGATATTGACGTATCTCCGGCTTCAAACCTCTTAAAATCATTCGCGTTATTCTCTCCTCATTATCAACCAAATGGGACGCAAATCGGGACAACTCGGCAAACTTGGCTTCGTACTGCGACAAGATCATGTTGTTTTGCTCCAACTTGATAAATTCCACCTCTTTCATTTGACGAATGCTTTCGGGAAAGTACTTGTCACTGAACAGCTCTTAGAACTTCTCCCAAGACATCTTGAGTACGTCAGGCTAGGTATGTTTTATAGATTTCCACTAGTAATCTACCTCTTCACGTAACATAAAGGTGGCAAAGGGAACCTTTTACTCCTCTGAGTATCCCAAGACATCAAATATCTTGGTGAACTGCTTAAACCATGTCTCTGCCTTAAGTGGTTCTGGCTTTCCCAAAAACTCTGGTGGTCCCAGCTCCTTGAACTGCTTAGCGGTGACCAACCGTGGGTTGCCATTATTTTTACCTGCATTATGAACAGGAGCCGCCTTCTCCTGATGTCGTTCGTCAATTGATCAGTGTTTTGTTTACATGAGGATTATTATCTTCCTGTTGCACATTGTCCTGATTATTAATCTGTGGAGACTCAACGGTATCCTGTGCTCCATTACTTCTCTCAACATTTTCAGACACCATTTTCAAACACTGCAACAAAACAAGGATTAATTAACGTATCACATATTATCCTTATACTCTAACCGACCAATTAAATACCAAATAAACTTAGGGAGGTCATACTAGCAAAAGAATTCCCCCGTCTCTCCCCTCCTAGTTCTTGCCTCACATCTCAGCCAGGGATCATATCCCTAAGCTTTGATACCAACTGTGACGCCCCCAAAATAGGTATACATCACCTATTCTGAGTCGCCAAATACATGGTACAGAATACAAATACAATCGTTAATATACGACAAGAGAGCTGTGAGTTTTAATACAAATACTGTCTTCTAGACAATATTCACTCTCAGAATAAGTCCTCGTTACATTTATTGTCACACTATTTAACAGAATAGTGAGGACCACTAATACTATCATCTGGTCTATCACTCCGTTCCCCGACTCGTCCCAGCTATATTCTCATTTCCTGAAGAGAACAATGAAAGAAAGGGTGAGCTCAACTAGCCCAGTAAAAAATATTATGACTAAGATAACGCAGAATAATTTATCATTAGCCTTAAATAGTGTTATAACAAACATCAAGTTTAACTGCAGCGGAACAAGCAACCCATTAGAAGAGTCAAGTAGAGAATAAAATCTACTATCTTCTATGATTTAAAAGGTTTTTCATGACTTTTATCACTGGGACTCAGCTTAAAAAATAATCCACATCATCGAATCACCCCTGCACTACGGCCAAGGATATTCTTTAGTATCACGACTACAATTATCCATGCACTACGGGCCAAGAATATTTGTGTATTCATTAATGGTCATGATCATGCCAACTAGTGTCCATTAATGCACTACGGGCCAATGAGAACTTTTACTGCATCATTTGTAACATTACGGTCATGATTATACCGAATAATCCCTGGTCATAATCATATCAAGTCCATCTATGCACTACAGGCCACATATTACTTTCAACAGAATATAAACATGAGGATGATGACAATGATATAAGAATTCAATAAAACAAGTTCAAGAATTAATTTATCCAGGAACCAAAAACGTCCAAATTGTCAACATGATACTACTTTATAGAGTACAATTCAAGAATGCTCGGAAGAATATTTTCATGAAAAGATATTGGATGAAGCGCAAATATCAAGGATATTTCAC
This sequence comes from Panax notoginseng, assembly GCA_016801055.1. Classification (NCBI taxonomy): domain Eukaryota; kingdom Viridiplantae; phylum Streptophyta; class Magnoliopsida; order Apiales; family Araliaceae; genus Panax; species Panax notoginseng. The sequence continues at coordinate 156,810,456 of CM029014.1, forward strand.
TAATTTTATGGAGTATAAAAGTTAAAACTTTAACCAACTAAATATAATAAAGAATGGAATAACAAAAGAAATCACCATGCATGCGATAGACCGCACAGACAGGTTATTCCAACAGGAAAATAAATAATAGAACCAGGTCATGCGTAAACGCACCGACAGGATATTTCGGCAGAATAATAAATAATGGAACTAGGTTCAGGGTAAACGAACAGACAGGATATTCCAACAGAATAATGAATAATGGAACCAGGACCGGCGTAAAACGCACAGACAGGATATTCTAACAGAATAATAGTAAAGACGGAACCAGGTCCAGCGTAAAACCCACAGACAGAATATTCCAACAGAATAATAATAAAGATAGAAAAATAGAAGAATGTCACCAAGTATAGGGTAGTCCGCGTATACTGGTTATTCCAACAGAATAATAAAAAATGGAATAACAGAAGTTCTCTTCATGAATACAAAAGAAAATAATACTCCTTACGAGAACAACAAATAATATCCCTTACCTTGAAAGGAAGAGTACTGGATATAGGAGTAGTGAAGTAGCAGAACACTTTTCTTCTCTCTCTATAATTTTCTCTCTCTAGAGTTTCAGTGAATTCGTAAGAAAATAATGAAGGAATGAACTTCTATTTATAGAAAAATGGACTGCATAGTAACTAACTCATGAACGGTCTAGATTGATTTACTTTAATCTGACGGTCCATATTTAAAACAAAATCTTTTAAATAAAATATAATATATTCTATTTATAATCTAATAAAACGAATAACTTTATAAAAGATTTTACTATGCAAACACTATGCAGACACTATGCAAATACTATGCATAATAAAATATAATATATTCTAATTATTGTCTAATAAAACAGATAACTTTATAAAAGTATTCTGTTTTATATAAAAAAAATTCTGTTTTGTTATATTAATAATACCAATAAAATAAAACTGAGTGACTTATCACGTAAGCCTCAATAATCAATATCGTATGCTACTATGCAACCACACGTATTACTGTACTTTTACTACCGAGTAGTTCAACAGTATTAACGGTAAAACTTTCGCCATTATTTTCATAAAATATTTTTGTCGTTTTCTCAATCCGACAATAATTCTGTTGTGGGGTCCACCAATAATTGTGTCGTCGTACGAATATTCCCCGACAAAAATAATATTCTCCGACCAATCGAATATAATACAACAACTTGCATACATTGTAAAATTTAAAAATACTACCCACAACTATAAGATTATCTCAAATTCACACCACAATATTTAAAAAAATATTTTGAAAAAATTAAATCTTTATTCATAAAATCTGGGGTTTCACAATCTCCCCTCCTTATGAAATTTCGCCCTCAAAATTTACATACGTACCTGGTATGCCGAACAGATGAGGACACTTCGTCAGATTCTAACTCTTGAGGTATAACCTTTGAGTGTTGAATACATTCCAAGATTTTAACAGGTACATCTTCATACGTTAAATTATTCGCTATCTCGTCCGGTTCTAAATCAATAATATGGTTCGGGCCGTCCACATATTTACGTAACATCAATACGTTAAAAATGTTATGAACACGCGACATACTTGGCGATAAAATGACTCTATAAGCCACAGTTCCTGCTCGATCGAGGATTTTAAATGGGTCAATTAAATCGAGGGTTGAGATTTCCTCTCTTTATCGATTCTTGCTTCTAGAATAACGCCCTATTGAACCTTCTTCTTCACATTCATCAGCTCTGAGTATGTAGCTTGAGCGGCTTTAACTTTATCGATTAAAGTCGATCCTAATCGTATATTCGTTATCTTCACGTGGGTCCCTAGAGTCTTTAACTCTATCTTCATCATTTGTAAGTTATACGAAATGGGTCTTTGTGTTAACAATATCTCACTCGCATACGATCTTCTATTCAACGCGTCAGCTACCACGTTCGCACTTCCACGATGATATTGAATGGTACGATCGTAATCTTCAACAGTTCGAGCCAACGTCTGTGGCGCATAATATGTTCGTTTTACTTGAAAAAATATTTAAGGGTTTAAGAAATGGGTTTTGTACTTGGGTCAATACAAAATTCAATTTCACGCTCTAGGGTAGGCTAAGAAGTCTTCAAGAATACGTCAGGAACTTTATTAATAATAGAAATATCGTTCAAAACTGTGACCCTTATCCAAGACTTGGATAGCACGTCACATTGATACCTATCAACTTGCCATCGTCATTCACGACGTCGCCTATGGAATGTCTGACTTCGGTGCATTCCATACAAGGAAGTCAACAACGAAAGGATCGGGGCTCTTTACTTATGGCTTGATATGATAATGATTGACTTTAGTGGTTTGGTTATATTAAATTCGCATAACAGGTTGGTTAGGAGTATGAAAGCTAACAACCTTACAAAAAGCATGATGAGTAGTTAACCAGTCGATTCCTAAAATCACATCAAAGTCAAGTATTTTTAAAGAGGTAAGATTGACAGGTAACGTGAAAATGTTGATTTGAACAAGATTTATAAATAGTGGAGGTAACGAAGATTTCTCCCAACTGAGTTTAAACAGATATACTTCTCCGGAGTTAACTTCAAACATTGAACATAACTAGGTGAAATAAAAGAGTAAGTAGAACCGGTATCTAACACGGTATAGACTTCACAAGAGTTTATGACTAACATACCCGTGATAATTTTATTCAGGTTTCTCGTCATGAAAAAAAAAATACTCTCTTAAACTACCGGCTTTGACTTTTCTGGGACGGCCTTTGGTGCCTCCATCTTAGCTGAACTTGTCTTCGGTGAACGACAAAATCGGGCTAAGTGACCTTCTCTTCCACAATTATAACATGCTTTGGACGGCATCGCGTAGTTTGGACTGATATGTCCCTCCCCTCCGCATTTGAAGCATACGATAGGTGGTCGTTCTCCTTTCTTAACAACGGGTGCTGGTGCTGACGTCTTTCCATCATTGTTGAATCTCCTCTTCTTGAAATGTTCATTCTTATTATTTTGACCATGATTACCATCGAAGTGGTTACCATTTATGGCATGTTGATTCCCTCCATGTTTATTATCACCGCTTTGATGACTGTTATCACCGGTATTATCATTTCGTCGGCTGCTCTCTTTTGGTTGGGTTGACTCGTTATCGCGCTCCAATAACTGAGCCCTATTTACAATATTTGGATACAAACACAGTTTATGAAAAATAAGATATTGACGTATCTCCGACTTCAAACCTCTTAAAAACATTCGCGTCATTCTCTCCTCATTATTAACCAAATGGGACACAAATCGGGATAACTCGGCAAACTTGGCTTCGTACTGCGACACGGTCATATTGTTTTGCTCCAACTTGATAAATTCCACCTCTTTCATGTGACGAATGCTTTCGGGAAAGTACTTGTCATTGAATAGCTCTTGGAACTTCTCCCAAGACATCTTGAGTGCGTCAGGCTGGGTACGTTTTACAGATTCCCACCAGTAATCTGCCTCTTCACACAACATAAAGGTGGCAAAGAGAACCTTTTGCACCTCTGAGCATCTCAAGACATCAAATATCTTGGTGATCTGCTTTAACTATGTCTCTGCCTTAAGTGGTTCTGGCTTTCCTAAAAACTCTAGTGGTCCCAGCTCCTTGAACTGCTTAGCGGTGACCAACCGTGGGTTGCCATTATTTTTACCTGCATTATGAACAGGAGCCGCCTTCTCCTGATGTTGCATGAATTCTAAAAAACTCCTAAACTTACCGTCGTTCGTCAATTGATCAGTGTTTTGTTTATATGAGGATTATTGTCTTCCTGTTGCACATTGTCCTGATTATTGATCTGTGGAGACTCAACGGTATCCTGTGCTCCATTACTTATCTTAACATTTTCAGACACCATTTTCAAACACTGCAATAAAACAAGGGTTAATTAACGTATCACATATTATCCTTATACTCTAACCGACCAATTAAATACCAAATAAACTTAGGTAGGTCATACTAGCGAAAGAATTCTCCCGTCTCTCCCCTCCTAGTTCTTGCCTCACATCTCAGCCAGGGATCATATCCCTAAGCTTTGATACCAACTGTGACGCCCCCAAAATAGGTATACATCACCTATTCTGAGTCGCCAAATACATGGTACAGAATACAAATACAATCGTTAATATACGACAAGAGAGCTGTGAGTTTTATCTTCTAGACAATATCCACTCTCAGAATAAGTCCTCGTTACATTTATTGTCACACTATTTAACAGAATAGTGAGGACCACTAATACTATCATCTGGTCCATCACTCCGTTCCTCGACTCGTCCCAGCTGTATTCTCATTTCCTGAAGAGAACAATGAAAGAAAGGGTGAGCACAACTAGCCAGTAAGAAATATTATAACTAAGATAATGCAGAATAATTTATCATTAGCCTTAAACAGTGTTATAACAAACATCAAGTTTAACTGCAGCGGAACAAGCAACCCATTAGAAGATTCAAGTAGAGAATAAAATCTACTATCTTCTATGATTTAAAAGGTTTTTCATGACTTTTATCGCTAGGACTCAGCTTAAAAAATAATCCACATCATCGAATCACCACTACACTATGGCCAAGGATATTCTTTAGTATCACGACCCCAATTATCCATGCACTACGGGCCAAGAATATTTGTGTATTCATTAATGGTCATGATCATGCCAACCACTGTCCATCAATGCACTACGGGCCAATGAGGACTTTTACCACACCATTTGTAACATTACGGTCATGATTATACCAAATAATACCTGGTCATAATCATACCAAGTCCATCTATGCACTACAGGCCACAGATTACTTTCAACGGAATATAAACATGAGGATGATGACAATGATATAAGAATTAAATAAAATAAGTTCAAGAATTAATTTATCCAGGAACCAATAACGTCCAAATTGTCAACATGATACTGCTTTGTGGAGTAAAATTCAAGAATTTTCGAAAGAATATTTTCATGAAAAGATACTGGATGAAGCACAAATATCAAGGATATTCCACTAATTTTATGGAGTATAAAAGTCAAAACTTTAACCAACTGAATATAATAAAGAATGGAATAACAAAAGAAATCACCATGCATGCGATAAACCGCACAGACAGGTTATTCCAACAGGAAAATAAATAAAGGAACCAGGTCATGCGTAAACGCACCGATAGGATATTCCGACAGAATAATAAATAATGGAACCAGGTCCGGTGTAAACGCACAGACAGGATCTTTTCTCCATGAGTGCTGCAAATGTAGGAATTTGCAACACCGCCACTTTGTTGTAGGGCTGGGGTTTCAATCCCAGCTCAAACCTTCTCGCTTTCCTAGCCTCCGTAACAACTTGATGCGAGGCAAACCTAGCTAACTCATTGAATTTGGCGGCGTATTCAGACACCATCATATTCTCCTGCTTCAACTCAAAAAATTTAACATCCATCCTCGCCTGCATACTTGGTGAAAAATAGTTTTTGAAAAACAAAGTTTTAAATCTATCCCATGTGACTACACCTTCCCCTGGCCTAGCCTGATTCGCTTCCCACCAAAAATTCGCTTCCCCCTTCATCATGTAGGTGGCAAAAGCGGTCTTTTGCCCCTCGGATACCCTAGCTACCACGAATGCTTTTTCAATTTCCTTAACCCAAGTTTGGGCTTCAACAAGGTCAGTTGTACCTTTGAATTTCGGTGGTCCTACAGCCTTAAAGTCTTTGAAGTTCGCTAAGCGGTTGTCCGGCTGATTTCCAGCGACTGGTATTCCCTGTTGCATAGCCTGAGCTAACATGTTTGCAAATTGTTGCATTGGATCAGCTTGTTGTTGTCCCTCAACATTATTGACAGACTCTTCTGCCCTTTGGTTGCGAGTTTGACGTCTTGGCGGCATTATCTGATTAAATAAAATCATAATTTAACTTACATTCTAAACCTTATCAAATAAGTTTAATATTCTAAACTTGTTTTATTTCTCAAACTTAGATTCATATTCATTTAACGAATATTTTACATAGCATATCACATAATGCTTTAAACATCATTCATCCCTTTGTGACTACAAAAGTCGGGATTTACAGACTTGGCTTAACACAAAAGTTGGAAACATTACCTTTCACAGACATACTTAGCGTACATATTACATTAAACACACCTACATCACAACAGAACCTATACTACTTATTTATTATTCTTTTTCATTGGACAACTTTTCGCCTGATGACCTTCTATCCCACAGATAAAACATGCTCCTTTTTTGTAGTCAGGACAATACGGAGTGGTATGTCCTTCATAGCCGCAAAGATAACATATTCTTTTCCATTTCTTCTTATTGGATTTTCCTAAGTCATGGTCTTCTATCTTTCTTTTCCCCTTCTTGTCCGGAGCTGCACACGATGTGTTACTTGTGGCTCCCATCTGACCAATTTGGATCTTAAGCTTATCTTGTCCTTCCATTGTTTCTATTAACGCTTGACGCAACTGACTATTCAATAGCTTTTCTATCTCTCACAGTCTTTCCATAGAAGAAACCTTGTTCTTCAGATTCTGCACCTCTGTTGATGCTTGATCAGCTTCAACTTTAGTGTCTGAATCGCTATCTGTCAGCTCCACCATCTCCGGATCTAGTACTATGTTTTCCACAATAACCACATCTTCTGAGTTATTTTCATTCTGAGCCTTTATTTCAGCTATCGGCTTCGATATTAGCTCCTTCTTTACAATCCGAGGGTAATCGAATCCTTTTTCACCTGACATCTACACACATAAATTATCCTAATTAGCATATAGTATATACACACAACAAATAAGAGTTTTATACAAGTTATCTTTTATTTAGTTTGACGATGAATTTAGTCAATTCATCTCTTTTTAAACTCTATATGAGTTATTTATATTTTCAACGTTTCTCTCTGTTCTAAGGTTATAGCCTAAGGTCTAGCCCACCTAAGGTTTTTAACCCCTAAGCTTTGATACCAACATGTAAAGACCCCAAACTCGGGTACTTGAAACCCGAACTCGGTTCTTCACGATACCATTTCTATGAGCGAAATAATACTAATAATAATAACAATAATATAAAAGATCAACTTAATTTACATAATTATCAGAGTCTAGCTCCCAAGTACGTAACCTTTAAACATTCATTACAACCCATGATAGATAATATATATCATACTTGTCTTAACATCATCAAACTATTACATAACATAGTAATTCGTTCATTCAGCAACCTTCCCTTTTCCTTTGTTCTTAGCAGAGCTCTCTAGTCGTTCGCACTTAGCTGAAAACATTTAAATTTAAGCAAGGATGAGCATTTGAGTGCCCAGTAAGTAATAACAATTATATATATATATATATAAGCTGAAAGGATTTAAATATTTTCTTTGTACTATTCTTCTACAACCAGTCAATAGTTGTGAAGTATTTTGAATTGATAATAATAACATAACAACTCTCTTTTAAATTTTTGAAACTACATAATGACTATAACTGGGGTTATGGTGACATGCCATGAACGTTGTTTTCATTTTCGAAAAGGTTAAACAGAAATTCATCTGTAAACTGACATAACTTACGGGCACGGGGGGGTGATCAGCTCGTTATGCCCTGCATTGATCAATACTACATTACAAGAACGATAGGATCGCTCACTCTGTTCCACCTTGGGTGCATAAAAAGTTTTCACGTGTAGGGATGTTCATACTTGTCTGGATTCCAAATCAAAGGTTTTATCTCGTTTCAACAATAATCTATAATTCAACATATATATATATATATATATATATATATATATATATATATATATATATATATATACGGGTAATTGACAAAGGTATATCAACATATGATTAAATACAATGATTATCCAAGTGGGGACACTTGTTTAACCATTTACAGAAATTAACGAACAGAATATATATATCTGAATTACCATATACTAACATGTTGATAAGCAATGAGCGTATATAATATAAGGTTAATAATCTGTACAGTAATAATATAGTTTAGAAACATTCTTACTCATGTCCATTGCATAAAGAAAATGCAAAGGTTAGATACTTGCCTGAAGCGCTGCTTACAGTTTGTAATTTAGGTTTATCGCTTATCTCACGACCTATCATTAATAAGATCGTTCGTTCTATTAGAACAACATACTTTAACACATAACACTATTTATTGCAGTCAAGTCATACCCTAATCACATTGGCACATAGATTTAACAACCATTGAATCAGAAATAATCACTTATCTAATTACATTATCTAAGTCCAGATTAATTTCTGAAACATGTCGGTCTACCGACAGCTTTATCGGGTAAATATCGAGTCTAAGACTCTATTCTGTAACTCAATATCTGTACGTATCAGTCATATTATTTTTAAATGACTTATAATAATTTTAAAACATTTATTATGATTTATCATAAATTTTCAAACATTGGAATCATATTTAAATGATTTAAATACTAATCAATTCTAATATCATTAATATCTAATTAGTATTAAACTATTAATGAAATCATTTCTAAAATATTAAAGTTATTTATAATAACTTGAAATACTTTTAAAGTATTAAAATTACCCTTAAATGATTTTTAAAACATTTAAAATCATTTCTAAATAATTACCATTATTATCAAAGTATTAATGTTCTATTTATCAAAATATTAAAAGTCATTATTAATAACTTAAAATATTTTTAATTCATTTCTATCCCTCTTAAATGATTTTTAACTTAATAAAACCATTTTCAAACTATTTATTTAATATAATTATTTAATATTATTAATAATAACTTAATAATCATTAATATTAATTCATTAATGAAATTATCCTTTAAATATTAAAAGTAATATTTTATAACTTAAAATATCTTTAAACACTTTATTTTCATTTAAAATGATTATTATAACATTAAAATCATTTTTAAACTAAATTATTTAATATAATTATTAAATAACTTTAATATCATTAATAATAATTAATTAATAAAATTTATCCTTAAATATTAAAAGTTATATTTTAAAACTTAAAATATTTTTAAATACCTTATTATTATTTAAAATGATTTTTAATATAATAAAATCATTTTTAATCAATTTATTTAATTCATTTAGTAAATAAATTAATTACCATTAATATTTAAATATTAATGAAATTTATCACAAAATATTAAAAGTCATTAAAAATAACTTAAAATATTTTCTTATATCATAATATAATTTTTAATGATTTTTCAAATATTAAAATTATTTTTAAATAATTTATTTAGTATTATAATTAAATAAATTAAATACTTTTAATATTTCAAAAATATTAAATATTTATGAAATATATTTAAAATAATTAAAAACTAATTTTCAGAATTTAAAATAATTTTTAATAATTTATTTTGTATTTTTAATAATTAAAAACTATTTTTTTTCTATTTATTAATTAATTTCCGAAAAATAATATATTATCTATCTCTAAAGACCACCTATAGCGACAGAACCGTCGCTATAGGTGTTCTTCATGTTCTTGGCCAAACCCAGAAACTCATAGGCAGTTTGCCAGGTACCACGTTTGACCAACAATGATTCAGTGGGTGCTGTAATTCTAGGAATGCTATTGAGCAGATCATGTAGAACTAGTGCAAGACTACAAGATCAAACGACCAACATGTTCATACATCACACAACCAAAGAGATCTAATCGTCCAAAGTAGCTGTCAGAGCTGTTCTTCATTTCTGGGTTACCCAGAAATGAAGAACAGTTCATGAGGCCTACTTTGGGCTTCCACAACTTGTATGATATGAAATGTTTCTGTGATATAATGCATTCAGTGTATACCCAACATGACAAGGAAGAGTTATAATACATTATATCACTAAAACAACAACAGATCAAACGTAAAAAGGCCGGTCAAACCATGCCAGACATCATGCTATTGTGTTTTCTGGGTTACCCAGAAAACACAAACCGTGAGCTTTATGCTTGGTTTGACCTTAATCCAAATCCAATCGGTTTACATTTTAAGTGATATAAGAGCATAATCATGTAGTCCATGTAACAAACTATAAACTTATTACAACATCATGACTAAAACATCAACAACCTGACAGATCAGAGCCCAAGAACATCTTGTCAGACGCTTCTGAGCCTGATCTGGGCTACCCAGAAACTTTGCAAGTCATGGTCGGTCAACGCAGTTTAACCTTCCATAACTTGCAATATACATACGATCTAAGCCTGATTCCAAGCCCAGATCCAAGAGAACATATCAGACTACAACTACAAAGTTTCAAAACACAAAATGCGTAACAGATCACAGAGATATAAGGTCTGACATTTCTTGTCAGACTTTCTGGGCAAACACTGGGTTTCAAAAACAGCCAGTCAATGCCGGTCAACCCACTTTGACCTTAAATAACTTTTAATCTACAACAGATATGACTTTGATTCTTTTTACAGATTAAACACAACATTGCAGGCTACTACTAACAACTTAAAAACAACACAAAACATAATCGAGCAAGGATATGTGGCCTCTGACATTCGTTGTCAGACCACAGAACCAAGTTTTTTCCAGATTTCTAAGATCTTCAAATCTGAGCTTCTAGATGTTATGGATCTAACATCTAGCAACCTAGATCATCCATAGACACTAGATTTAACATGTTTAACACAAAAAAACTAACATCTAACAACAGATCGTTGGACAGAAATCATGGCTAGGGTTTATACCTTCAATGAACGATTCTTGATTTCTGACTTCTGATTTGTTATAGCTGATCGTGGGGCTTTGATTTAGGACTAATATACTTGTATATTTTGGAGGTTAGAGAGAGAGAGAGAGCTTAGTTTGAGTGTTGTGAAAAATGTAAGTAAACAATTGCATTTTCTCTCTCCTTCAATCCTTAAATAGACAACAAGGTGCATGAATTGGCTGATGTATGATGCTTGTTGCTGAGATTATAAGTCACAATTTGTCAACATAGTAGGTAACCAACTAAAGATATTTGTCAATTTTGCAAGTTAGCTCACTAAAATAATCAAAAGGCATTTTTTGTCATTTCCAAAATACAATTAAGGGCAATCTTGTAATCTTGATAAACCCTTAGGGTTTAACCCTAAGGTTTAGTACATAGCACAAAAGGAATTTCTAGGTTTTATAATTAGGGTTTAAAATAAAACAAAATTAGTTTCTAGAATTTATAATTAGGGTTTTGTTAATTAGTTTAAAATTCTAATTATACATGCATATTAGGGTTTAATAACACTAATATAAATAACCTTGCTAATAAAGCAATTAGGATTTAAGATAAAATAAACATAATTACCTTGCTTATTAAGATCACTACTTTATCAATTAAGGCACCCATTTGATAATTAGGGTTAACAATTTACTAATTAGAATTAACAATTTAATAATTTAGGATTAAAATTTTGTAATTAGGGTTTCTAAAATTAACAATTGTAATTATAAAACTTGCTAATTAATCATATTAACATAATTACAACCAATCTCGAACTCTAATTTAAATTTCAAATTAGGGTTCCTCATTTCCAAAAATTATTTAGGGCTTTTTAGATTATAATTAGGGTTTACCTAATTTAATCAAATCATTATAAAATACACATCATTTATTATATAACACACTTATAAAACAATCTTGCACTCAAATTTGGATCTCAGATTAGGGTTTAACATTATTACTAGGGTTTGGTCATAATACAGCGTAATTGACCTACCATTATCAATACGAAAATACAGTACATAATCATAGCACTGAAAAATCAAAATATAATTAATATTATATTATTATTCTCATACCTTGACAATAATCTAAAATTAGGGTTTGGATTCCATATCTGATTTATCTGTCATATTTAACCTTAATAATTAAGGTAAAATAATTAACTTAATAATTCATATAATAAAATAAGTATTATAATTATTCTAAAAATCGCTTCATATATTATTTAAATAATATATGATTATATTTTTACGAAAAATAATTAATAAAACATTTCTACCATAATTTAATTATTAAAAGAATGTACTTTATAAAAATCAATAATAAAATTAATTGTAAATATTTATGTAATAAATATATTTTTATTTACCACATAAATACACATACACATTATCTTGTACAAATCCTCATCCTTAAATAAATAAATAAAAAATTTTATACGCAAAATTTCTTATTTATTTATATAGAAAAATATCGGGTTGTTACATTCACCCTTCCTTATAAAGATTCCGTCCCTGGAATCACCGTTTTAAAACCTATACATACAAGGGTGCATAACATACACAATCATCGCAAGTAGATCTCGATCAACTTTGATCGAACTGATCTTTAACTGTTCACATAAAGCTTGTCTTTTTGATTAAACGAAAACTTGATTTCTAAAAGAACTCAAATTCCTCCTCAAAATTTCTTTATAGAATAATGTACTATATATATGAAAATCATGTATAATAAAATAAAAGTTGTATGAATAATACCTAGAGTTCCAGTGCCAGCTGCTGCCGTATCCTGAACCGTCATGTTGAAAACCCTCGCCGTAGATTTTGTTAGCTTGCTCGACGAAGTCGGTCCCGTGATTGCTAACGTCCCACTGCCAGTGCCCATGTTCACACTTCCTATCTCCGCCCTCCTCTTTGGACAATCTTTCACCCTGTGCTCTGTCGATCCGCATATAAAACATCCACTATTCATCCTAGGATTAGGGCAGTTGGGAGAGATATGACCCTCCTGCCCGCACTTGTAACAAACATACTTCCCTTTCAAACATTCTCCTGAGTGGTTCTTTCCACATGTCTTACACGGCACCACCTGCTTCTTAACACCTTCTTGCTTTATCTGAACACTTCCAAAACTGCTCACCTTTCTCTTGCTATCTCCACTCCTGCTCCCACTATTCATTCCTACCTTCCCTGCTCCTTCTACCTTGCCTTTGTTCTCTCTCTCCTTGTTGTAGAGGCTCATGGCCTCACTCCCCTCCTCAGTTATGATCGTTTTCTCCATGAGTGCTGCAAATATAGGAATTTGCAACACCGCCACTTTGTTGTAGAGTCAGGGTTTCAATCCCAGCTTAAACCTTTTTGCTTTCCTAGCCTCCGTATCGACTTGATGGGGGGCAAACCTAGCTAACTCATTGAATTTGGCGGCATATTCAGACACCGTCATATTCTCCTGCTTCAACTCTAAAAATTTAACCTCCATCCTCGCCTGCATACTTGGTGAAAAATAGTTTTCGAAAAATAAAGTTTTAAATCTATCCCATATGACTACACCTTCTCTTGCCCTAGCCTGATTCGCTTCCCACAAAAAATTTGCTTCCCCCTTCATCATGTAGGTGGTAAAAGCGGTCTTTTGCCCCTCGGATACCCTAGCTACCACGAATGCTTTTTCAATTTCCTTAACCCAAGTTTGGGCTTCAACAGGGTCAGTTGTACCTTTGAATTTCGGTGGTCCTACAGCCTTAAAGTCTTTGAAGTTCGCTAAGCGGTTGTCCGGCTGATTTCCAGCGACTGGTATTCCCTGTTGCATAGCCTGAGCTAACATGTTTGCAAATTGCTGCATTGGATCAGCTTGTTGTTGTCCCTCAACATTATTGACAGACTCTTCTGCCCTTTGGTTGCGAGTTTGACGTCTTGGCGGCATTATCTGATTAAATAAAATAATAATTTAACTTACATTCTAAACCTTATCAAATAAGTTTAATATTCTAAACTTGTTTTATTTCTCAAACTTAGATTCATATTCATTTAACGAATATTTTACATAGCATATCACATAATGCTTTAAACATCATTCATCCCTTTGTGACTACAAAAGTCGGGATTTACAGACTTGGCTTAACACAAAAGTTGGAAACATTACCTTTCACAGACATACTTAGCGCACATATTACATTAAACACACCTACATCACAACAGAACCTATACTACTTATTTATTATTCTTTTTCATTGGACAACTTTTCGCCTGATGACCTTCTATCCCACAGATAAAACATGCTCCTTTTTTGTAGTCAGGACAATACAGAGTGGTATGTCCTTCATAGCCGCAAAGATAACATATTCTTTTCCATTTCTTCTTATTGGATTTTCCTAAGTCATGGTCTTCTATCTTTCTTTTCCCCTTCTTGTCCAGAGCTGCACACGATGTGTTGCTTGTGGCTCCCATCTGACCAATTTGGATCTTAAGCTTATCTTATCCTTCCATTTTTTCTATTAACGCTTGACGCAACTGACTATTCAACAGCTTTTCTATCTCCCACAGCCTTTCCAGAGAAGAAACCTTGTTCTTCAGATTCTGCACCTCTGTTGATGCTTGATCAGCTTCAACTTTAGTGTCTGAATCGCTATCTGTCAGCTCCACCATCTCCGGATCTGGTACTATGTTTTCCACAATAACCACATCTTCTGAGTTATTTTCATTCTGAGCCTCTATTTCAGCTATTGGCTTCGATATTGGCTCTTTCTTTACGATCCGAGGGTAATTAAATCCTTTTTCACCTGACATCTACACACATAAATTATCCTAATTAGCATATAGTACGTACACACAACAAATAAGAGTTTTATACAAGTTATCTTTTATTTAGTTTGACGATGAATTTAGTCAATTCATCTCTTTTTAAACTCTATATGAGTTATTTACATTTTCAAAGTTTCCCTCTGTTCTAAGGTTATAGCCTAAGGTCTAGCCCACCTAAGGTTTTTAACCCCTAAGCTCTGATACAAACTTGTAAAGACCCCAAACTCGGGTACTTAAAACCCGAACTCGGTTCTTCACGATACCATTTCTATGAGCAGAATAATACTAATAATAATAACAATAATATAAAATATCAACTTAATTTACATAATTATCAGAGTCTAACTCTCAAGTACGTAACCTTTAAACATTCATTACAGCCCATGATAGATAATATATATCATACTTGTCTTAATATCATCAAACTATTACATAACATAGTAATTCGTTCATTCAGCAACATTCCCTTTTCCTTTGTTCTTAGCAGAGCTCTCTAGTCGTTCGCACTTAGCTGAAAATATTTAAATTTAAGCAAGGGTGAGCATTTGAGTGCCCAGCAAGTAATAGCAATTATATATATATATATAAGCTGAAAGGATTTAAATGTTTTTTTTGTACTATTCTTCTACAACTAGTCAATAGTTGTGAAGTATTTTGAATTGATAATAATAACATAACAACTGTCTTTCAAATTTTTAAAACTACATAATGACTATAACTGGGGTTATGGTGACATGCCATGAACGTTGTTTTCATTTTCCAAAAGGTTAAACAGAAATTCATCTGTAAACCGACATAACTTACGGGCACGGGGGGTGATCAGCCTGTTATGCCCTGCATTGATCAATACTACATTACAAGAATGATAGGTTCGTTCACTCTGTTTCACCTTGGGTGCATAAAAAGTTTTCCCGTGTAGGGATGTTCATACTTGTCTGGATTCCAAATCAAAGGTTTTATCTCGTTTCAACAATAATCTATAATTCAACATATATATATATATATATATATATATATATATATATATATATATATATATATGTATACAGGTAATTGACAAAGGTATATCAACATGTGATTAAATACAATGATTATCCAAGTGGTGGCACTTGATTAACCATTTACAGAAATTAACGAACAGAATATGTATATCTGAATTACCATATACTAACATGTTGATAAGCAATGAGCGTATATAATATAAGGTTAATAATCTGTACAGTAATAATATAGTTTAGAAACATTCTTACTCATGTCCATTGCATAAAGAAAATGCAAAGGTTAGATACTTGCCTGAAGCGCTGCTTACAGTTTGTAATTTAGATTTATCGCTTATCTCACGACCTATCATTAATAAGATCGTTCGTTCTATTAGAACAACATACTTTAACACATAACACTGTTTATTGCAGTCAGCTCATACTCTAATCACATTGGCACATAGATTTAACAAACATTGAATCACAAATAATCACTTATCTAATCACATTATCTAAGTCCAGATCAATTTCTGAAACATGTCGGTCTACCGACAGCTTTATCGGGTAAATATCGAGTCTAAGACTCTATTCTGTAACTCAATATCTGTACGTATCAGTCATATTATTTTTAAATGACTTATAATAATTTTAAAATATTTATTATGATTTATCATAAATTTTCAAACATTGGAATCATATTTAAATGATTTAAATACTAATCAATTCTAATATCATTAATATCTAATTAGTATTAAACTATTAATGAACTCATTTCTAAAATATTAAATTTATTTATAATAACTTGAAATACTTTTAAAGTATTAAAATTACCCTTAAATGATTTTTAAAACATTTAAAATCATTTCTAAATAATTACCATTATTATCAAAGTATTAATGTTCTATTTATCAAAATATTAAAAGTCATTATTCATAACTTAAAATATTTTTAATTCATTTCTATCCCTCTTAAATGATTTTTAACTTAATAAAACCATTTTTAAACTATTTATTTAATATAATTATTTAATATTATTAATAATAACTTAATAATCATTAATATTAATTCATTAATGAAATTATCCTTTAAATATTAAAAGTTATATTTTATAACTTAAAATATCATTAAACACTTTATTTTCATTTAAAATAATTATTATAACATTAAAATCATTTTTAAACTAAATTATTTAATATAATTATTAAATAACTTTAATATCATTAATAATAATTAATTAACGAAATTTATCCTTAAATATTAAAAGTTATATTTTAAAACTTAAAATATTTTTAAATACCTTATTATTATTTAAAATAATTTTTAATATAATAAAATCATTTTTAATCAATTTATTTAATTTATTTAGTAAATAAATTAATTACCATTAATATTTAAATATTAATAAAATTTATCACAAAATATTAAAAGTCATTAAAAATAACTTAAAATATTTTCTTATATCATAATATAATTTTTAATGATTTTTCAAATATTAAAATCATTTTTAAATAATTTATTTAATATTATAATTCAATAAATTAAATACTTTTAATATTTCAAAAATATTAAATATTTATGAAATATATTTAAAATAATTAAAAACGATTTTAATTTAAAATAATTTTTAATAATTTATTTTGTATTTTTAATAATTAAAAATTATTTTTTTCTATTTATTAATTAATTTCTAGAAAATAATATATCATCTATCGCTAAAGACCACCTATAGCGACTGAACCGTCGCTATAGGTGTTCTTCATGTTCTTGGCCAAACCCAGAAACTCATAGGCAGTTTGCCAGGTACCACGTTTGACCAACAATGATTCAGTGGGTGCTGTGATTCTAGGAATGCTATTGAGCAGATCATGTAGAACTAGTGCAAGACTACAAGATCAAACGACCAACATGTTCATACATCACACAACCAAAGAGATCTAATCGTCCAAAGTAGCTGTCAGAGCTGTTCTTCATTTCTGGGTTACCCAGAAATGAAGAACAGTTCATGAGGCCTACTTTGGGCTTCCACAACTTGTATGATATGAAATGTTTCTGTGATATAATGCATTCAGTGTATACCCAACATGACAAGGAAGAGTTATAATACATTATATCACTAAAACAACAACAGATCAAACGTAAAAAGGCCGGTCAAACCATGCCAGACATCACGCTATTGTGTTTTTTGGGTTACCCAGAAAACACAAACCGTGAGCTTTATGCTTGGTTTGACCTTAATCCAAATCCAATCGGTTTACATTTTAAGTGATATAAGAGCATAATCATGTAGTCCATGTAACAAACTATAAACTTATTACAACATCATGACTAAAACATCAACAACCTGACAGATCAGAGCCCAAGAACATCTTGTCAGACGCTTCTGGGCCTGATCTGGGCTACCCAGAAACTTTGCAAGTCATGGTCGGTCAACGCAGTTTAACCTTCCATAACTTGCAATATACATACGATCTAAGCCTGATTCCAAGCCCAGATCCAAGAGAACATATCAGGCTACAACTACAAAGTTTCAAAACACAAAAGATATGACTTTCAAAAACAGCCGGTCAATGCCGGTCAACCCACTTTGACCTTAAATAACTTTTAATCTACAACAGATATGACTTTGATTCTTTTTGCAGATTAAAGACAACATTGCAGGCTACTACTAACAACTTAAAAACAACACAAAACATAATCGAGCAAGGATCTGTGGCCTCTGACATTCGTTGTTAGACCACAGAACTAAGTTTTTTCCAGATTTCTAAGATCTTCAAATATGAGCTTCTAGATGTTATGGATCTAACATGTAGCAACCCAGATCATCCATAGACACTAGATTTAACATGTTTAACACAAAAAAACTAACATCTAACAATAGATTGTTGGACAGAAATCATGGCTAGGGTTTATACCTTCAATGAACGATTCTTGATTTCTGACTTCTGATTTGTTATAGCTGATCGTGGGGCTTTGATTTAGGACTAATATACTTGTATATTTTGGAGGTTAGAGAGAGAGAGAGAGCTTAGTTTGAGTGTTGTGAAAAATATAAGTGAACAATTGCATTTTCTCTCTCCTTCAATCCGTAAATAGACAACAAGGTGCATGAATTGGCTGATGTATGATGCTTGTTGCTGAGATTATAAGTCACAATTTGTCAACATAGTTGGTAACCAACTAAAGATATTTGCCAATTTTGCAAGTTAGCTCACTAAAATAATCAAAAGGCATTTTTTGTCATTTCCAAAATACAATTAAGGGCAATCTTGTAATCTTGATAAACCCTTAGGGTTTAACCCTAAGGTTTAGTACATAGCACAAAAGGAATTTTTAGGTTTTACAATTAGGGTTTAAAATAAAATAAAATTAATTTCTAGAATTTATAATTAGGGTTTTGTTAATTAGTTTAAAATTCTAATTATACATGCATATTAGGGTTTAATAACACTAATATAAATAACCTTGCTAATAAAGCAATTAGGATTTAAGATAAAATAAACATAATTACCTTGCTTATTAAGATCACTACTTTATCAATTAAGGCACCCATTTGATAATTAGGGTTAACAATTTACTAATTAGAATTAACAATTTAATAATTTAGGATTAAAATTTTGTAATTAGGGTTTCTAAAATTAACAATTGTAATTATAAAACTTGCTAATTAATCATATTAACATAATTACAACCAATCTCGAACTCTAATTTAAATTTCAAATTAGGGTTCCTCATTTCCAAAAATTATGTAGGGCTTTTTAGATTATAATTAGGGTTTACCTAATTTAATCAAATCATTATAAAATACACATCATTTATTATATAACACACTTATAAAACAATCTTGCACTCTAATTTGGATCTCAGATTAGGGTTTAACATTATTACTAGGGTTTGGTCATAATATAGCGTAATTGACCTACCATTATCAATACGGAAATACAGTACATAATCATAGCACTGAAAAATCAAAATATAATTAATATTATATTATTATTCTCATACCTTGACAATAATCCAAAATTAGGGTTTGGATTCCATATCTGATTTATCTGTCATATTTAACCTTAATAATTAAGGTAAAATAATTAACTTAATAATTCGTATAATAAAATAAGTATTATAATTATTCTAAAAATCACTTCATATACTATTTAAATAATATATGATTATATTTTTACGAAAAATAATTAATAAAATATTTCTACCATAATTTAATTATTAAAAGAATGTACTTTATAAAAATCATTAATAAAATTATTTGTAAATATTTATGTAATAAATATATTTTTATTTATCACATAAATACACATACACATTATCTTGTACAAATCCTCATCCTTAAATAAATAAATAAAAAATTTATACGCAAAGTTTCTTATTTATTTATATAGAAAAATATCGGGTTGTTACACAGACAGGTTATTCCAACAGGAAAATAAATAATAGAACCAGGTCATGCGTAAACGCACCGACAGAATATTCCGACAGAATAATAAATAATAGAACTAGGTCCGACGTAAACGCACAGACAGGATATTCCGACAGAATAATAAATAATGGAACCAGGTCCGGCGTAAAATGCACAGAAAGGATATTCTAACAGAATAATAGTAAAGACGGAACCAGGTCAAGCGTAAAATGCACAGACAGGATATTCCAACAGAATAATAATAACGACGGAATAATAGAAGAATGTCACCAAGTATAGGGTAGTCCGCGTATACTGGTTATTCCAACAGAATAATTAAGAATAGAATAACAGAAGTTCTCTTCATGAATACAAAAGAAAATAATACTCCTTACGAGTACAATAAATAATATCCCTTACCTTGAAAGGAAGAGTACTGGATATAGGAGTAGTGAAGTAGCAGAACACTTTTCTTCTCTCTCTATAATTTTCTCTCTCTAGAGTTTCAGTGAATTCGTAAGAAATAATGAAGGAATGTGCTTCTATTTATAGAAAAATGGACTGCATAGTAACTAACTCATGAACGGTCTAGATTGATTTACTTTAATCTGACGGTCCATATTTAAAGTAAAATCTTTTAAATAAAATATAATATATTCTATTTATAATCTAATAAAACAAATAACTTTATAAAATATTTTACTATGCAAACACTATGCAGGCACTATACAAATACTATACATAATAAAATATAATATATTCTAATTATTGTCTAATAAAACAGATAACTTTATAAAAGTATTATGTTTTATATAAAAAAATTATATTTTATTACATTAATAATACCAATAAAACAAAACTGAGTGACTTATCACGTAAGCCTTAATAATCAATACAGTATGTTACTATGCAAACACACGTATTACTGTACTTTTACTACCGAGTAGTTCAACAATATTAACGGTAAAACTTCCGCCGTTATTTTCATAAAATATTTTTGTCGTTTTATCAATCCGACAATAATTTCGTTGTGGGGTCCACCAATAATTGTGTCGTCGTACGAATATTCTCGGACAAAAATAATATTCCCCGACCAATAGAATATAATACAACAACTTGCATACTTTGCAAAATTTATAAATACTACCCACAACTATAACATTATCTCAAATTCACACCATAATATTTAAAAAAATATTTCGAAAAAATTAAATCTTTATTCATAAAATCTGGGGTTTCATAAATTCAATTAAGTGAGATCAAGGATAAATTTTAAATATTTATAATTCAATTTATCCAAGGTTTAAGAATGTCCAGATTGTCAACATGATAACTACTTTGTGAAATAATGTCGTACCCCTAGTGAATAGTACCCGAGTGAATAGTACCCCATGAATAGTGCCATACGTATGAATAGTACCGTACGTATGAATAGTGTCGTATGTATGAATAGTACCTATGAATAGTACTTTGTGAATAGTATCCTATGAATAGTACTTTGTAAATAGTGTCATACGTATGAATAGTACCGTACGTATAAATAGTACCATATGTATGAATAGTGCCGTATGTATGAATAGTACCCATGAATAGTACTCCGACATGAAAAGATTAAAATTTAACAAGAATGTTCAGAAAAATATTTCTGTGAAACGATAGTAGATGAAATGCAAATTTTAAATATATTCAACTAATTTCAAGGAGTATAGAAGCAATACTTATCAACATGAGTGTAGAATTAGGTATATAAAATGAAATAATATTACTTACATACTACAGAGTATGGAAGAAAAAATTATTTCTTACGAATATTGAACAAAAATAATATCTCTTACGACTGTTAAATGAAAATAATATTCCTTACGAATATTGAACGAAGATAATATTTCTTACGAATATTGAACGAAAATAATATTTCTTACGAATATTGAACAAAAATAAAATTTCTTACGAATACCAAAAATAATATCGTAAGCGAATATGAAATAAATAATATCCCTTACCTCAAAATGAGAGTAATTCTGATTGGTATATCGGATATATTCTTGAAGAAAAACTTACACTATTTGCTACACTCAAAGTTTTCTTAACTCAAAAGAAATACGCTCAATATTATAGAAGAAGAATTCTCTGATTTTGGTGTGATTTTTAATTCTAAACTTAGCATCCTATTTATAGGAGAATGACAGGATACTATTTGAATTAGAAAATCACGGACTGCACATTGGAATCACGGGCGAACGAATTCACGGACGAACTTATAAAAATTTTTGATTTTACTATGTTGCACTATGCAGGACTGTAAATACTATGTTGTACTATGCAACCCTATGTAGTACTATACATAATAAAATATAATATATTCTATTTTACATAAAAAATAAAACTTATAATATGTATATATATATATATATATATATATATATATATATATATATATATATATATTACTCCCACCCGTGACAATATATTCCCCCCCCCCCAATGATATTATATATATATATATATATATATATATAACAAAAATTGGGATAACTTTCTACCAATAATTTTAAAAAATGGATAAGTAGGGGTTCTTATAATAAGCCAAATTTATAACAAATACTTCATAAAAAAGCCCTCTATTTATCACAACTCACTTGGCTTCACTAAACACATTTTTAATAACATTTTTTTCATCATTAATATTATAACTCACACTATTAACAACCAGATCATGTGATAACCCGGGATATTGAATAATTCAAATTTTACGAATAATTTTTTTTTGGCTTAAATATAATTTACTACCCTAAACTATGACCATATTCCACTTCGGTGATCCACCTTTCAATTTTGTCAATTAGGTGATTGAACTATCAATTTTTTTCGATTTCATTCAATTGGGTCTGCCACGTCAGAAATTGCTGACATGGCATCCTAATAGGCAGCATGAGTGCTTATGTGTAAAAACATTATATATTTTTAATGAGATCAAAGGACAAAAAGGTAAAATAAGAAATAAAACAACTAAAAATTACACAAATAATATAAATTAGTTATATAATTATTTATTTATAGTTATATAATAATATAAATTATTATATAAATAATATAATAATTATTTTTATTAAAATTAATTATTTTTATTAAAAAAACTGCGTTTTTTTAATTTTTTTTATTAAAAAAAATTGTGTTTAATATTAATGATAATAAAAATAAAAATATTAATGATAATAAAAATAAAAATAAAAATGCAGTTTTTTTTAATAAAAAAAATAATAATTAAGCAACTAAAAAAAACGTTATTGCTTTATTTTTTTAAAAAAGCAGTTGGTTGGTTTTTTTTTAATAAAATAATTATTATTCTTAATAAAAATAATTATTAAAAATAATAAAAATAAAAACGCAGTTGCTTTATTTTTAAAAAAAAACGCAGTTGGTTGGTTTTTTTTAATAAAATAATAAAAAAAAAATTTATTAAAAAAAACTGCACTTTTATTTTTATTTTTATTATCATTAATATTTTTATTTTTATTATCATTAATATTAAACACAATTTTTTTAATAAAAAAAATAAAAAAAAACACAGTTTTTTTTAATAAAAATACTTATTTTTAATAAAAATAATTATTATATTATTTATATAATAATTTATATTATTTATATAACTATAAATAAATAATTACACAACTAATTTATATTATTTGTGTAATTTTTAGTTGTTTTGTTTCTTATTTTACCTTTTTGTCCTTTGATCTCATTAAAAATATATAATATTTTTACACATAAGCACTCCTGCTGTCTATTAGGATGTCACGTCAGCAATTTCTGACGTGGCAGACCCAATTGAATGAAATCGAAAAAAATTGATAGTTCAATCACCTAATTGACAAAATTAAAAGATGAATCACCGAAGTGGAATATGGCATATAGTTTAGGGTAATAAATTATATTTAAGCCTTTTTTTTAATATTGATATTGATTATCAATATTGTGCTGAGTATCTGTGATACGAGTCTAGAGAAGTGGTCAATTTGTGTATTGACTGAGAAATACGAGTAGAGTTGTGCTTAATAGAGAATAGAAACTTTAACCCTAGTTACGAATAGGGATTCGGTAGAAGATACAGTTATAATAATTATATTGATGAATATGTGAGTGTTTATAACTTATTAAGTCAATTAGGGCTATTAAGTTAATACACTAGAGGGATATGTTATGACATGTGTGAATTATGTACGTGATTGGATAAATGTGTATTATGAATGTGTATACATTTATTTGGTAAAGAGAATTAAGATTAAAGTTATGAAACCTAATACATATATTAGGTATGATAATCAATAACCTAATGGGTTATAATATAAGAGAATGGTGGTATATAAAAAAAATTAAAAAGTATAAACTATGTTGAATTGCAAGCTCAAAGAATTAGAATTTCTAGCCTAAATAATTAATTGATTGGCCCAACTCTTAGCCCAATTGGGAGGGGACCTTTTGGACCATTAAGTAAGCTAAATGGAGCTTAAAAGATAATAAAAAGGGGCCCAAGAAGGCCATCATGACCGAAAATTACATAGAGGAGAGAAAAGGGGAGGCATGTAATCATTACATTGCTTTAGTAGGTGAGCTAACATGCTAGGTGTCAAGCCTTGGTCTTATTTTTATCTTTTCATCAAACTCACAAGTTAAACCAAGAGTGCAAGCAAGCATATAATGATAAGGAGAGAGAGGAAGAGTGAGACATTGGATGATAATTATAGATACACTAAATATATCTATACAAAATTACTAACATCAAATTTCCTTTCTCTTACATCTTTTTATCTCATTTCATGTTCTTAAGTTATCAAAGCAAGACCAAGAGAGAGAATAGATGGGGACGGACAAGAGGGTTAGGATAGTGAGTGATTTTTTTTCAAAGTTCATAGTTCTCTACTCTAAGATTAGGAAGAAGAAGAGAAAGAATCAAGAGAAGGTATAAGAAATCCATACTTTTATAGTTTAATTTCTCTTTGTGATGATTTGAGTTTTGATTTTTGTAAAACTATGATCTTGAGGCTTAAAACCTTAGATCTTGGTGTTTAAAAGTGTTTTATGTTTAGATCCAACTCTTTTATGGATCAAAAGTTGGATCTAAACTAAGAAATATGAGTTAAGTTTTTCAAAAGATAGAAAATAAAATTTTTCTTAGCTTTTGTTATGTTTGATCTTGTGTTTATTGACTAATTGGTGAATTAGATAATGGATCATATTATATCCATGAGTATATGAGTTATTTTGAGTTAATATGATGAGTTTTGTTGGTTTTATGGGAGATCATGAAAGTTTCATACAAAACATAAAGAGTTGAAAAACAGATTTTGAGAAAACAAAGTAAGATATGTAAATGACCATATCTCTCATTCTACTTTGAATTTTTGAGTGTGGTCAATTTTTGGAGTTAGATATATGAGTTTTCTAACTTCTTCAAGTGAAATCACTGAAAAATGTGTTGTAGATTTTCGAGTGGACTGATTTTAGCAAAGGAGTCAAAAATAGAAAAATAACAAAAGTATACTGTCTGAAATTTTGTAAGGGCTGTTTCGGTCACTTAATTTGTGAGAAAAATTCCGGCCTTTTGGGGCATGAAAATATATGGTATTAAGTAGCTCCTGTCCAAAAATGAGCTCATTTCGACTTAAAATGAGCAAGTTATGACTATTTCAATATTTGGATTTTTTCAACGAAAAACGCTATAACCGGAGTTCTATAACTCTGATGACCATGAAATTTAAACTGGAAGCTCATGTTAACATGTGTATGATTCCTCCAAGAGTTGGGAATTTCTGGAGTTAAACGTGAGGTAGCTAATTTCTTAAAGAATTAACTAGAAATTGATTTTAGAAAAATACTTAAGGAAGTTAAAAAATTCCAGAAAAATACTTTTTGTGTATGGAATACATGTGTATATTATTGGCCAAAAGATTGAAAAATAGTAAGTTGGTTTCATATTTTCATGAATAGTGTATTTCAGCTTCCTGAAATGAACATTTCAGGTTACTGAAATGAGAAACCGAAATGTCAGAAGAGATGTCAGTTTTGTTTTAGCTTGCTGAAATAGAAACTGAAATGATATATTAAGTCTTCTAAAGTCATAAATAGTTTAGCAAATTATATTAAGAACTTATAAATGAACGAGTAAGTGTTAAGTCTAAGGTAGTATAGTTGTACTCTTTAATGATTGATTATGTGATTACATGCGATGAGTAAGATATGTGATGCTAATTAAGAGATCGATCTTATTAATGATAGGTCTTACAAAAGAAGTTAACTTAAATTGCGTAGCAGTAGTCAATGAATCAGGTAAGTTTCATTTACTCAACCTTGAGTTAATATTGTTTAAATATTATGGTGGTTAATTATTGTTGATTAGACCATGTCTGAGAATTATTGTTGATTATTCGCAGTTAGTGCATGTTTAATAATTCAAATTGAATTAGTGATTCTGAGAATATACTTGTAGAATAACTGTTGTTGGATATTCATATCCGTAGAAGCTATTATTGATTGCAAATAGTACAGTTAAATTATGTCTATTGTTTAATCGTATTGAGACATGTCTTAGCTAATTGTTCTGGCTAGACGAACTTTTGTTGGAACTTGATAGGTTTGAGAAGAGAACTCAATTATTATTGACAGGTCAATGCCAATTGTTTTTGCTAGATCGAGAAAGAGAATAGGTATTGAAATCACAGTATTTCGTTATTAAGATTCAAAATCTGTTTATAAGACTTAGAAGAAAAACCTTTTATATAAAGGGAACCTTGTGGTCGTATATTCGACCGTTGTGCGCGTGTAAGTATTATGCATAATATAGGGTACAATGAGTTGGCCGCTCTAAGTACTTGCTGAGGGGTATAATTTAATCTATATGGTTATCTGATACACCTGGGTATATCAAAGTCAAATCTTTGATAGTTACTCGAGAAGAGAAGTTCAAGATCCAATGGATCGCTCAACATAAATCTAGAAAATATTCCACTTTGTTATTGCGTAGAATTGATTCTTGATTATTCAATAGAATATCGTAGAAACTTTAAAAGTGTTGTACTCTTTCATTATCAGATTATTAGTTTGCATAATATGCGAGAAGACTTGTTAACGATTAACGAATTGTTCAGCTATTTCAAAGTTCCTTGAACTTTGGTGACATTCTATCAAAATAGATAGTCTGTTATTCTTGATTCTTATACATTCATTGTATGTCTTAACTTGCTAGTCTGTTATTCTTGATTCTTATACATTCATTGTATGTCTTAACTTGCGGGCTTACTCACCCTTGCTAAATAAAATATTTCAGCTAGGAACGAAGAGGCCAGCGGGGCTAAGAAGAATAAAGGCAAAGGCATAGTGCTAGAGTAGTTGTAATGAATATTATTATTATTATTATGTTATTTTGTAAACTCTTTTTGTATATCTAAGGGGTATGTTTGTAAAGTTATGATTAGATAACCTGGGACAATGTATTAACAATATCAGTTAATAAAGTGTGTATTTCTATTCATAAATATATGAGTAGTTAGATGTTATTTATATTGTGGATCGTGAGCACCAAACTCGGGGGGTTAGGTAACCTAGATTTGGGGGCGTCACAGATAATTCCCAGGAAAGAGGGGGCTTTTCGATAAGGACTTCTCCTTATTGGCGCGCAATTAAGTGACCAACCCTCTTTCCTTGACAGAACTTTCTAGACATCGTCAATAATACAAATAATAATATGAATAACTTAGTCGTCTCAATTATTGATTTAATAATATAAAATATTGTGCAGATGATACTATGATAATAATTGAATCAACAATGTGAGATACTATGCAACAACTACTGTTGCAATAATTGAGTAAAACTGAGTGACTTCTCACATAAGCATCAATAATCAAAGATACTGTAAAATACTATGTGCTACTGTGAAACTACGCATATTACTGTATTTTTATCACTGGATATTTCAACAGTTTAACGGTAAAAGTCTTGCCGTTATTTTTATAAAAAGGTTATTTCTGTCGCTTTCTAAATCCGACAGTTATTCCGTTGTGGGGTCTACCAATGATTGTGTCGTCGTACGAATATTCCCTGATAAAACGAATATTCCCCGACCAATCGAATATTTTATGACAACTTGCTTACTTTGTAAAATTTCATATATCACCCTTAACTTTAACCTTTTATCAATTTAACCATTTACTAAATAGAATAATAATTATAAGAAAATTGAATACTTTTATTTCATAAAATTTGGGGTCTTACAATCTCCCCTCCTTATGAAATTTTGCCCTCGAAATTTACGTACCTGGTAGTTCGAAGAGATGAGAATACATTGCTTTCTTTTCGGATTGTACCTTTCTGGTTATTTCATCTGTATCATGATTTTCCCATTGCTCATCTCCTGTATTTCAGATATCATTCTAGAATACATCTGTAAAACAAATGTTAAATGACATATCACAATTTATCAACTTAAGTAAGAAAATGCAGCTTAGGTAGAACACACACTAGCGAAAAAATATTACTCGTCTCTCCCCTCCTAGTTCTAATCCCGGATCTCCGCCAAAGATCATATCCCTAAGCTCTGATACCATTTGTGACCCCCAAAATAGGTATACACAACCAATTATGAGTCACCAGATACACGGTACAGATATCAAATACAAACTTCATTTATACAACTGTTGAACTGTCGTGAAAAATACGATAACACATAAGCTGTGAGTTTCAATACAAATATTGTTACGTATATAATACGACAATATTCATACTCAAATTATTATAATGTCATATAAAGTACAACAGCAAATATTTCAAGTCTCTAAAGAAGCACGAGAAGATTTCTATTCTCCTTATTCTAATAGAGTGCATTTTGACGCTTCCAAAGTTGGGTTCTCATTACCCTATTGTT
The DNA here is from genome assembly GCA_016801055.1 of Panax notoginseng. NCBI lineage: Eukaryota > Viridiplantae > Streptophyta > Magnoliopsida > Apiales > Araliaceae > Panax > Panax notoginseng. The sequence continues at coordinate 156,839,300 of CM029014.1, forward strand.
GTTCACCAAAATCAATTATTAAGTGACGTATAATATACAGCACACCCATCTTAGGTCCTCAATACAATTATATATTGCATGTCATGCAGTTTTATAATGTATTGAGAAACTTCCACAGACTCAGACCATTGGGAGCTGTCGTTTACACTCCTAAATTAACCTCACTTTCACTTTACAAATTCAAACAATTAGCACAGTAGTAAGCAAGGATCGATCCCACAGAGAGTGATTTGTTTTATATTTATCCTATGATTTCTAATGAAAAGGGGATTTTTAATTAATTAACTAAATTAACAAGAATAAAGTAATAAGAATAAACAATGAATAAAAATCTTCAGTTCTTTAGTTCAGTATCACCTTTTTACAATAATAGATTAATAAAGTGTAGCATTATTTATCCTTCAATGAAACTAATAGCCCTAGGTAACAACAAGCTCTGCTACCCGAAACTCCCCTTAGATTGTCACTCAATGAAACAAGCTCTTCACAAGATTCTAACAATTATATAACCTAGAACAAGCTCTCTAGATTTAATATAATAGCAGCATTAAGAATTAGGGAATTAGACTATTCCAAGTAACAAACACATAAGCTCGAATTATTTAACTTGTCTTCTGATAATTATAGCAATACTCAAAAGCTTGTCCACAATCAGGTATTACTAATTACTACTTGTGATTAGAAACAATATCAATTACACGTAATATTATTCCTTGATCTAGCATATGATATTCGTTAACCAACTCAATCCTGCAGAAATCAAATCAGTTAAGCCAAATAGCATTCAAAAATTAAATCAGATTATCAAGAATGAATTTCATGTGAGAAGGAATAAATAATGAATACTCAATTAACCATTAATTATAAATAAGGTTCAACATCCCTTAGAACTGAATAAAAAGAACTTAGCTCATGTCTTCAATCCTCCAATGTTGTAGATAAGAGAATGTAGTAGATGATTAAATGAATAAAACCCTGACTAGCATCCTCTATTTATAGTGCTAGACAAAGTCCTAAATCCTATAGGATGTAGAAATCCAAATCCTAAAAGGAATTACAAATCATAACTAGTTTCCATAAAGAAATAGAATCCAATTTGAAAATAAATCTTAGTCTAAAGGAAATCCTAATTACAATAGAATTATCAATCCAATTCCATGTAGAAGTCTGCCAAAATCTGCATTTAGAAACTTTCCAAAAATCTAAGATTTCCCAATTTTTCCGCTCAAATTCGCTGGGGCGAATTTCCATTTTCTGCTGCGACGTCCTTTGGTAAAACAATCATAACTTTTGATTCAGAATGAGTTACGTGGTCTGCTACCTATCAAAACGAAGATATCGACGAGATCTACAACTTTTATGCTTTGAGATTTGACAGATTCTGGCTGCATCAAGGTTGAAATGAGGCTCCAACGGACTGCTGTGTAAATTGCAACTTCCAAACTTTGAGGTTCAACGTTTGTTTAGTAAAAAGATCATAACCTTTTCATATGAACTCCGATTGGGACGATTCAAGATGTTCCGGAAAGCTAAAGAAGATCTCTACAATAAAATTCAAGTCCCAAGCCTAGACCATGCATCCAACTTAATGCTAAAAACCCTGTAATTTCTCTTTTTTCTCATTTCAGCTCCAATTCTTCCTGAAATCATTAAACACGTTAATAAGCTCATATGCACATGAAACATGGAATAAAACTAAATATAAAAGAATCAAAATAAATGAATAATATGCACTTATCAACCATCACACTAGTCCCCTGTTATCCTCGCTCGCCCCAGCTACACTATTAATACATGTAAGAAATTGTGAAGCAAAAGGGTGAGCATAAATAGCCTAGTAAAGAATATTATGACTAAGATAGTTAATTTATCAATAGCCTTCATCAGTAATAAATTAGAGATTTAGAACACATGGTAGATGATAAAAGTTTTCAACCATAATTGCAGCGGAATTAACAATCCATTAGAAGAGTCAAGTATAACATAATGTCTACTATCTCCTCCAAATTAAAAATCCATCGTTAATAGTTCATTACTGTAATACCCATCAACAGTTTTTTGTTGTACCCAAGACAAAGAGAATTTTAATCTCCAGTCTTCATCTGAACCACTAAAGATTATAGTTAAATTCACAATTCATATTTATAATCATGTAAATAAATAGTTTCTCCTTACCACAAAGGCTTAATAGAACGTTCACTCAATATCCTTACCCCAAAGGCTAAAGACGTTCAAATGTAATAACAATGATCATACCAATCAGTTGTCTATCTTTTCACTACGGGCCAAAGATATTAAACTATAAAACTAATGGTCATGATCATACCAATCAATTATCTGTCAGTGCACTACGGCTAAAGACATTCAACTGTAAAACCAATGGTCATAACCTGCCAAACACGTCATCGAATAATCCATGCACTACGTGCCAAGGATATTCGTTAGTATCACCAGTGGCAATGATCATGTCATACACCTGTCCATCTTTGCACTACAGGCTAAAGCTATCAATCAACAGTTCGTCTTTGCATGTAAGCCAAAGATATACAACTGTAAAACCAATAATCAATAGTCCATCTTTGCACGTAAGCCAAAGATATATAACTGTAAAACTAATAATCAACAGTCCATCTTCGCAAGTAAGCTAATGATATACAACTCTAAAACCAATAATCAACAATCCATCTATGCACTACGTGCCAAAGATGACTTTCGTTACAATATAAGCATGAGAATGATGACAGTGATATAAGAATTTAATTAAGTGAGATCAAGGATAAATTTTAAAGATTTATAATTCAATTTATCCAGAGTTTAAGAATGTCCAAATTGTCAACATGATAACTACTTTGTGGAGTAAAATTCAAGAATAATATTTATATATCAAAAATAATTTGGACAGAAAAAAAATTAATTTTTGTCATGAATAGTACCCCGGGTGAATAGTACCCGAGTGAATAGTACTTTGTGAATAGTATCCCGTGAATAGTATTGTACGTATGAATAGTATCGTCAGTATGAATAGTGTTGTACATATGAATAATGTCGCGTGTATGATTAATATTCATGAATAGTACTTCGTGAATATGACCCTATGAATAGTACTTCGTGAATAGTGTCGTACGTATAAATAGTACCGTACACATAAATAGTGGTGTACGTATAAATAGTGTTGTATGTACGAATAGTACCTGTGACGCCCCCAAAATATGTATACATCACTCATTCTTAGTCGCCAAATACATGGTACAGAAATCAAATACAAACTTCTTTTATACAATATGATAAAACGTAGCTGAGAGTTTTTACACGAATATTGTCTAATAGATAGTATTCAAACTCAAAAAGGAGTCCTCATTACAATTATTATCACACTATTTTATAAAATAGTGAGGACTACTATAGCCACCATCCTGGACCATCACTCCGTTCTCCGACTAGTCTCGACTACGTTCTCATTTTCTGAAGAGAACAATGAAAGTAAAAGGGTGAGCTCAACTAGCCCAGTAAGAAATATTATAACTAAGATAATGCATAATAAATTATCGTTAGCATTCAACAGTGTTAAGCTGATAAAATACAATAAACATCAAGTTTAACTGCAGCGGAACAAGCAATCCATTAGAAGAGTCAAGTAAAGCATGATATCTACTATCTTCTATGATTTAAAAAGTTTATCATCAATTTTATCGCTGAGACTCAGCTTAATAAATAATCCACATCATCTAAGCATCCCTGCACTATGGCTAAGGATATTCATTAGTATCACGTCCATGAATTATCCATGCACTACAGGCCAATGATATTCGTGTAATCATCAATGGTCATGATCATACCAACAACTGTCCATCAATGCACTACGGGCCAATGAGGACTTTTACCACATCATTTATAATATTACGGGTCATGATTATACCAAATGATCCCTGGTCATAATCATACCAATCAACAGTCCATCTATACACTACGGCTAAAGATGACTTTCATCACAATATAAGCATGAGGATGATGACAATGATATAAGAATTCAATTAAATGAAAGCAAAGGATAAATTTTAAAGATTTATAATTTAATTTATCCAGAATTCAATAATGTCCAAATTATTAACATGATACTGCTTTGTAGAGTAAAATTCAAGAATAATATTGTATCAAAAATGATTTGGATCGAAAATAAATCAATTTTTATCATGAATAGTACTCCAGGTGAATAGTATCTCATGAATAGTACTTTGGGAATAGTACTTTATGAATAGTACCCGAGAATAGTACTTTGTGAATATTACCCGTGAATAGTACTTTATGAATAATACTCCGTGAATAGTATTTTGTGAATAGTACCCTGTGAATAGTATTCCAACATGAAAATATCAATAATTATCAAGAATGCTCAGAATAATATTTTCATGAAAAGATATTGGATGAAGCGTAAATATCAAGGATATTCTACTAAATTCACGGAGTATAGAAGCAATACTTTAACAGAATGAGTGTATAATTTGGAATACGAAACGAAATAATATTACTCACATACTATAGAGTATGGAAGAAAATATTATTTCTTACGAATATTGAACAAAAATAATATCCCTTACCTTAGAAGAAGACTGGATATTGGAATAGTGAAGTACTAGAATACTCTTCTTCTTTCTCTCTATAGCTTCTCTCTTTATAATTACTCTTGTGAGTCTTAGTGAATTGGTGAGAATGAAAGAAGAATGAGCTTCTATATATAGGAAAACATAGTTTCGTTAATTGCACATTTTGGGGCTCAAATTATTACAGTATATTATCTTCATCTTTTTCTCCATTTTTAGTTTAGTCCTACAAGTATTATCAAACTTGCACCACCTCCCCTAATAGTACATGCATGTAAATCAATAGTTCCATTCATGTGAACAAATAGTTATATGCATGTGAACGAATAGCAATTAATTACTCATTTATTCGATTAATTACCCGATTGGTCAATATAACCTCCAAAAATCAATTATTATCGAAATAAATATTGATTTCCACTAACACTAATAATCCCAACACAATGGAAATATCAATTTCATCTTTAATCAACACGAACTTATTCATCATTAATATTATAACTCACAATATTTAACAACTAGATCATTCTCAGGAAAGAGGGGGCTTTTCGATAAGGATTTCTCCCTATTGGCGCGCAATTAGGTGACTAAACCCCTTTTCTCGACAGAACTTTCTAGACATCATCAATAATGTAAATAATAATATGAATAACTTTGTCGTCTTAATTATTGATTTAATAATATAAAATATTATGCAGATGATACTGTGATAATAATTAAATCAATAATATGAGAGATATTATGCAGCAATTACTGTATCAATAATTGAGTATAACTGAGTGACTTCTCACGTAATCATCAATAATCAATACCGTGTGCTACTATGCAACCACGCGTATTACTGTACTTTTACTACCGGGTAGTTTAACGGTAAAACTTTCGCCGTTATTTTTATAAAAAGATATTTCTATCGTTTTCTAACTACGACAATACTTTCATTGTGGGGTCCACCAATGATTGTGCCGTCGTACGAATATTCTCTGTTAAAACGAATATTTCCCGACCAATCGAATATTTTATAACAACTTGCTTACTTTACAAAATTTATAAATATTTCCAACAACTATAACATTATATCAAATCCACACCATAATATTCAAAAATATATTTTGAGAAAAAATTAATCTTTATTCATAAAAGTTGGGTTCTTACAGTACCCATGAATAGTACTCCGGCATGAAAAGATTAAAATTTAACAAGAATGTTCAGAAAAATATTTATGTGAAACGATACTAGATGAAACACAAATTTTAAGGATATTCTACTAATTTCAAAGAGTATAATAGCAATACTTATCAACATGTGTGTAGAATTAGGAATATGAAACGAAATAATATTACTTACATACTACAGAGTATGAAAGAAAATATTATTTCTTACGAATATTAAACAAAAATAATATCCCTTACGACTGTTAAACGAAAATAATATTCCTTACGAATATTGAACGAAAATAATATTCTTTACGAATATTGAACGAAAATAAAATTACTTACGAATACAAAAAATAATATCGTAAGCGAATATGAAATAAATAATACCTATTACCTCAAAAGTAGAGTAATTCTGACTGGTATAGCGGATATATTCTTGAAGAAAAACTTGCACTATTTGCTACACTCAAAGTTTCTTTAACTCAAAATAAATACACTCAATATTATAAAAGAAGAATTCTCTGATTTTGGTATGATTTTCAATTATAAACTAAGCATCCTATTTATAGGAGAATGACAAGATACTATTTGAATTAGAAAATCACGGACTGCACAGTTGAATCACGGGCGAACAAATTCACGTACGAACTTATGAATTTTTTAAATTTTACTATGTTGCACTATGCAGCACTATGTAAACACTATGCAGTATGCAACACTATGCATAATAAAATATAATATATTCTAATTTACATAAAAAATAAAACTATATATATATATATATATATATATATATATATATATATATATACAAAACAAAAATTGAGATAACTTTTTACCGATAATTTTGAAAATTGATAAATGGGGATCCATATAATAAGCTAAATTTACAACAAATACTTTATAAAAAATCCCGTTATTTATCACAACCCACTTAGATTCACTAAACACATTTTTAATAATATATTTTTTCATCATTAATATTATAATTCACACTATTAACAACCAGATCATTCCCAAGAAAGAGGGGGCTTTTCGATAAGGACTTCTTCTTATTGGCACGCAATTAGGTGACCAAACCCCTTTCCATGATAGAACTTTCTAAACATCGTCAATAATGAAAATAATAATATGAATAACATTGTCGTCTCAATTATTGATTTAATAATATAAAATATTATGCAGATGATAATGTGGCAATAATTAAATCAACAATCTGAGATACTATGCAATAACTACTGTTGCAATAATTGAGTAAAACTGAGTGACTTCTTACATAAGCATCAATAATCAATGATATTGTACAATATCGTGTGCTAATGTGCTACCACGCATATTACTGTATTTTTTATCACCGGGTATTTCAACAATTTAACGGTAAAAGTCTTGCCGTTATTTTTATAAAAATGTTATTTCTGTCTTTTTCTAATTCCGATAGTTATTCCGTTGTGGGGTCCACCAATGATTATGCCGTCGTACGAATATTCCCTGATAAAACGAATATTCCCCGACCAATCGAATATTTTATGACAACTTGGTTACTTTGTAGAATTTTCACATATCACCCTTAACTTTAACCTTTTATCAATTTAACTATTTACTAAATAGAATAATAATTATAAGAAAATTGAATATTTTTATTTCACAAATTTTGGGGCCTTACAATAAGCTCAAAATAAAGATTAGGTTTAGGAAACTTTCACAACAATAGTAAACAAGATAGGATAAAGATCTTGCCTTACATAAAGAAAAAAGGTTTAGGAACTTGCATAATAATAATCAAGTTAGGGTAAGAAAACTTGCTCAAAGAAAGTTTAGGGTTAGAGAACTTGCATAACGTAAGTAAGATAGGATAAACTCAAATAGAGATTAGGGTTTAGAAACTTGCCTCGTGCGTAGGTTAAACGATCACTACTCACATTCACCACAAGTCCTACACATACCATATGTATTGACAACACTCATTAGTTATACTAATATTAACTTCATGAGTTTAGTTCCCACTTTTAGTATAGCTCATTAACTTAATTTAAGTTTTCTGCTTACCGCCACAAAACACATTACAAGATCGAAGTCTTGAATCTTGAGTTTTAACAACATCACAAATTTTTACAAGCATCACATTTTAGCCCTTTTTACAACTTATCAATTTATCATGCCATTTCAATATATACACGTTAACAACCGGATATAACATTCTATTACATGTTCAACACGTTATCATGTTCTTTAGATTAGGTTAGACTAACATATAATGGACTGCACACAACTAAAACCAAAACTGTCCTAGCTCTGCTACCCTTTGATGGGGCAGAAAAATTACACTGGTAACACCTGCTGGGGCGGGGGTACCCAGTATCCGTTTCTGCAGTTCGCGAACGAACACAACAGAAAGCTAAATTAGGCCTAAAAGCCCCTTTCTAATAACCATTCCAACTTACCCAAGTTATAATAAGTTTACAGAAACATAAACTAATGTTCCTAACATGTTTCTAACCATATAAACAACATAAACATCAAAATTACAACCTTTAAATTCATTATTTTTACTATTTCTTCACTTTTTGACATTCTTAGCGAAATTAATCACTGTGAAATTGTTTTTCAACCAAAATAGTCCATTTAAATCATATTGTTTTCGTTTCATCATGAATTTACATAATCAAAAATCAATTTACAGTTTAACACATGAATTGAACATCAATTTTAATTCTAAAATAAGCCATATCATATATATACCACTATAATTCAAGTTCTTCAATACTAAACTTATTTCTACGAATTTGATTACTCTACATCATGAATAAATGGTATAAAACATGTTATTAACACCCATTAACACATATAACACCATGCTTTCAACAATCATACTCAAAAACTCAATTACAGAGAATTTTTATGAAAACTCAAGAACACAGAGAACTAAGAACAAAAGGGTTAAATTACTACCTTAAATCCTTGATTAAGCTTTGTTAGATGATGAGAATAGCTCTAACAATCTCCCTTGATTCTCAAAACCTTTAAATTCTCTTAATTTCCCTAGAGCTCTCTCTTCTCTCTCTCACAAATACTATGTTCCTCACTTTCTCTATATTGAACTGATATATGATATAACGTGATAATATAAAACCTATTAAACGTACTTATGTTTATCAGTTACATAATTAAGAAAATAAATTCCATCAAATTTAAAATTCAAAAGCCACTAAGGCTTGTTTGGCAAAACCAATTAAAAATAAGGACTTAAAATCCTTATGCCTTGTTTGGTAAAACCAAATTAAAACTCCTTTTAGTTTATTTTAATAACTCATTCATTATATAGTTTATTGTCACACTTTATTTAATTAAATTCTTATATTTAAATTTAGTTAAATTAAAACTAACAACAACTTATTAAACCAAATTACCACATTAACAAATTGCCACAAAATTATAATTTTTATTATAATTTTATTTAATAACTTAGTATGTAAGACCCCAATTTTTATGAATAAAGATGAATTTTTGTATAAATATCATTTTTGAATATTATGATGTGGATTTAATATAATGTTATAGTTGTGGGTAATATTTATAAATTTTGCAAAGTATGCAAGTTGTCATAAAATATTCGATTGGCTGGGGAGTATTCGTTTTAACAGGGAATATTCGTACGATGGCACAATCATTGGTGGACCCCACAGCGGAATTATTATCGGAGTGAGAAAACGATAAAAATATCTTTTTATAAAAATAACCGCGAAAGTTTTACCGTTAACTGTTGAAATACTCGGTGTTAAAAGTACAGTAATACGCGTGATTGCATAGTAGCACACGGTATTGATTATTGATGCTTACGTAAGAAGTCACTCAGTTTTGTTCAATTATTGCTGCAGTAATTACTACATAGTATCTCACGTTATTTGATTCAATTATTGTCAATATTTTATATATTATTAAATCAATAATTGAGACGATATAGTTATTCATATTATTATTTGCAATATTAACGATGTGTAGAAAGTTATATCAATGAGAGGTTTGGTCACCTAATTGCGCGCCAATATGGAGAAATCCTTATTAGAAAGACCCCTCTTTCCTGGGAATGATCTGGTTGTTAAATATTGCAAATAATAATAGTGATGAATAAAGGTTGTTAAAAATATTGAAGGAATTTTTATGAAGTATTTGTTGTAAATATTGGCGTATTATTTGGACTCCCATTTACCCATTTTTTAAAATAATCGGTAGAAATTTATTCTTTATAATAAAAGTGGGTGCCACATGTTGGGGCCTACGTGTGAAAGAAATGATTTTGGAAATGGGGGGGGGAAGAGTATACGTATAGGGGAGGGAAGATATATATATATATATATGTGTGTGTGTGTGTGTGTGTGTGTGTGTGTGTGTGTAATGAGTATGGTGGTGGGACAAAAGGATAGGTGAAAGTGATAGATGTAAGATGTGTGTGTGTGCATGATAGTGAAAGAGATGTGTGTGTGTATGACTGGGGTGGTGGAAAAGAGTGAAAGTGATGTGTGTAAGAGTGTGAGTGGTGATGGTTGTATTTAGTTTTGTTTTGTATTGAAAATCAGTCTGTGGCTTTGCATAATACCTCCGGGAATTCTCAATTTTCTTCCGTGAAATTTTCAGTTGTGCTCCTGTGATCAAACAGTATCCCTTTCATTCTCCTATAAATAGGATGCTTAGTTAGAATTGAAAATCACACAAGAATCAGAGAATTCTTCTTTTATAATCTTGAGCGTATTTCTTTAGAGTTTAAGGAAGCTTTAAGCGTAGAAAACAGTTCAAGTTTTCTTCAAGAATATCCGCGCTATATCAGTTGGAATACTCTCCTTTTTAAGGTAAGGTATATTATTTTTGTTCAATATTTGTAAGAAATAATATTTTCTTCCATACTCTATAGTATGTAAGTAATATAATTTCGTTTCATATTCAGAATTTTACATTCATTTTGTTAAGTTTTGGCTTTTATACTCCATGAAATTAGTAGAATATCCTTGATATTTGTGCTTCATCCAGTATCTTTTTATGAAAATATTATTCTGAGCATTCTTGATAAGTTTTAACTTTTTCATGCCGGAGTACTATTCACGGGATACTATTCCGAAGTACTATTCATGAAGTACTATTCACTCAGTTACTATTCACCCATGGTACTATTCATGACAAAAATTGATTTCTTTTCGGTTTAAATCATTTTTGATACAATATTATTCTTAAATTTTACTCCACAAAGCAATATCATATTGACAATTTACACGTTTTTGAATTCTAGATAAATTAAATTATAAATCTTTAAAAATTTATCCTTTGCTTTCTTTTAATTGAATTCTTATATCATTGTCATCATTCTCATGCTTATATTATAATGAAAGTCATCTATGGCTCGTAGTGCATAGATGGACTTGGTATGATTATGACCAGGGATTATTCGGTATAATCATGACCGTAATGTTACAAATGATGTGGTAAGAGTCCTCATTGGCCCGTAGTGCATTGATGGACAGGTGCTGGCATGATCATGACCATTGATGAAAACATGAATATCCTTGGCCCATAGTGCATGGATAATTTGTGGTCGTGATACTAATGAATACCCTTGGCCGTAGTGCAGGGGTGATTCAATGATGTGAATTATTTATTAAGCTGAGTCTTAGCGATAAAATTGATGATAAATTCTTTTAAATCATAGAAGATAGTAGATATGATGCTCTACTTGACTCTTCTAATGGATTGCTTGTTCCGCTGCAGTTAAACTTGATGTCTATTGTATTTTATCAGTTTAACACTGTTGAAGGCTAACGATAATTTATTCTGCATTATCTTAGTCATAATATTTCTTACTGGGCTAGTTGAGCTCACCCTTTTCTTTCATTATTCTCTTTAGGAAATGAGAATATAGTTGGGACTAGTTGGGGAACAGAGTGACGGTCCAAATGTTGCATTAATAGTCCTCACTATTCTGTGAAATAGTGTAATAATAAATGTAATGAGGACTTATTTTGAGTTTGAATACTGTCTAGACGATAATATTTGTATTAAAACTCACATCTCATGTTGTATATTTAAGTTTGTATTTGTATTCTGTACCATGTATTTGGCGACTCAGAATAGGTGATGTATACCTATTTTGGGGGGCGTCACAGTTGGTATCAAAGCTTAGGGATATGATCCCTGGCTGAGATGTGAGACTAGAACTAGGAGGGGAGAGGCGGGTAATTCCTTCGCTAGTATGACCTACCTAAGTTTATTTATTATTTAATTGGTCGGTCAGAATATAGGGATAATATGTTGCATGTCAATTAACCCTTATTTTGTGGCAGTATTTGAAAATGACATCCGAGAATGTTGAGAATAGCAATGGAGCACATGAGACCGTTGAATCACCAACGATCAATACCCAGGATAATGTGCATCAGGAAGGCAATAATCCTTAGGAAAACAACAACACTGACCAAATGATAAACGATGGGATGTTTAGAGGCTTTATGCAATTCATGCAACATTAGGCGAGAGCAACTCCTGTTCAAAATGGCAATTCTCGATTGGTCACCACTAAGCAGTTCAAGGAGCTGGGACCATTGGAGTTTTTGGGAGAGCCAAAACCACTTAAGGCGGAGGAATGGATAAAGTAGATCACCAAGATATTTGATGTCTTGGGATGCTCCGAGGAGCAAAAGGTTCCCTTTGCCACCTTTATGTTGCAAGGAGAGGCAGATTACTGGTGGGAATCGGTAAAGCATACTCAACCTGTCGCATTGAAGATGTCTTGGGAGAAGTTCCAAGAACTATTCAACGACAAGTACTTTCCCAAAAGTATTCGTCACATGAAGGAGGTAGAGTTCTTCAAGCTGGAGCAAAATAATATGATCGTGTCGCAGTACGAAGCTAAGTTTGTTGAGTTATCTCGGTTTACGTCCCACTTGGTTGATAACGAGGAGAGAATGACGCGGATGTTTCTAAGAGGTTTGAAACCCGAGATACGTCAATACTTAATTTCTCACAAACTATGTTTGTATTCAGATGTTGTAAATAGGGCTCAGTTATTGGAATGTGATAATGAGTCAACCCAATCAAGAGATAGCATCCAGCAAAGCGATACTACCAGTGGAAACAGTCATCGAAGCGGTGACAACAAACGTGGAGGAAGTCAACATGCCAGAAATGGTAACCACTTCGGTGGTAATCATAGCCAAGACAATAAAAGTGGAAATTTCAAGAAGAGGAGATTCAATAATGATGGAAAGACGTTAGCACCAGCACCCATTGTTAAAGAAAGAGAACGATCAACGATCGTATGCTACAAATGTGGAGGAGAGGGACACATCAGTCCAAACTGGACGTAGCAGTCCAAAACATGTTATAATAGTGGAAGAGAAGGTCACCTTGTGACACCCCCAAATCCGGGTACTTCGATTCCACGGGATTTGGTGTTCACTGTACAAGCATCATCTATCTATCTACCCATAAATAATATCAACCATACAATAGATAGAAATCATAATAAAATCTCTTCCCTTAAGGGTTACATCAACTGAATCATAAATAAATCCCAGGTTACTCTAACCTTAAAACATCTGTGCGGAATTCTAAACAAATAAGTCTTAACATCAACATAATTCAAGTCTTAAACAAATACATCAGTTAATAAATAACAGGTCTTCATCATTTGCTAACTTTGCCCTTGCCCTTACTAGTGGAGGGTTCATCGCTTCTTTCATTCTTAACTGCAATGTTATTATTAAGCAAGAGTGAGCACAAATGCCCACAAGTATAAAAATGAAATAACAGTATAATAACATGCGAATAATCAAAGACATCTGAATAAAGCTCATCTTTTGAATCAAGAATAAATAACATGAATCAAAAGAATACTGAGGGTCATAAGACCTTGAACTATGTCCTAGGTTAACAAGGGTTATACTTGAAACCTTTAACAGTCATAAGACTATGGACCTTCTTCTCGTACTTAGGGGGATCAGCCCTTAGTACCATACTGTGCACAATATCTTAGCGCTAAAGCGTAAATAATCCCCTATACAGGGTTGTTCATCTCAGTTTGACATTCGAGTCCGCACCAAAGGAAGTTTGGTTTGGATAATTTCATCAAGGGTTCTGAAATTTAGAACGCTCATCAACTATGGACTAGTTGAATCAATAAGGTTCACTAGTCTAATAAGGTTCAATAATAATTGATATTTGATTAGAATAATAATCTCAAAAGTATACAATAGGACAATTATTGTATAACTGAATCATGCTTTGGAAGGATAATCTTTAATATCATGCTTGAACTTGAATAATAACAAGGATAATTTATTCAAGGTAAATAATAAACTTGAACAATAATGACAAGTGGGGTTAGGGAAACTTGCTCGACATAAAAGTAACGTTTAAGTTTAAATAATCTTGCTCAATAGAACGGAGTTAGGGATAAGATACTTGCCTCGTGCGTAGATTACACTTTAACTAAGCACGTTCATTGAATTAAATCCTACATACCATTCATATACACAATACCAGTTAATTATAAATTAACTAATCAATATAAACTCATTCTCGTTGTCTACTTTAATTATTGACTAAACTTAGTCAAATTATCACGTTGTCACATAATTTATACTTCATGAAATATCAAACTAATTATGTATTTAATAATTCAATTCACATATAATATTTTATTACATGTTAAGCAACTATTTTATCATCTCATAATACCTCTAACAGATTACATGTTCATTACATCAATCCACTAACACTTGTTAGACTTTAACATTTTAAAAAATACATTTCTGACATTTTTTGGAGAGTGGCGCTGCGGCGCCACTAATGTGCTAAGGAGTCGCGCTGCGGCGCGGCGGCGCTGTGGCCGGGCCCTTGGCGCTGCGACGCTATGACGCCGTGGCTTGGGTCTTGGCGCTGCGGCGCCGTGGCGCTGCGGCGCGGGACTACAGTTCTGAAGTTGGCGCCGCGGCGCGAGACCTCAGAAACTGTTTCCCAGATCGCGATGAACACAGAGTTCGGCGATTTACACATTTTATGATCACTAAACTCACTAATTTAACGTACCCACATGTTAATACTTCCATATAATTAATACCCAACATCTGTAGAGTAGTTTTAACCAATTAAAACACATAATCACATAATTAAAATATGTGAATTCACTGACTTTGATGTTCATGAAGTTTTAGAAAACTTTATGTGAAAATTCTCCCTACGAATTCGTTATAACACCGAATTTGTTCGTTTAAGGCTTGATCTCTTCGTATTAACATGCTCAATAATATAAGGGTGTAAAATTTATGAAAACACTTCTGTTTAACATACTAAAATCACGTATAAGGCTTTAAGGCCATAACTCATACTCTGTAATTTTGCAGAAATTATATACTACGTAAACTTATGAATTGATGATATGGAATTATATACAAAGTATATTAAAACACATTAAAATGACATCTTAACAAATATATTCACATAAGCCTTACAAATTCCCATCATAAAACTTTACAGTACTTGAAAACCATTTGCATAAAAACTTAAATACGTAAAAGTAGAAATTGGGTTTGGGAGAAATTTACCCAGAGTATAGATTAGAAGATGATCAATGATAATCTTTACACTCGCAATCTTTTCTCAATCTCACAATTTTATCTCTGTCTTCTCAAACTCTCTAATTCTCTCCTTCTCTGTTTTGCAGACTTAGAAAGAAATAAGGAAAGAGAAGAAGACGTCGTAATAAAAGAAACTGGCGCATTAAGGTCAGTTACCCATCATGGGTAACTGCTCTCAACTCACTCTAAGGCCATGTTTGGCTAGCAAGAGTAGATTATAAAATAATTTAATTTAATAAAGCTTTATCATATAGTTTAATTCATGTCACCCTATTTATAAAATAATTCCCATATTTTATTTAATTTACTTTAAATAAAATATAATAATTACTCATAAATTCACATAATCATATAATTAATTATATCATTAATAAATAATGTCAATTTATTAAATTTCTAATTAATAATTTAATTAATTAAATAACATCATGCTTAATTAAATAATTTATTTAATTAAATAAACTCACATAATTTCATACCTTGATAAAATTATTCTCTTCATTAATTTAATAAATGTAACACATATAATTAAATTAATCTACCACAATTGCATCAATTAATTATTACATCTAATAATTAAATCATCAAAAATATTTATTTAATTCAATAAATATTAAAATAAATTACAGAATTCTCGTTCGTCACATCTTTCCCCCCTTAAAAGGATTCTGTCCCCAGAATCACGACTCAGTAATTTTGACTCGTTACAATCTCCCCCCCTTACAAAGATTTTGTCCCCAGAATCGCATACACATAATTAAGTAAATAAATGAGGGTAATTCTTCATCATATTCTCTTCGAGTTCCCACGTAGCTTCTTCAGCGTTGTGGTTCCTCCAAATTACCTTAACAGAAGGTATAACTTTATTTCTGAGAACTTGTTCTTTTCGGTCGATAATTTGGATAGGAATTTCTTCATAAGATAAATCTTTCTCAAAATGCAGGGGTTCGTATTCAATTACATGCTTGTAATCAGGTTTGTAAGGTCGTAACACAGAAACATGGAAGACATTGTGGATATTCTCGAGTGCTGGAGGTAAGGCTACCTCGTACGCAACTTCTCCAATTCTTCGCAGTACCTCAAAGGGTCCAATAAATCTTGGGCTCAATTTTCCTTTCTTTCTGAACCTGATCTTTCCCTTCCAGTGAGAGACCTTCAAGGAAACATAACTACCTGGTTCAAACTCGATAGTTTTACGATGTGGATCAGCGTATTTCTTCTGTCGATCTTGAGCTGCTACCAGTCGTGCTCGGATCACTTTGACTATTTCTGCCGTCTGCTGTACCAATTCTGGCCCTAGTAATTGTCTTTCACCAACTTCATCCCAGTAAAGCGGAGTTCTGCACTTTCTGCCGTATAACGCTTCGTAAGGTGGCATACCAATACTAGCGTGGTAACTGTTGTTGTAGCCGAACTCTACCAACGGTAGGTGATCATCCTAATTTCCTTTGAAGTCCATCACACAGGCTCGTAACATATCTTCTAGTGTTTGAATCGTTCGTTCGCTCTGTCCGTCTGTTTAAGGGTGGTAAGCTGTACTCATTCGCAGTTGTATACCCATGCATTCCTGAAGACGTTTCTAGAAATTTGATGTGAAGCGCGGATCCCTATCGGAAACAATAGACACCGGCACTCCGTGCCTCGAAACAATCTCTTTCACATATAATCTTGCCAACTGATCTAAGTTAAATCTGATTTTGATAGGAAGGAAGTGCGCGGATTTCGTCAGTCGGACAGCGATAACCCATATTGTGTCGTAGCCTTTCTGAGTCTTCGGAAGGCCAACCACGAAGTCCATTGTAATATGTTCCCATTTCCATTCTGGGATCTCTAACGGTTATAGCAATCCACTCGGTCTCTGATGTTCTGCTTTAACTTTCTGACATGACAGGCATTTGGCAACACATTCTGCAACATCACGTTTCAAATTCGGCCACCAGAAATGTTGACGAAGATCTTGGTACATTTTTGTACTACCAGGGTGAATCGAATATCTTGAACTATGAGCCTCACTCAAAATTTCTTCCTTAATTTCTTGTACTGGTGGAACCCAAATTCTGCTTTCAAATCTCAATATTCCTTCCTTATCCATCTTAAATCTTGGTTCGGTTCCTTCAGATATCTTCGATGTTACCTTTTTACATTCATCATCCTGAAGCTGAGCCTCCTTCACTCTATCTAGTAGAGTAGTATCAGATTGCATCTGAAATAGCTTCTCATCAATCTCCATAGGATACTTCACTTCTAACTCCAGTTTCTCCATATCTGCAATTAGCTCCTGCTGAGCAGTCAACATCAACAATTTCTCACGACCCTTTCTACTTAAGGCGTCGGCAACCACATTAGCCTTACCTGGATGGTATAAAATCTCACAGTCATAATCCTTGATTAATTCCAACCATCTTCTTTGACGCATATTCAAATCTTTCTGTGTAAAAATATATTTCAGACTCTTGTGGTTCGTATATATTTCACACTTCTCCCCGTAGAGATAGTGCCTCCAAATTTTCAAAGCAAAAACAACTGCAGCTAACTCCAAATCATGGGTTGGGTAACCCTTCTCATAATCCTTCAACTGCCGTGACGCATACGCAATGACTTTGCCGTTTTGCATCAGCACACAGCCAAGTCCTTTATGCGACGCATCGCTAAAAACAACAAAATTTCCTGTATCATCCGGAAGAGATAACACAGGCGCTGTACTCAACCTCTTCTTTAATTCTTGAAAACTCTCCTCACACTTCTCCGTCCAAACAAATTTCACAGCTTTTCGAGTTAAATTCGTTAACGGAGTTGCGATCTTAAAAAAATCTTGTATGAATCTTCTATAATATCCTGCTAATCCAAGAAAACTTCTTACTTCTGACGGCGTTCTCGGCTGATCCCAGTTAATCACAGCTTCTACTTTGGATGGATCTACCGAAATTCCATCTTTATCGATTACGTGACCAAGAAATTGTACTCTCTCGATCCAGAATTCGCATTTCAAAAATTTAGCATACAACTTCTCCCTTCTCAATACTTCCAATGTTAACCTCAAGTGTTCTTCATGTTCCTCTTTGATTTTGGAATATACCAAAATGTCGTCTATAAATTCCACCACGAATTTGTCCAAAAACGGCTTGAATACACCATTCATTAGTCCCATAAATGCTGCAGGAGCATTCGTAAGACCAAATGACATTACTAAAAACTCATAATGACCATATCGCGTTCGGAACGCTGTCTTCGGTACATCCTCTGGCCTCACCTTCAGTTGGTGATAACCACTCCTCAAGTCAATCTTGGAAAAGTATTTTGCTCCCTTCAATTGATCAAACAGATCATCGATCCTCGGTAAAGGATATCTATTCTTAATCGTGACCTTATTTAATTCTCTATAGTCAATGCAGAGCCTCATCGATCCGTCCTTCTTTTTCACGAATAACACCGGCGCTCCCCACGGCGATACGCTCGGTTGAATGTACTTTTTGTCCAACAATTCTTGTAGTTGTACCATTAATTCCTTCATCTCTACTGGCGCCATTCGGTATGGTGCCTTCGATATTGGAGCAGTTCTGGGCGCCAAATCAATCACAAAGTCTACTTCTCTATCTGGTGGAAGTCCTGGCAAATCGTCTGGAAATACATCGACGAAGTCCCTCACAATCGGTATCTCCTCTACCTTCGGGTTCTCTTTTCGATTATTGACTATGTAAGCTAAATATCCTACACAGCCTTGTCTTAATAACTTCCTGGCCTGCAACATCGTCAGACAACTCGCTTGTCTAGGCGACTTGCTACCATAAAACACAACCTTTGACGGAGTCATAAGGTTAATACGCTTTTTTTGGCAGTCAATTATAGCCTCATAATTGGATAGCCAATCCATACCCAATATAACGTCGAATTCCCCCAATCGAATAGGGATAAGATCTACGTTCATGATATTACCCTTAATATCCACCCTACAGTTCTTAAACACGTACTTAACAGGGATTATTTCTCTATTCGCAATTTCTATGTTCATGGGGTAATCCAATTCATCCATAAGCAAATCTAAACTATTAGCAAAGTCTTCGGATATAAAGGAACAAGTAGCACCCGAATCAAACAAAACATAAGCATTAATTTCATTGATCAGAATGATACCTGACACCACCTCACGAGACTGGATTGCATCCTGCACCGTCATATTAAAAGTTCTGGCGGTTGGTCGGTTTGTTGCAGGTGGTCCGGTGATGGTTAAGGTATTTCAACTGCTTTTTCCCCGGTTTCCTCCTTGTCCTGATCCTCCCGATCCCTTCTTGGGACAGTCTCTTGCTAAATGATCTTTCGAACCACAGTTGAAACAAGCACCCTTCTTTGGGTTTGGACAATTTGGTGCTATGTGGCCTTCCTGACCACAATTGTAGCACACTCTCTTTCCCTTCAAACAAACTCCTAGATGTGCCTTGCCGCAAGTCGGACATGCTTCTATCTTCTTTTTCTGCCCTCCGTGTTGACTTCCAGCTGTCGAGTTATCCGTCCACTTCCTCTTCTGATTATTATTATTCCCAGTATTACTTCCACCAGTCTTGTTATTACCTTCATTCTCACTCTTTTTCTTTTTCTGTTCTTGGTTGTACTTAGTCACTGCATCACTTCCTCCTTCCGCGAGAATGGCCTTTTCCAAAACTCCCGCAAACGTGTTAAGTTGAAACATTGATACCTTGTTGTATACCCAAGGCTTCAGTCCTTGTTCGAATCGTCTGGCTTTCCTCTCGTCAGTGTGTACTTGATACGGGGCAAACCTTGCCAACTCATCGAATTTAGCCGCGTATTCCGGCACGCTCATGTTTCCCTGTTTCAATTCCAGAAATTGTACCTCCAACTGATTCTGCGAACTAGCTGGGAAATACATTTCGAAAAATATCTCTTTGAATCTCTCCCACGTAATCACACCTTTACCTCCTCGCATCTTGTTTGCCTGCCACCAGTAGCTAGCCTCAGACTTCAGCATAAATGTCGCAAAAACGGTCTTCTGATCTTCTCGAACCCTAGCAACGTCGAAAACCTTCTCCATTTCCATCACCCACGTTTGAGCCTCGATCGAGTTTCTGGAACCTTTGAACTCTGGCGGTTCCACCGCCTTGAAGTCCTTAAACGTTGTGCTAGGTGGAGCATGCGGTTGGTTATTCATTGCTCCAGCCAGTAAATTAACTAACTGTTGAACTGGATTAACGTTGGCATTATTGTTATTATTGGTTGACCCTTCCTGGGCCGGTTGACGTTGTTGTCTTCTCCTTGACGGCATTTTTCTGTTAAATAAACGTTTATTAGAACTTTATTTATTTCTCTACATAGTTAAGACATTACTCAACAATTTAACATATCACTTAACACATCATCTCAAACAACTTGATATCTTTTCATTCAAATAAAAAGTTTTAACATTAAACTATAGCATACTGCTATTTACATCATCTATCCTGGAATAAAGAATCCACAGGATTTAAAACATTAACATATTCCGTCGTTCATAAACACGTCAGAATTTACAATTAAAAACTAGTTAAGTCTTTCACATAATCAAACAGATTCTATTCCTGTCTTCCAAGGTGCTCAATAGCCTTACCACGCTCCTCATTCATGATACGAGACATCGTCCTGCGATCCAACATATACGATGGAAGTCCTTCAAACTGGATGGGGTACCTTAACACTCGCTCTTGAACCTCATCCATCGCATGATTAAGTGTGGCGTACGTGTCTTCAAGCTTTGCCTTCTTTGCACGACTATCATTTTCTGCACGATCAGCTCGATGTGATTCTCTTACCCATCCTTCCTCTGCTATTTTCAGTCTTCTGGAGGTTTCCTTCAGTTCCTTCTTCAGCTTCTCTATCTCCTCGGTCTTATCTTCGGTTTGACCCTTCTCATGAACCAGATCCCACTCCACGTTTCCTAAACGTGAATGAAGGGTCACAATCTCTCTATCCTTCTCCTCTAAAGTAGACTGTTGAACAGTCGCTCTCTCAGTCAATTCCTGAACCTCATCTTGTAACTCCACGTTACGATCATATAGTGTGTCATACATCTCAGCATCAACAGTGTACCGTGGTAGCTCGTCTTCTTCTTCCTCCTCATCAAACTCCTCCTCAGGATCAATCTCAGGTTCATGTTCCTGACCAACAACGATGATCAATGGAGATGAAACCCTCTGCACCAGCTGCTCCCTAACGACATGAATGTCTCGGGGCTCCTCCTCAGTCGGTACTATAGGTAATCGGGGTTCTTCCTCCCCAGCTTGACCAGCTTCTCCAACATTCGTCATCCTGACAACAGAATTTTAAGTTTTAGTTACTAAGTCGTACTAACGAGCACATAAATTAACACATAGACACATAATGTATTTTATTATCTTCAATGAATTTCAAAAATTCATTTCTTAGAACTCGATAAGAGTTTTCAATTACTATCATCTTCTATAAGGCTACTACCTAAAGTTGTTTCCCCCACCTAAGGTTCATAACCTACAGCTCTGATACCAACCTGTGACACCCCCAAATCCGGGTACTTGAATTCCACGGGATTTGGTGTTCACTGTACAAGCATCATCTATCTATCTACCCATAAATAATATCAACCATACAATAGATAGAAATCATAATAAAATCTCTTCCCTTAAGGGTTACATCAACTGAATCATAAATAAATCCCAGGTTACTCTAACCTTAAAACATCTGTGCGGAATTCTAAACAAATAAGTCTTAACATCAACATAATTCAAGTCTTAAACAAATACATCAGTTAATAAATAACAGGTCTTCATCATTTGCTAACTTTGTCCTTGCCCTTACTAGTGGAGGGTTCATCGCTTCTTTCATTCTTAACTGCAATGTTATTATTAAGCAAGAGTGAGCACAAATGCCCACAAGTATAAAAATGAAATAACAGTATAATAACATGCGAATAATCAAAGACATCTGAATAAAGCTCATCTTTTGAATCAAGAATAAATAACATGAATCAAAAGAATACTGAGGGTCATAAGACCTTGAACTATGTCCTAGGTTAACAAGGGTTATACTTGAAACCTTTAACAGTCATAAGACTATGGACCTTCTTCTCGTACTTAGGGGGATCAGCCCTTAGTACCATACTGTGCACAATATCTTAGCGCTAAAGCGTAAATAATCCCCTATACAGGGTTGTTCATCTCAGTTTGACATTCGAGTCCGCACCAAAGGAAGTTTAGTTTGGATAATTTCATCAAGGGTTCTGAAATTTAGAACGCTCATCAACTATGGACTAGTTGAATCAATAAGGTTCACTAGTCTAATAAGGTTCAACAATAATTGATATTTGATTAGAATAATAATCTCAAAAGTATACAATAGGACAATTATTGTATAACTGAATCATGCTTTGGAAGGATAATCTTTAATATCATGCTTGAACTTGAATAATAACAAGGATAATTTATTCAAGGTAAATAATAAACTTGAACAATAATGACAAGTGGGGTTAGGGAAACTTGCTCGACATAAAAGTAACGTTTAAGTTTAAATAATCTTGCTCAATAGAACGGAGTTAGGGATAAGATACTTGCCTCGTGCGTAGATTACACTTTAACTAAGCACGTTCATTGAATTAAATCCTACATACCATTCATATACACAATACCAGTTAATTATAAATTAACTAATCAATATAAACTCATTCTCGTTGTCTACTTTAATTATTGACTAAACTTAGTCAAATTATCATGTTGTCACATAATTTATACTTCATGAATTATCAAACTAATTATGTATTTAATAATTCAATTCACATATAATATTTTATTACATGTTAAGCAACTATTTTATCATCTCATAATACCTCTAACATGATTACATGTTCATTACATCAATCCACTAACACTTGTTAGACTTTAACATTTTAAAAAATACATTTCTGACATTTTTTGGAGAGTGGCGCTGCGGCGCCACTAATGTGCTAAGGAGTCGCGCTGCGGCGCGGC
The DNA here is from genome assembly GCA_016801055.1 of Panax notoginseng. Taxonomy (NCBI): domain Eukaryota; kingdom Viridiplantae; phylum Streptophyta; class Magnoliopsida; order Apiales; family Araliaceae; genus Panax; species Panax notoginseng. Next base: position 156,862,657 of record CM029014.1, read on the forward strand.
GGCGCTGTGGCCGGGCCCTTGGCGCTGCGACGCTATGACGCCGCGCCTTGGGTCTTGGCGCTGAGGCGCGGGACTACAGTTCTGAAGTTGGCGCCGCGGCGCGAGGCCTCAGAAACTGTTTCCCAGATCGCGATGAACACAGAGTTCGACGATTTACACATTTTATGATCACTAAACTCACTAATTTAACGTACCCACATGTTAATACTTCCATATAATCAATACCCAACATCTGTAGAGTAGTTTTAACCAATTAAAACACATAATCACATAATTAAAATATGTGAATTCACTGACTTTGATGTTCATGAAGTTTTAGAAAACTTTATGTGAAAATTCTCCCTACGAATTCGTTATAACACCGAATTTATTCGTTTAAGGCTTGATCTCTTCGTATTAACATGCTCAATAATATAAGGGTGTAAAATTTATGAAAACACTTCTGTTTAACATACTAAAATCACGTATAAGGCCTTAAGGCCATAACCCATACTCTGTAATTTTGCAGAAATTATATACTACGTAAACTTATGAATTGATGATATGGAATTATATACAAAGTATATTAAAACACATTAAAATGACATCTTAACACATATATTCACATAAGCCTTACAAATTCCCATCATAAAACTTTACAGTACTTGAAAACCATTTGCATAAAAACTTAAATACGTAAAAGTAGAAATTGGGTTTGGGAGAAATTTACCCAGAGTATAGATTAGAAGATGATCAATGATAATCTTTACACTCGCAATCTTTTCTCAATCTCACAATTTTATCTCTGTCTTCTCAAACTCTCTAATTCTCTCCTTCTCTGTTTTGCAGACTTAGAAAGAAATAAGGAAAGAGAAGAAGACGTCGTAATAAAAGAAACTGGCGCATTAAGGTCAGTTACCCATCATGGGTAACTGCTCTCAACTCACTCTAAGGCCATGTTTGGCTAGCAAGAGTAGATTATAAAATCATTTAATTTAATAAAGCTTTATCATATAGTTTAATTCATGTCACCCTCTTTATAAAATAATTCTCATATTTTATTTAATTTACTTTAAATAAAATATAATAATTACTCATAAATTCACATAATCATATAATTAATTATATCATTAATAAATAATGTCAATTTATTAAATTTCTAATTAATAATTTAATTAATTAAATAACATCATGCTTAATTAAATAATTTATTTAATTAAATAAGCTCACATAATTTCATACCTTGATAAAATTATTCTCTTCATTAATTTAATAAATGTAACACATATAATTAAATTAATCTACCACAATTGCATCAATTAATTATTACATCTAATAATTAAATCATCGAAAATATTTATTTAATTCAATAAATATTAAAATAAATTACAGAATTCTCGTTCGTCACACACCTAGCTCAATTTTGTCTTATAGTGAAGCCAAGTTCAGCTAGGATGGAGGCACCAAAGGTCGTCCCAGAGAAGTCAAAATCAGTAATTCAAGGGAAAGCGTTTGTAGTGACCTCCCAGAAAGAAAGGAACCCGAACGAGGTGATCATGGGTAAGCTAATCATAAACTCTAGCGAAGTCTATACCTTATTCGATACCGGTTCTACCAATTCTTTTATTTCTCCTACTTGCGCTCAACGTTTAAATTTGACTCCAGTAAAATTAGACTTTGACTTATCTGTTGAAACTCCGTTGGGAGAAACCTTTATTACATCTACTGCTTATTAATCTTGTTTGGTTCAAATCGGCCCCTCACATTACCTGTCGATCTTATTTCATTGAAAATACTTGCATTTGACGTAATTCTAGGGATTGATTGGTTAACTACTCATCATGCTAAAATTGATTATTTTCGTAAGGTCAAGCTTTCATATTTCTAACCAACCTATTATGCAAATTCAAGCGACCAAACAATTAAAATCAATCACTGTCATCTCAAGCCATAAAGTTATTTATTTATTAAAAAACGGATGTTAAGTTTTCTTAGCTCATGTCACGGATTTAAACAAAAATACGTTAGTTTTGAATGATATTTCTATTGTTAATAAATTTCCTGGCGTATTCCCTAAAGAACTTCCTGGCCTGCCCCCAGAGCATGAAACTAAATTTTGTATCGACCTTGAACCCGGTACAAAATCCATTTCCAAAGCCCCATATCAAATGGCTCATATTGATCTTCAGGAGTTAAAAACCCAACTACAGGAATTGTTAGACATCGGTTTCATTCGTCCTAGTACGTCCCCTTGGGGTACTCCTGTTCTATTTGTGAAGAAGAAAGATGGGAGTATGCGACTTTGTATTGATTATCGGGAGTTAAACCATGTCACTGTCAAAAATAGATACCCGCTGCCTCGCATTGATGACCTGTTTGACCAGTTGTAAGGCGCCAAATTCTTTTCAAAGATTGATCTTCGTTCTGGATATCACCAATTGAAGATTAAAATCGATGACATTACAAAGACAGCTTTCAGAACTCGATATGTGCATTATGAATTCATAGTCATGTCTTTTGGATTGGCTAATACTCCTGCTGCCTTCATGGATATGATGAACCGAGTATTCAATGAATATTTGGATCACTTTGTGGTCATCTTTATTGATGACATCCTCATTTACTACAAAAGCCGTGAAGATCATGAGCAACACTTGAGGCTGATACTCCAAAAGCTTCGTGAAAACAAGCTTTTTCCCAAGTTGAAGAAATGCGAGTTCTAGCTTGAGTAAATAGCATTTCTTAGGCACGTGATATCAAATCACAGAATATCTGTTGACCCAGTGAAGATTAAAGCAATACAAAGCTGGTAGCAACCTAAGTCAGTAACTGAAGTACGTAGCTTTTTGGGCTTAGCTGGTTATTATCAGAGATTCGTGGAAGGATTTTCTCGAATCGCTACTCCATTAACTCAGCAGACTCGAAAAAATACAAAATTCTGTTGGAGCGAGGAATGTGACAAAAGTTTTCAAGAACTCAAGAGGAGACTCATTTCAGCACCTGTTCTGACAATACCATCTGGTTCGGAGGGATTTATCATCTACAGTGATGCTTCAGGCAAAGGTTTAGGATGTGTTCTCATGCAACATGGAAAAGTCATAGCTTACGCCTCACGACAACTCAAATAATATTAGAGGAATTATCCTACTCATGATCTAGAGTTGGCAGCAGTCGTTTTTGCACTTAAAATTTGGAGACATTACCTATATGGGGAGAAGGTGGATATCTATACTGATCATAAAAACCTCAAATATTTCTTCACCCAAAAGGAACTCAACATGCGGTAATGACGTTGGCTTGAACTGTTGAAAGATTATGATCATACCATTCAATACCATCCTAGAAAAGCGAACGTGGTAGCTGATGCATTGATTAGAAGATCATATGTGGGTACGAGTGCAATATTGTCAACACAAAGGCCCATTTTGTATGACTTGCAAAGGATGGAGATAGAGTTAAAGACTCCAGAGACCCACGTGATGATAGCAAATATACGAGTAGAACTGACTTTAATCGATAAAGTTAAAACTGCTCAAGTTAAAGACCTGGAGCTGATGCGTATGAGGAAGAAAGTACAAGAAGATGCTACTTCGGAAGCAAGAATCGATGAAGAAGGAATACTACGAGTCAACTCTAGACTTTGTATTCCTAACGACCCTAATTTAAAGTATAAAATCATGATAGAGGCGCACAATACACCGTTTGCAATCTATCCTGGGAGTACCAAAATATATTGTGATCTTCGACATACATTTTGGTGGAGCAATATGAAGAGAGAGATAGCGGAGTTTATCTCAAGGTGTTTAACTTGTCAACGAGTCAAGACGGAGCATCAAGTGCTAAAAGGTCCATTTCAACCACTTAAAATTTCAGAATGGAAGTGGGAGCACATTACCATGGATTTCGTTATTGGTCTTCCCAAGGTTTCTCAAGGCATAGATTTAATTTGGGTCATTGTTGATAGATTGACCAAGTCTGCTCATTTCTTACCTATACGAGAAATATATTCATTTGAACGTCTTGGTCGTATGTACATAAATGAGATTGTATGACTGCACGGTATGCCAGTATCCATAGCTTCTGATCGAGACCCAAGATTCACTTTACGATTTTGGGTTAATTTGCAAAAAGCTATGGACACAGGTTTACGATTTAGTTCGGCATATCATCCTCAAACGGACGGGCATTCAGAGAGGACTATTCAAACTCTGGAGGATCTATTAAGACTCTGTGTCCTTAACTTCAAGGGAAGTTGGGACAAGTTCTTTCCATTAGTGAAATTCTCCTACAACAACAGTTATCAAGCAAGTATCGGCATGGCTCCATTTGAGACGTTGTATGGAAGAAAGTGTCATTCTCCAGTATACTGGGATGAGGTGGGTGAAGCAATGTTATTGGGATCGAAATTGGTACGTATAACTACGAAAAAAATTCAAATGTTCCTGCAACGTATAAATACCTCACAAGATCGACAAAAGAGTTATGCTTATCTTCATCAAAAAGACGTGGAATTCAATGTTAGAGAACATGTGTTGTTACGTGTTGTAAGACCCCAACTTTCATAAATAAAGATTAATTTTTCTTGAAATATTTTTTTGAATATTATGGTGTGGTTTTGATATAATGTTATAGTTGTGGGTAATATTTATAAATTTTGCAAAGTATGCAAGTTGTTATAAAATATTCGATTGGTCGGGGAATATTCGTTTTAACAGGGAATATTCGTACGACGATACAATCATTGGTGGACCCCACAACAGAAGTATTGTTATAGATAGAAAATGACAGAAATATCATTTTATAAAAATAACGGCGAAAGTTTTACCGTTAAACTGTTGAACTACCCGGTGGTAAAAGTACAGTAATACGCGTGGTTGCATAGTAGCACACGGTATTGATTATTGATGCTTACGTAAGAAGTCACTCAGTTATACTCAATTATTGCTACAGTAATTGATGCATAATATCTCTCATATTTTTTATTCAATTATTGTCACAGTATCATCTGCATAATATTTTATATTATTAAATCAATAATTGAGACAATAAAGTTATTCATATTATTATTTTCAATATTGACGATGTCTAGAAAGTTCTGTCGAGTAGAGGTTTGGTCACCTAATTGCACGTCAATAGGGAGAAATCCTTATCGGAAAGCCCCCTCTTTCCTGGGAATGATCTGGTTGTTAAATATTGTGAGTTATAATATTAATGATGAATAATTGTTGAAGTATTAAGAATGTGTTTATTGAAGATAAGTGAATTACAAAAGTTAGAGAGAAATAATGCAAACTTGGAAAACTTTATGGGTACTAAAGTGTAATAAGTTAAATTAATCTGGACCATTGGCGGTGGTTTTAATAGTAAATTAATCTGGACTATTAGTGATGGTTTTAATAGTAAATCAATCTGGACCGTCGGTGGTGGTTTTAAAGGTAAATCAATCCGGGCCGTCCGTTCTAATAGTAAATTAATTTGGACCGTTCGTGAATTAGTTACTATTTAGTCATTTCTCCTATAAATAGAAGCTTAATTTTTCTTTCATTCTCACCAATTCACTGAGACTCACAAGAGAAACTATAGAGAGCAAGAAGAAGAGTATTCTGCTACTTCATTATTGCAATATCCAGTCTTCTACTAAGGTAAGGGGCATTATTTCTTTCGTATTCATAAGGAATACTATTTTTTTCGTATTCATCCTTTAATATATCGGAATAACCTGTCTACGCGGATTATATACCGTATGACAAGTGAAAATCTATTTGCAGTTTCGTATGTTATTTCTTTTCATATTCTTAAATCTAAACTTACTATGGTAAGTATTGCTTCTATAATCCTTGAAATTAGTGGGATATCCTTGAAGTTTTGCGCTTCATCCAGTATCGTTTCATTGGAATATTGATAAGAACTTTCTTATTAAATATCAATATTTTCACCCGGGGTACTATTCACAGGTTACTATTCACCCTATTGCTATTCACTAAAATATTATTCACTCGAGTATTCAGGGCACTTTTCATGCTAGGGTACTATTCACGAGTTACTATTTATGGGTTACTATTCACCCGGTTACTATTCACTTAAATATTATTCATTCCGGTATTCGGGACACTTTTCATGCTGGGGTACTATTCACAGGGTGCTATTCCCGAAGTACTATTCACTAAAAAATTTATTTCTTTTTTGTCCAAATTATTTTTGATACATGGATATTATTCTTGAATTTTACTCCACAAAGCAGTATCATGTTGACAGTTTGGACATTATCAAATTTTGGATAAATTAAATTATAAATCTTTAAAATTTATCCTTTGTTTTCATTTAATTGAATTCTTATATCATTGTCATCATCCTCGTGCTTATATTATGATGAAAGTAATCTTTGGCTTACGTGTATAGATAGACTGTTGATTAGTATGATTATGACCAGGGATCATTCGGTATAATCATGACCCGTAATGTTAGAAATGATGTGGTAAAAGTCCTCATTGACCTGTAGTACATTGAGGGACAGTGGTTGGTATGATTATGACCAGGGATTATTCGGTATAATCATGACCATTGATGACTACATGAATATCCTTGGCCCATAGTGCAGGGATGATTCGATGATGTGGATTATTTATTAAGCTAAGTCTCAGCGATAAAGTTGATGAAAACCTTTTTAAATCATAGAAGATAGTAGATATCATGCTCTACTTGACTCTTCTAATGAATTGCTTGTTCCGCTGCAGTTAAACTTGTTGTCTATTATATTCTATCAGTTTAACATTGTTGAAGGCTAACGATAACTTATTTTACATTATCTTAGTCATAATATTTATTACTGGGCTAGTTGAGCTCACCCTTTTGCTTTCATTATTCTCTTCAGGAAATGAGAACATAGCCGGGACTAGTCGGGGAACGGAGTGATAGTTCGAGATGGTTGTTTTAGTAATCCTCACTATTTAGTGTGATAATAAATGTAATGAGGAATGAATTTGAGTTTAGATATTGTTTATGAGACAATATTCGTGTAAAAACTCTCAGCTCTTGTTGTATAATTAAGTTTGTATTTGTTTTCTGTACCATGTATTTGGCGACCCAAGATGGGTGATGTATACCTATTTTGGCGGCGTCACAGTTGGTGTCAAAGCTTAGGGATATGATCCCTGGCTGAAATTTGAGACAAGAACTAGGAAGGGAGAGACGGGGAATTCCTTTGCTAGTATGACCTACCTAAGTTTATTTGGTATTTAATTGGTTGGTCAGAGTATAGGAATAATATGTGACATGTCAATTAACCCTTGTTTTGTGGTAGTGTTTAAAAATGGCATCTAAAAATGTTGAGATCAATAATGAAGCACATGAGACCGTTGAGTCACCAACGATCAATACCCAGGATAATGTGCAACAGGAAGATAATAATCCTCAGATAAACAACAACACCGATCAAATGATGAACGATGGGATGTTCAGAGGCTTTATGTAATTCATGTAACATCAGGCAAGAGCGGCTCGTGTTCAAAATGCAAGTGGAAACACTGACAACTCACATATGGTCACCGCTAAGCAATTCAAAGAGCTGGGACCATCGGAGTTTTGGGAAAAGCCAGAACCACTTAAGGCAGAGACGTAGATAAAGCAGATCACCAAGATATTCGAAGTCTTGGGATGCTCTAAGGAGAAAAAGGTTCCCTTTTCCACCTTCATGTTGAGAGGAGAGGCAGATTACTAGTGGGAATCAGTAAAGCGTATTCAGCCTGCCGCACTCAAAATGTCTTGGGAGAAGTTCCAAGAGCTGTTCAATGATAAGTACTTTCCCGAAAGTATTTGTCACATGAAGGAGGTGGAGTTTATCAAGTTGGAGCAAAACAATATGACCGTGTCGCGGTATGAAGCTAAGTTTGCTGAGTTGTCCCGGTTTACGCCCCACTTGGTTGATAATGAGGAGAGAATGACGCGAATATTTCTAAGAGGTTTGAAACCCGAGATACGTCAATACTTAATTTCTCACAAACTGTGTATGTATTTAGATGTTGTAAATAAGGCTCAGTTCTTAGAGCGCGATAATGAGTTAACCCAACCAAGAGAGAGCAGTCGGCAAGTCGATAATACCAGTGGTAGCAGTCATAGAAGCTGTGACAACAAACGTGGAGGGAATCAACATGCCAGAAATGGTAACCACTCGGTGGTAATCATGGCCAAGATATTAGAAGTGGAAATTTCAAGAAGAGGAGATTCAATAATGATGGAAAGACGTCAGCACCAGCACCTGTTGTTAAGGAAGGAGAACGACCGTCGGTCGTATGTTACAAATGCAGAGGGGAGGGACACATCAGTCCAAACTGTACGCAGCAGTCCAAAGCATGTTACAGTTGTGAAAGAGAAGGTCACCTAGCCCGATTTTGTCGTGCACCAAAGTCAAGTCCAGCTGGGATGGAGGCATCAAAGCCGTCCCAGACAAGATAAAATCGGTAGTTCAAGGGAGAGCGTTTGTCGTAACCTCCCAAAAAGTGAGGAATCCGAACGAGGTGATCACGGGTATGCTAATCATAAACTCTTACAAAGCTTATACCTTATTTGATGTCGGTTCTACCCATTCTTTTATTTCTCCTACTTGCGCTCAACGTTTAAATTTGACTACGGATAAATTAGACTTTGACTTATCATTTGAAACTCCGTTGGGAGAAACCTTTATTACATCCACTGTTTATAAGTCTTGTTTGATTCAAATCGGTAACCGCACGTTACCTGTCGACCTTATTTCCTTAAAAATACTTGTGTTTGATGTGATTTTAGGGATTTATTGGTTAACTACTCATCATGCAAAAATTGATTATTTTCGTAAGGTTGTTAGCTTTCATATTCCTAACGAACCTATTATAAAAATTCAAGCGACCAAACCACTAAAGTCAAACACTGTCATATCAAGCCATAAATCTATTCGTTTATTAAAAAACGGATGTCAAGCTTTCTTAGCCCATGTCACCGATTTAAACAAAAATACGTCAGATTTGAATGATATTTCCATTGTTAATAAATTTCCTGACGTATTCTCTAAAGAACTTCCTGGCCTACCCCCAGAGCATGAAATTAAATTTTATATCGACCTTGAACCCAGTACAAAACCCATTTCTAAAGTCCCATATCGAATGGTTCATGTTGAACTTCAGGAGTTAAAGGCCCAACTACAGGAATTGTTAGACATCGGTTTCATTCGTCCTAGTACATCTCCTTGGGGTGCTCCTGTTCTATTCGTAAAGAAGAAAAATGGGAGTATACGACTTTGTATTGATTATCGGGAGTTGAATCATGTCACCATCAAAAATAGGTACCCGTTGCCTCACATTGATGACCTATTTGACCAGTTGCAAGGCGTCAAATTCTTTTCAAAGATCGATCTTCGTTCCGGATATCATCAGTTAAAGATTAAAACTGATGACATTCCAAAGATTATTTTCAGAACTCGGTACGGGCATTATGAATTCCTAGTCATGTCTTTTGGATTGACTAATGCTCATGCTGTCTCCATGAATATGATGAATCGAGTATTCAAGGAATATTTAGATCATTTTGTGGTTGTCTTTATTGATGACATTCTCATTTACTCCAAAAGTCGTGAAGATCATAAGCAACACTTGAGGTTGATACTACAAAAGCTTCGCGAGAACAAATTATATGCCAAGTTGAAGAAATGCGAGTTCTGGCTTGAGGAAGTAGCATTCCTTGGGCACGTGATATCAAATCATAGAATATCTGTTGACCCGACAAAGATTGAAGCAATTCAAAGCTAGGAGCAACCTAAGTCAGTGACCGAAGTACGTAGCTTTTTGGGCTTAGCTGGTTATTATCAAAAATTCGTGGAAGGAATTTCTCGAATCGCTACTCCATTAACTCAGCAGGCTAGAAAAGATATAAAATTCGGTTGGAGCAAGGAATGTGAGAAGAGTTTTTAAGAACTCAAGAGGAGGCTCATTTTAGCACATGTTCTGACAATACCATCTGGTTCCGAGGGATTTGTCATCTACATCAATGCTTTAGGCAGAGGGTTAGGATGTGTCCTCATGCAACATGGGAAAGTCATAGCCTATGCCTCACGATAACTCAAAAAATATGAGAGGAATTACCCTACTCATGATATAGAGTTGGCTGTTGTCGTTTTTGCACTAAAGATCTGGAGGCATTACCTGTATGGAGAAAAAGTGGAGATCTATACAGATCATAAAAGCCTCAAATATTTCTTCACCCAAAAGGAACTCAACATGCGGCAACGACGTTGGCTTGAGTTGTTGAAAGATTAGGATCATACAATTCAATACCATCCTGAAAAAGCTAACGTGGTAGCTGACGCATTGAGTAGAAGATCATTTGCGGGTATGAGTGCGATATTGTCAACACAAAGGCCCATTTTGTATGACTTACAAAGGATGGAGATAGAGATAAAGACTCCAGGGACCCACGTGATGATGGCAAATATACGAGTAGAACTGACTTTAATCGATAAAGTTAAAACTGCTCAAGCTAAGGACCTGGAGCTAATGTGTATGAAGAAGAAAGTGTAAGAAGGTGTTATTTCGAAAGCAAGAATCGAAGAAGAAGGAATACTACGAGTCAACTCTAGACTTTGTGTTCCAAATGACCCTGATTTAAGGTATAAGATCATGATGGAGGCGCACAACACACTGTTTGTAATCCATCCTGGGAGTACCAAGATGTATCGTGATCTTCGACATACATTTTGGTGGAGCAATATGAAGAGAAAGGTAGCGGAGTTTATCTCAAGGTGTCTAACTTGTCAACGAGTCAAGGCGGAGCATCAAGTGTCAAAAGGTCCATTGCAACCACTTGAAATTTTAGAATGGAAGTGGGAGCACATTACCATGGATTTCGTTACTGGTCTTCCCAAGGTTTCTCAAGGAACTGATGTGATTTGGGTCATTGTTGATAGATTGACCAAGTCTGCTCATTTCTTACCTATACGAGAAACTTATTCACTTGAACGTCTTGCTCGTATGTACATAAATAAGATTATAAGACTGTATGGCATGCCAGTATCCATAGTTTCTGATCAAGACTCAAGATTCACTTCACGATTTTGGGTTAGTTTGCAAAAAGCTATGAGTACGAATTTATGATTTAGATCGGTATATCATCCTCAAACGGACGGGCAATCGGAGAGAACTATTCAGACTCTTGAGGATTTATTAAGACTCTGTGTCCTTGACTTCAAAGGAAGTTGGGACAAGTTCTTGCCATTAGTGGAATTCTCCTACAACAACAGTTATCAAACAAGTATTGGCATGGCTCCATTCGAGGCGTTGTATGGACACAAGTGTCGTTCTCCAGTATATTGGGATGAGGTGGGTGAAGCAACATTGTTAGGTCCAGAATTGGTACGCATGACAACGGAAAAGATTTAAATGATCCAGCAACGTATAAAAATCTCACAAGATCAACAAAAGAGTTATGTTGATCTTCATTGAAAGGACGTGGAGTTCAATGTTGGAGATCATCTGTTGTTACATGTTGCTCCATGGAAAGGAGTTACAAGATTTGGAAAGAGAGGAAAGCTCAATCCTCAATTCATTGGGCCATTCGAAATCCTAGATAGAGTAGGAACTGTGGCTTATAGACTCGCGTTACCGCCAAGTATGTCTCGTGTTCATAATGTTTTTCACATATCTATATTACGTAAATATGTGAAAGACCTGAACCATATTATTGAATTAGAACCGGACGAGATAGCGGAAGATTTAACGTATGAAGAGGTACCTATTAAAATCTTGGATAAGAAGGAGCATATTCTACGCTCCAAGGTTATACCTCAAGTCAAAGTTTTATGGAGAAACCACGATGTTGAGAAAATGACATGAGAGTTAGAATCTGAAATGAAATCAACGTATCCTCATCTCTTCGACATACCAGGTATGTACCCTAATTTCGAGAACGAAATTTCATAAGAAGGGGAGGTTGTAAGACCCCAACTTTCATAAATAAAGATTAATTTTTCTTGAAATATATTTTTGAATATTATGGTGTGGTTTTGATATAATGTTATAGTTGTGGGTAATATTTATAAATTTTGCAAAGTATGCAAGTTGTTATAAAATATTCGATTGGTCGGGGAATATTCTTTTTAACAAGAAATATTCGTATGACGACACAATCATTGGTGGACCCCACAACGGAAGTATTGTCGTAGATAGAAAACGACAGAAATATCTTTTTATAAAAATAACGGCGAAAGTTTTACTGTTAAACTGTTGAACTACCAGGTGGTAAAAGTACAGTAATACGCATGGTTACATAGTAGCACACGGTATTAATTATTAATGCTTACGTAAGAAGTCACTCAGTTATACTCAATTATTGCTACAGTAATTGCTGCATAATATCTCTCATATTTTTTATTCAATTATTGTCACGGTATCATCTGCATAATATTTTATATTATTAAATCAATAATTGAGACAATAAAATTATTCATATTATTATTTACAGTATTGACGATGTCTAGAAAGTTCTGTAGAGTAGAGGTTTAGTCACCTAATTGCGCCCCAATAGAGTGAAATCCTTATCGGAAAGCCCCCTCTTTCCAGGAAATGATCTGGTTGTTAAATTTTGTGAGTTATAATATTAATGATGAATAATTGTTGAAGTATTAAGAATGTGTTTATTGAAGATAAGTGAATTATAAAAGTTAGAGGGGAATAATACAAACTTGGAAAACTTTATGGGTACTAAAGTGTAACAAGTTAAATCAATCTGGACCATTGGTGGTGCTTTTAATAGTAAATTAATTTGGACCATTGGTGGTGGTTTTAATAGTAAATCAATCTCGACCGTCGGTGGTGGTTTTAATAGTAAATCAATCTGGACCGTCGGTGGTGGTTTTAAAAGTAAATCAATCTGGACCGTCGGTGGTGGTTTTAAAAGTAAATCAATCTGGACCATCGGTTGTAGTTTTAATAGTAATCAATCTGGACCGTTCGTGAATTAGTTACTATTTAGTCATTTCTCCTATAAGTAGAAGCTTAATTATTCTTTCATTCTCACTAATTCATTGAGACTCACAAGAGAAACTATAGAGAGAGAAACTATAGAGAGCAAGAAGAAGAAGAGTATTCTGCTACTTCACTATTGCAGTATTCAGTCTTCTACTAAGGTAAGGGGTATTATTTCTTTCGTATTCATAAGGAATACTATTTTTTCGTATTCATATTTTAATATATCGGAATAACCTGTCTACGCGGATTACATACCGTATGACAGGTGAAAATTCATTTGCAGTTTCATATGTTATTTCTTTTCATATTCTTAAATCTAAACTTACTATGGTAAGTATTGCTTCTATAATCCCTGAAATTAGTGGGATATCCTTGAAGTTTTGCGCTTCATCCAGTATCGTTTCATTGGAATATTGATCTGAACTTTCTTATTAAATATCAATATTTTCACCCGGAGTACTATTCACATGTTGCTATTCACCCGATTACTATTCACTAAAATATTATTCACTCGGGTATTCGGGGCACTTTTTATACTGGGGTACTATTCATGAGTTACTATTCATCCTGTTACTATTCACTCAGTTACTATTCACTCAAATATTATTCATATGTTGAGGAACTATTCACGGGGTGCTATTCCCGAAGTACTATTCACAGAATACTATTTACCAAAAAATTTATTTCTTTTCTGTCCAAATTATTTTTGATACATGGATATTATTCTTGAATTTTACTTCACAAAGCAGTATCATGTTGACAATTTGGGCATTATCGAATTTTGGATAAATTAAATTATAAATCTTTAAAATTTATCCTTTGCTTTCATTTAATTGAATTGTTATATCATTGTCATCATCCTCATGCTTATATTATGATGAAAGTCATCTTTGACTTACGTGCATTGATGAACTGTTGATTAGTATGATTATGACCAGGGATCATTCGGTATAATCATGACCCGTAATGTTACAAATGATGTGGTAAAAGTCCTCATTGACCTGTAGTGCATTGAGGGACAGTGGTTGGTATGATTATGACCAGGGATTATTCGGTATAATCATGACCATTGATGATTACATGAATATCCTTGGCCCGTAGTGCAGGAATGATTCGATGATGTGGTTTATTTATTAAGCTGAGTCTCAGCGATAAAGTTGATGAAAACCTTTTTAAATCATAGAAGATAATAGATATCATTCTCTACTTGACTCTTCTAATGGATTGCTTGTTCCGTTGCAGTTAAACTTGTTGTCTATTATATTCTATCAGTTTAACATTATTGAAGGCTAATGATAACTTATTCTGCATTATCTTAGTCATAATATTTCTTACTGGGCTTGTTGAGCTCACCCTTTTGCTTTCATTATTCTCTTCAGGAAATGAGAACATAGTCGGGACTAGTCGGGGAACAGAGTGATGGTCCGAGATGGCTGTTTTAGTAATCCTCACTATTTAGTGCGATAATAAATGTAATGAGGATTGAATTTGAGTTTGGATATTGTCTATGAGATAATATTCGTGTAAAAACTCTCAGCTCTTGTTGTAAAATTAAGTTTGTATTTGTATTCTGTACTATGTATTTGGCGACCCAAGATGGGTGATGTATACCTATTTTGGGGGCGTCACATGCGTGGCACCATGGAAAGGAGTTACGAGATTTGAAAAGAGAGAAAAGCTCAATCCTCGATTCATTGGCCCATTTGAAATACTTGACTGAGTAGGAACTATGGCTTATAGACTCGCGTTACCGCCAAGTATATCTCGTGTTCATAACATTTTTTACATATCCATGTTACGTAAATATGTGAAAGACCCGAACCACATTATTGAGTTAGAACCGGACAAAATAGCAGATGATTTAACGTATGAAGAGGTTCCTATTTAAATCTTGGATAAGAAGGAACATAATCTACGCTCCAAGGTTATACCTCAAGTCAAAATTTTGTGGAGAAACCACGATGTTGAGGAAATGACCTAGGAGTTAGAATCTGAAATGAAATCAAGGTATCCCCACCTCTTCGACATACCAAGTATGTACCCTAATTTCAAGGGTGAAATTTCATAAGAAGGGGAGGTTGTAAGACCCTAACTTTTATGAATAAAGATGAATTTTTCTATAAATATCATTTTTGAATATTACGGTATGGATTTAATATAATGTTATAGTTGTGGGTAATATTTATAAATTTTGCAAAGTATGCAAGTTGTCATAAAATATTTGATTGGTCGGGGAATATTCGTTTTAGCAGGGAATATTCGTACGACGACACAATCATTGGTGGACCCCACAGCGAAATTATTGTCGGACTGAGAAAACGATAAAAATATCTTTTTATAAAAATAACGCCGAAGTTTTACCGTTAACTGTTAAAATACCCGGTGTTAAAAGTACAGTAATACGCGTGGTTGCATAGTAGCACACGGTATTGATTATTGATGCTTACGTAAGAAGTCACTCAGTTTTGTTCAATTATTGCTACAGTAATTGCTGCATAGTATCTCACGTTATTTGATTCAATTATTGTCGATATTTTATATATTATTAAATCAATAATTGAGATGATATAGCTATTCACATTATTATTTACAATATTGACGATGCCTAGAAAGTTCTGTCAAGGAGAGGTTTGGTCACCTAATTGCGAGCCAATAAGAAGAAATCCTTATTGCAAAGCCCCATCTTTCTTGGGAATGATCTGGTTGTTAAATATTGCAAATAATAATAATGATGAATAAATGTTGTTAAAAATATTGAAGGAATTTTTATGAAGTATTTGTTGTAAATATTGGCGTATTATTTGGACTCCCATTTACCCATTTTTTAAAATAATCGGTAAAAATTTATTCTTTATAATAAAAGTGGGGGCCACATGTGGGGGCCACTTGTGGAAGAAATGATTTTGGAAATGGGGGGGGAAGAGTATACGTATAGGGGAGGGAAGATATATATATATATATATATATATATATATATATATATATATATATATATATATATATATATATGAGTATGGTGGTGGGAGAAAAGGATAGGTGAAAGTGATAGGTGTAAGATGTGTGTGTGTGTGTGTGTATGAGTGGGATGGTGGAAAAGAGTGAAAGTGATGTGTGTAAGAGTGTGAGTGGTGATGGTTGTATTTAGTTTTGTTTTGTATTAAAAATCAGTCCGTGGCTTTACATAATACATCCGTGAATTCTCAAATTTCTTCCGCGAAATTTTCAGTTGTGCTCCCATGATCAAACAGTATCCCTTTCATTCTCCTATAAATATGATGCTTAGCGAGAATTGAAAATCACACCAGAATCAGATAATTCTTCTTCTATAATCTTGAGCGTATTTCTTTAGAGTTTAAGGAAGCTTTAAGCGTAGAAAACAGTTCAAGTTTTTTTCAAGAATATCTCCGCTATACTAGTTGGAATACTCTCCTTTTTAAGGTAAGAGATATTATTTTTGTTCAGTATTCGTAAGAAATAATATTTTCTTCCATACTCTGTAGTATGTAAGTAATATTATTTCGTTTCAGATTCAGAATTTTACATTCATTTTGTTAAGTTTTGGCTTCTATACTCTATGAAATTAGTAGAATATCCTTGATATTTGCGCTTCATCCAGTATCTTTTCATAGGAATATTATTCTGAGTATTCTTGATAAGTTTTAACTTTTTCATGCCGGAGTATTATTCACGGGGTACTATTTCCTAAATACTATTCACTCGATTACTATTCACCTGAGATACTATTCATGACAAAAATTAATTTCTTTTCTGTCCAAATTATTTTTGATATAATATTATTCTTAAATTTTACTCCACAAAGCAGTATCAAGTTGACAATTTGGATGTTTTTGAATATGGATAAATTAAATTATAAATCTTTAAAAATTTATCATTTGCTTTCTCTTAATTGAATTATTATATCATTGTCATCATCCTCATGCTTATATTATAATAAAAGTCATATGTGGCCCGTAGTGCATAGATGGGCTTGGTATGATTATGACCAGGGATTATTCGGTATAATCATGACCGTAATGTTACAAATGATGTGGTAAGAGTCCTCATTGGCCCGTAGTGCATTGATGAACAGTTGTTGGCATGATCATGACCATTGATGAAAACACGAATATCCTTGGTCCGTAGTGCATGGATAATTTGTGGTCGTGATACTAATGAATATCATTGGCCGTAGTGCAGGGGTGATTCAATGATGTGGATTATTTATTAAGCTGAGTCTCAGCGATAAAATTGATGATAAATTCTTTTAAATCATAGAAGATAGTAGATATCATGCTCTACTTGACTCTTCTAATGAATTGTTTGGTCCGCTGCAGTTAAACTTGATGTCTATTGTATTTTATCAATTTAACACTGTTGAAGGCTAACGATAATTTATTATGCATTATCTTAGTCATAATATTTCTTACTGGGCTAGTTGAGCTCACCCTTTTCTTTCATTGTTCTCTTCAGGAAATGAGAATATAGCTGGGACTAGTAGGGGAACAGAGCGACGGTCCAGATGTTGCATTAGTAGTCCTCACTATTCTGTGAAATAGTGTAATAATAAATGTAATGAGGACTTATTTTAAGTTTGAATACTGTCTAGACGACAATATTTGTAATAAAACTCACAGCTCATATTGTATATTTAAGTTTGTATTTGTATTCTGTACCATGTATTTGGCGACTCAGAATAGGTGATGTATACCTATTTTGGGGGGCGTCACATAGTACATCACTTAAATTAATAAATTAAATTAAAACCATATTATAATAAATCCTTTAATCCTTATCAACACTATAATTTAATTATTAAATTAAATTAGAATATTACCACATAATAATTAATTCATCACTCTTTTATTTTAATTAACTTCAAAATACCAAATTACTAATTATCAACTTAATTAACATATTACACTCAATAAAGTTAATTTTTCACAACTTATGAATTATTTATTTAATTAATAATCAATTAAATTAAACAAATATTTATTTAACAATAAACACATCCACTAAAATATTTATTTAATTCAATAAATATTTAAAATTTCACATAAATTTCTGGATTGTTACAGAGATAACCCTGGAAGTTATATCAGTTTTCAACCCCAAAGATAACCCCGGGAGATCCAGTTTCAACCTCGGAGATAACCCTAAGGGATCCAGTTCAAGTTCCGGAGATAACCCTGAAAAAGTCAGTTTTAACCCCGGAGACGACCTCAAGAAATACAGTACACACCCCGGAGATAACCCTGGGAGGTCCAACCAACCTCAGAGATAACCCTGATGATATTCAGGATCAACATCAGCCTAATCTCAGAGATAACCCTGAGAAACGACTGCTACAACTGCGCCAAAACCGGACATAACCTCGGTAGGGGAAAAATCATCATTTTGCCACCTCAACATCACATCCATGTCGTCTCACATCAGTTCAGCTCAAACTGCGTACAAGGATGTCCCACAAGAACCACAACTTAAATCCCGAGTGACAACTGCACAAGACAGCACAACAGATATACGTTGAAGACTTGGAGATCTGGTCATGAACCCATCTTCTCAGCTTCTTACAACCTCTAATCCCATGTCATTGTGTAGCTCTCGATAATAACTTACTGAAAAGGTACATCACACCTTTATCGGATACACAGATTGAAAGTTATGAAGGTTCGAGCGGACAACGCGTATCCCGAGCGCACGTACTTTGAGCCGATGGGACCCGCAAGCCCTGGGATAGCCCGGGCAGCCACAGATAGACCCACGACTACTGCGGGTTGACCCGCAACCATCTGGTCTTTAAATATGAGATCTTGGCAGCTTATTTGAAAAAAAAAAGAAACGAGAGAAAACTCTATCCATTTCAGCTTGTAACCCCTGCTAGAGTTCTCTAAACTGAGTGATTCTCCTTTCTAAAAATTTGTAAGCTCGTGTTCTGTAACATACTGAAGTTTAACCGGTGGAAACAGAGTTTTCAGGCCTCAAAAGCTATCTGAAGTCTTCTTGGCAGCCCACTGTAAGATATTTCATATTTTTAAGCTTTCTATCACTTCTGTATCTATATATATATACTAATATTGAGAGTCTCTTCGAGTGGGTATGCCCAGATCGTTGATCCGTGACTTTTTATAACTTATATATATATATATATATATATATATATATATATATATATATATGCGTTTCTGTCTGGCCTGGAGTTTACTTCGTGGCTTTCTACTGCTTATATATATATAAATATATATTTACATTTCAAAGTCCTACATGGAGTTTATTTTGTGGCAGTTAATCGTCTATATATATATACCTATATTTATTTACTATTTTTATATAAATATCTACTTTAACTGCTTTCATAATGTAAGTACTTAACCTTCCAGTCTGTGGGCTAGATTTGCCTAAATCTGGCTACTTCTAACTTTGACCGGTTCAAAAGTGACTAAACTGGAACCGTTGAAGCTAGAATGGTTTAGATTTATTTAAATCTAGTTCTTTTTCTAGATTTTGCACATATTACTCTTTCATGTGAGTCTAGGAATCATGTGATCGAAGATTCAGCCTCTGAATCTAGATTCGGTTCCCACAATGGACATTTCTCAGCTACAATCAGATTGTAAATTATCTGCGATGTCTGGATATCCTTAGATGGCTCTCATGCCCACAAGGAGTTCGATATTGGTATGTATCTTATTTTCTCGAAGATGCCTCGCATCTCAAAAATAAAAGCAATCAAGCCGAATACATAATAAAATGAAAGTATCAAATGTATCAATTACTATTGAGCATAAGGATTTGAAAACCTATTTTTCAAAACATCACTGCTATATCTTGTTAAAATTAAACTTTTATATACTAGTCAAACCCTTTGTATATAAGTGCAAACGAGGCATATCACTACTTCTAGATAATCGCACATAGGCCCAACACACACACACACACAAACAGATAAAAAGTTAATTGAAAAGTGGCGGTAACTGTGTTTTCATGGAAGTCGGGGGGTGCCTAACACCTTCCCTCCGCTTAATCAAGCTCCCGAACCTAATGAATCTTAGTTTTCAAGACCAGTTAAATAGTGTCCAACCATTGGGTCTTTGTGAAAACCTTTTCAAAATCGGTTGAGTTGGTACAACCATTTCAAATCTACCAACTGGTGACTCTATGTCAAATCCTCGACATTTTCATGTCAGACCTTTTCAAACTTGTTTTTTTAGACAAAACTCATCCAAAATGAAAACACCAAAAGACAAGCACAGAAAGTGACACAAATAAATCCCGACGTCGACAGGTGGAGACTTTGTTGGGGACTCCAGTAAGAGGGCTTAAGCCGCTATTCAAACTTTTCAAAACCTTTTATCTGTTTATGTGCGAATACTGCATTTACATTGAATGGATGTGTAGTAATGCTTTATTTACTGCACTTTACTGCTTCACACCATATCTGCCTGTGATATTAGTGCTTCGCATATGTCATCATTTCCATACGGTGAGACGCGATGTATGTTTTGTGATTCCTCCATCAAGAGGCAAACATGTCGATATTTGATTACTGGACTCAAGGGAGACTAATCCTGCGAGGCTCAGGAAAGGCACCACCTAGATTCGCTCCAGTTGAAAGATCGAATTAACTTCCCATCTGGTAAATTGCAATGATATGGGGACCTTCATGCCGAAAAGTCGCAAGAATAGGCTAAGATAGGTTAGCCTCTGATAAACCAAATGCGAAGGGAAGTCTCTTCACACCTTCCTCTTTCAATTACCTATAATTTTAATTCTATGTAAATGTCAATGTAATGGACAATATAAAGGAATATGTAAATATGCATTCCTTTTTCATATCAAGACCTCTCATGCTATCCTATCATCAAAACGACTGACATCCATTTTGTAGGAGAACATTAAAACACTCCTAAAAACGGACACATTGCATAACATGTAACATCTCCACATTTTTATAGACTACACTACGTAGTCTTTTTGTAGGGAAACGATTAGTCCCGTTACCCATTCAAAGTCCAAAAAGGCACTAAACCCACCGTCAGAAATGGCTACAAGTGCCCAGTCTGATCCGACTCCTATTTCTCGCGAGGAGTTCGAAGGATTGAGGAATCAAATAACAGAGTTGACTGTTCTTCTGAAAAAACTAAACAAATCAACTCAGGGTCCACAAATACCCATCCAAACTGAATCCTCTACATAAGGAGGAATCCAGGGTTCGGATAGAGAAGTCCCAGTACCTGAGTCTCAGACTGAGAAGTCCAACAAAACCCCTGAAATCACCCATATTAAAGAAGATCAAGACACCGGTGATATTTCGAAGAAGGTTCAACAAATGAAAGAGACCATTTGGTCCATCAAAGGGACTGGAATGCACGGAAGCATTATCTACTCAGACCTTTGCATCTTCCTCGGGTTCATTATCCGAAAAAATTTAAGGCTCCCAATTTTGAGAAATATGATGGATTGGGAGATCCCTACACTCACATAAAAGTGTTCATTGGAGAACTCAAATCCTATGCCGAGGATGAAATGCTGAGGATGCAATTATTTCAAAAAAAGTCTAACTGGAGAACTTAGAGCATGGTACACCAGATTGGATAACTCCAAAATCTATAGCTGGGAGGAATTAGCCCATGCTTTCCTTAATCAATACAACTTTCAAACTCAGATGGCTCCAGACAGGTATCAGATTACCAAAGTCAAGAAACAAGTCAATGAGTTATTTAGATAGTATACCCGAAGATGGAGGCGTCTGGCTGCTTAAGTAATCTCATCCATGACAGAGACTGAGATGGTGATGACCTTCATAGATATTCAAGAAGTTCTATTTTATGAAAGGGTCCTAGCCGGTATAGGAAAACCATTCTCAAAAATGATTAAGCACGGAAAAATGGCAGAGATGGGGTTAAAATTTAGGAAGATTCAAGACCTCGCCGCTTTAAAAGCCGTAACTGAGCATATCCAATCTGGAAGTTATGAGAACAACCCCTGGAGGGTCCATATGAAGAAAGAAGAGGATGTCTCCTTGATACAACAAGGGCAAACTCAAAAAGGCAATCAAAACTTGCCTATTCAAAGGAGAAATTATTCCCCCCTTCAAGCACAATCCTCAAATCCTCCCTTGCCAAAGAGTGGAGAAGTCAAACGTTTAAGAGTGTTCACACCCTTAGGGGACTCATTGGAAAGACATTTTCAAACTTCTAACAGCTCAGAAGAAAATCACTCATCTTCTTCTACCAGCCAATCCAAGTGTAAAGGGCTTCAATACAAGCAAGAAGTGTGCTTACCATTCTGGAGCTCCAGGCCACAACACCCAAGATTATTGGGACCTCAAGCACAAGATCTATGAGAGCCCCAAATCCGGGTCCGAAATCTTCGCAGATCCGGTACAATCAATTCTATAACTATTGCGAAAGATATAAACATAAATTGTTTATACATTACATTTACACACTATTCCCCAAGGTCGAGTAACATTAACTTATACACAATTCATAAACTATCTAACATATAATGTTACTATCATACAATACTATTACAATTTAGCTGCACATATAATCCCAAGCTGAACTTGGCTTTATCCTTTCCTGTATCCGAATGTATTCGCCTTATCTACAATGTTTATCATGATATAGCAAGGGTGAGCAATAAGTTTGTCCATCAAGTTTAAGTTCAATAAATTAAAAATATATCATGATAGAAAGAATTGAACAATAAGCTGGCTAAAGTTCTATAATATAATTGTGAACTAGCATGAACAAACTATCATAGCTTAATGAACATTGAAAGTGAACATATCAATTATATCTGAACCTAATGGTAATGGAGGTGATCAGACTTTCATACCCGATGAATACATGCAATATGCACTGAATACTATTCAACAATTCATAGACATGGAAATCAGTAATGATTTACCATATGTATATTTGAATGAAACAACTCAGAGTTGAGTTAAGAAAAACTTGCATGTTCCGATGTTTACCGTTACGCATTCTATTTAGCTTTGTCTGAACCTAATATATAAATAATATAGATATACAAATTAGAATAATATCCTCACAATTATAAACTAACCTAAACACATAGCACATAACCCTATTAGTCCATAAACTACTTAAGACTCGGTATCAAGTCAAACTATTTCAGTCTGAGTTGAAACCAACACAATTATGACATTCCGACGTCCTAGTCGGACAATTCTCAAGTCTAAGTTCAATTAAACTCTGCCTAAACGCTTAACAATTATCTTAGATAATTTTATTATCAGTCAAAATAATTTTCATAAGCTCATAATAATTTTCAGATAATTATTACCATTTATCATGAATTTTCAATCATTAATACCGTATTTATCTAATTTAAATATCATATAATCCCATTATCATTAATATTTATTTAATATTAAATATTAATAAAAATCATACCATAATATTATAATATATTTATAATATCACAAAGTATTTCTAATACTTTAAAATCATATTTATATAATTTTTAAACAGTTAAATTTATTATCCGATAATTGCTATAAATATTAAAATATTAATATTTTCATGACAAAATATCAAATGTTATATTTTATAACTTAAAATATTTTTATAACACTTAAATCATTTTTATATGATTTTTAAATTATTAATTCTATTTTTTCATAATTTATTTAATATATTTATTAAATAAACTAATTATCATTAATATTAATTAATTAATAAAATTGATCACAAAATATCAAAAGTCATTAAAAATAATTTAAAATATTTTCTTATACCATAATATAATTTTTTATGATTTTTCAAGTATTAAAATTATTTTTAAATAATTTATTTAATATTATAATTAAATAAATTAAATACCATTAATATTCCAAAAAATATTAAATATTTATGAAATATATTCACAATTATTAAAAACTCATTTTTAGGCTTTAAAATAATTTTTAGTAATTTAATATGAATTTTTAATAATTAAAAACTATTTTTTTCTATTTATTTAATAAAAATAATAATTTCAAAAATTATTTGTCGCTAAAGGGGCTTGAGGCGACGAAACCGTGGCTAAAGATGTTCTTGGGCCAAACACAGAAATGCATAGGCAGTTAACCGGGTGCTATATTTGACCAACATTTAATCCTAGTTCTTGTTATGTTCTGGGCTGGCTAAAGTGTTTAGATTGTAGTATAAGTGTAATACTACAATTATCAATCAATTTCATGGCCATCGAACAACCTACCAGAGAGATCTAAGCCTCCAAAAAGTCTGACAAAGCCGTTCTTCATTTCTGGATTTTCTAGAAAATGAAGAACAGTCGAAGGTGCTATATTCAGATCCTTATAACTTGTACTACAAGTCTGATTTATGTGATTTAAAGATTCACACATAAAGTAGAGTTGTCAAAGAACAACTCTATATCATCAGATTATCATAACATCAACACAATTAAGAGATCAAGGCCGGTCAAACTCTGACAGAAAACACGTTCTTGAAGATTCTGGATTTTCCAAAATCTTCAACCGGGTAGTCGGTCAACCTATGTTTGACCACAAATATCTTCGATTCTATTGTTAATCTAGACGATCTAATAGCATGCATTTGTAGTTCATACACCAGTCTACAACATCAAACCAACAACATGACCTAAAACATAAAACACAAGCAAGATCAAGGCCTGCAAAAACGCTGTCAGAATTTTCTGGGCAAAACTCGGCTGCCCAAAAACTGATTTCGTAAACGGTCAACGCAGTTTGACTACTTATAACTTTCAATCTACACATGATTTGGGCTTGATTCAAGTTTTAGATCAAAGCCCTTAACACATACTACAACTACAAACCTTTAAAACACAAAAACAAATAACATGCAATGATCTGTGAGCCATGTCATTCGGCTGTCAGGCCATGTTTTAGGGTTCATAGTCAGTTTTCAAAAAAACATGATTTCGTGCATATAGATGTTATGAATCCATGATCCAACAAACCAGATCACTACTTAACACCCTTTGACACATTTCTAACCAACAACTAACAACATCAAACATCAAATCATAAAATTTTAAGATTTAGGATTTTTACCACTTTGATGCTTTAATCTAGAATTTGATCATCATGATCTGTTCTTAGCTTGCTTGTGATCATTCTAGGGGCTGATATACTTCATATTTTTTGTGGGTCTAGAGAGAGTGTGGGTTGAGAGTTTATCACAAAATGAAGCTTTTTTTCTTGGTTTTCAACGTGTAAAAAACGTTGTAGGTCTTACAGAAACGTCGTGATTAAGAGTGTCATCTATTTCACACCTTTATACAACGTTTTTAAAACGTTGTAATTCGACACATTACACAATTTTTTTTTAAAAAAAACGTATATTTATTTTCCATAAATTCTTGGATGCTTGAAAACGTTGTAGATTGTATGATTCCACAACGTTTTCTGGCATAAAATGTTGTGGTTTAATACATCAGACAACGTTTAAACACATTTATACAACGTACGTTTAGAAGGTGTCATCTATTTAAAGCCAAAATGTATCAAACATTCAAAATATATCAATTACAAATAATATTATTATCCATACATCTCAAATTCAAAATATACCAATTACAAATAATATTAATACCATACAATAGGTTTACATCCCAATAATAAGTATTCATACATCTCAAATTCACTTTTCAATATAATTACTACTATATTGAATTGTGAATTTGACTACATCCACAAAATATACCAAACTATCCATAAAATTAAACTACAAAATTATAAGAGTAGCAGCAAACTTGTCCTGCCAGTCTTGCTCCATGACACACGGAATTCACCTTGTCAAAATAAATTACACTCATTCTCTGGGAAGGATGTCTGAGAAAGAGAAATCATGGAAGGGAGGACCTGCAAAGGAGGATAATAAGTTGAAACTGGTTCCAGATTAGTTCAAACAATGGAAACTACAATATAGGTTTAGCTGAACACCAATATTGAGTCAAAGAACCAATTGAAACAAAAAATTATTTCAGAAACTATACATTCATTGGTTTAAAGAAATAACACTCTCTTCCCATCTCTCTCACCCACCCACCCCTTATTCATTTACAGAATAGCAAGGGAAAAGAGTAAGGAATGAAATACAGAAAATAATGCAAAACGTGCAAATGAAGAGCTTCTTCATTTCAATTCCAGGACTGCACAGATTACAATAAACAAAGTACTCATCCTCCTACCAGTAAAAGGTAAAAAACAGCAAAAATAATGAAACTTCACCTTGAATATTGAGATCCACTATACAAATAGAGCCTGAATCGGTGAATCCTCCTGAGTGCACGCGTACGGTTGGACCAGCTAGAAAGGATGTCCCTGAATCCACAATTGCAGCACATCCACCCTCACACGGATAAAAATTTACCATAGACATTTACCAGATCTGGAAAACTAAAGGGGGAAAAAAAGGGAATTGACCAGCTATATCTAAACATCATATCCATTGACACTAAAAATCTGTTAGTCATAGAGAGAAGGATGACTTACCAAACACAGGGCTCCATGTCTGATTGATAACATCTAAACAAACAGATCCTGACCTGAAACTCAAACAAAATAAAAAAAATAAGAAAAGCATTATGAACCGAGTGTGTATTATATGAGTTATAAGGTAACTAATGCAGATAGTACCACCACTAAAACAAGTTAAATTACTGCTCAATTTCATCCATCCACTCACATTTCATCAACATTTGGATGGTAAATCTTGTTGACAAAGCCAATAGAAGGAGATTTATACGGATAAGCATCCGGCAGCTCCACACTTACCCTCCACACACCTCCATGATAAGGACCTGCCATATCAAATTGGAAAGAAAAAAAAAACCTTAGTTCATCATTCTACCAATACAACAAACTACTTTATCCTCATAAAGGAAATTCAGTGAACAACATTCTGGCAGCTCACTCACAAAGAATATATAACTTAAAATTACACTTATCACTTGATCCTAAATACAGATTAGCTAAAACGAATTCAAAGCACTTAACTTTTTAAATATTTTTTGACAAATGATTCAATGAAATCCCCATAACTAAAACCCAAAACCAGATTAACCAGAAATTGGAAATTAACCTCCTGTTTCAGAGGTAAGAGAAGTAAAATAACAGCTACCATGATTTCAGCTAAATCAAGGGGTAAAGTAAAAATGTCAAAAATTTATCAAATACCCAGAAACATCTTAAAATAGATACACATAGCAGCAGAGAGATGAAAGATACGTACTACTTAAAATAAATACCCTTCATTTTCTCGGCAATTTCTTGCCTCTTCTTCACAGCTACAGAAAAAAAAAATAGTTATCCAGAAACATTAGTCTGAACCTTAAGCAGGAGAAAAGAAAGATAACAACTACTGAATGGAAACAAAACAAACCCATATTGGAAATATCCTCCATCCTCTTTGATGTCTCACTGCAAATCTCTGGAATGCAGGGCTGAGCAACCATCAAAAAATAAAATAAAAAACGAATTAGTAACCTTTTAACCTTTTATTGCCTATGAAGCAAGGGCACTTCTGGGAAATCAAAGAGTCTGCAAACATAACCTCCTATTAAGGAAATCAATTACAACACAGATACCAATAGATAAAATTCTCTACTTTTTTTGTTTTAACCAACTGCTCTACATATATAATTCTTAATCATGCATCAAACTGAAAAAAAATACTCGAGTAAAGGCGAATCAAACAACAATTCAAGTGAATTCAGCAAAATGAGCAAAAGCAATCACCATCAAACTGAAAATATACTCAATTAAAGGCAAATCCAACAACCATTCAAGGTAAATTCAGCAACAATATGAGCAAAAGTTCATCATAAGTAAAATAATTAAGAATACTTACGATCCGTGCTATTAAGAAAAAATAAAACAAAAAATCAATAAAACAAAAGAAACCGAGTGATATTAAAAAGGTTTCCAGATCCGTGAAGAAGAACAGAAAGAAGAGAAAAACTTTACCTGATTACAAGGGTTTCAGTTTCTCGCCGGGGATCTCTGCCTCCTCCTTTGGCTCTATCAATGTCCGAGCACCACTGGGAACGGAGGTAATCTGCGGCAAAGGTTTGATCAGTAGCCGCCTCATCCAAGAACCCCGCCTCCCTACACCGCCTCCAATCCTCCACAACCTCTGTATCCAAATCTGCTACCCCCACCTCTGTCTCAGTCTCAGACAAAAATGCTCGCGGCGGCGGCGGCGGAGGAGGATCATCGACAAAGGCCACCGCTTTGCCCTTACCCGCGGTTCTAGGTTTTGCAACAGCACTAGTCGGACCTTCGGTCCGCGGCGTAATCGTCAGACTAGACCATGCCTTTCTCTGTGGTGTAAACATTTTGAAATTCTAGGAATTCCAAAATACATAAACGAGACAAAGGGTAAGCCTGATACAAAAATTCATGCGATTGTTCTTGAAACCCAAACAAAAACCCTAAATTATACCTGGGAATTGAAGATGAGACGGTTAACGAATTTGTTTAAAAATTCCGGTTAGTGGGAGGTTGAAGCCTAACGGAACAAAATAAAACTATCAGAACAAAAAAAATGAAATGGTTAGACCTGGCAAACGGGCCCACCCGCCAAAACCCGGGCTTTGGGACACTGTTTTTAAGCTCATGAAAACTCGGGTCTTTTTGGTCCGGCCCGTTTTTGGCCAGGCTCGCGGGCGCCCGGCCCGCCTACCAACAATTATTATTTTTTTTAAAAAAAATAAAATGTTAGGTTGTGAGGCTTGAACACAAGACTTGTAAGTAAATAAATAAGAGTTCAAACCAACTGAACTACAACAACTATTTATTTTTAATGTAATCTTCAATATATTTTAACTATAATTAAAAATTAATTAATAATACTAATTTATAATACTATTACACTTTTAATTAATTGAGATATGTAGTTAATGTATGTAATTAATTAATCGTGTTTGTTTGTATTATTGTTTATTATTAATTATTTTATTATTTTTAATATTTATTATTATTATTTTTGGTGTAACAAAGAGTTTGCAAAAAAAAAAAAAAAATTAATGGCCGAAGCCCGCGGGCTGGCCATTTTCAGCCCACCAAAACCCGGGCCTTTTTGGCCCGGCCGGCCCGTTTGCTAGGTATAGAAATGGTGTTGGCACGAACTACACGAAATTGTGTAAATGGTGTAAAAGGGTTTTTAATTTCAAAATTTCACTTAAGCACCGTTTATTTTAAGCTCCATGTTTTTGACATAGATAATATTTTTTTATTATAAAAAACGTTATCTATTTAAAAATAAAAATTGCCCTTATAAATAGATATCGTTTTTTCATATATATATACAACGTTTTGTTAAAAAAACGTTGTGAAAAAAATACCACGACGTTTTTTATAGAAACATTGTTGTTTAAGTGTTGTCTATTTACTGTTTTTGTACTGGTGAATGTATATGGCTGATTATCAGTGAGTAGATTATCAGTGAAGATATGGGCAAGAGTTTAGTCAACGATCCATTAGAAACAACTTTAATGGGGGATGAAGAGTTCGACGACCCAGAATTTGTGGATGACCTACAGATGTTAGATTCGTTGCCACGCGTTAGCCGATTCAGAGCACCATTTGAACCTTTGAACACGAAGACAGCCACAAAAAAATTGAAACCGCCATTGGAGGAGCCACCAACTTTGGAACTTAAGTCACTCCCCAAACACCTCAGGTATGCGTATTTAGACAATTCAAATTACTTACATATTATTTCTGCTGCATTTAACGATTTACAGGAAGAAAAATTGCTAAGGGTGCTTAGGGAACATAAAGCAGCGATCGGATGGACAATAGCTAATATAAAGGGAATCAGCCCTTCGTTTTGAATGCACAAGATTCTGATGGAAGATGATGCAAAACCGACGGTGGAGCAACAACGTCGACTTATGAAGGAAGTTGTGAAGAAGGAAATTTTGAAATTGTTGGATGCCGGTATCATATACCCGATTTCTGACAGTAAGTGGGTTAGTCTGGTCCAGTGTGTGCCGAAAAAAGGAGGAATGACTATGGTACAGAATGAGGATAACGAGTTAATACCGACAAGAACAGTGACAGGTTGGAGGGTTTGCAGGGATTATAGGAAGTTGAGTAAGGCAACCCGAAAAGATTATTTTCCGCTGCCCTTTATCGATCAAATGTTGGACAAATTGGCGGGACATAAGTACTACTGTTTATTGGATGGATACTCGGGCTATAACTAGATCGTCATCGCTCTTGAGGATCAAAAGAAGACTACATTTACGTGCCCGTACAGCACATTCACATTCAGGAGAATGTCATTCGGGTTATGCAATGCACCTGCGACCTTCCAACGATATATGATGGCCATTTTCTCAGACATGGTAGAGAAAAATGTTGAAGTCTTCATGGACGACTTTTCTGTCTATGGGGAATACTTTGATACTTGCCTAGGGAATTTGGTAATGGTGTTACAGCGATGCAAGGATACGAACCTCGTACTTAACTAGGAAAAATGCCACTTCACGGTTGAGGAAGGCATAATTTTGGGCCACAAGGTATTGGCTCAAGGATTGGAGGTTGACAAAGCGAAGCTGGAAATAATCGAGAAACTGCCCCCACCAAGCTCAGTTAAGGGTATTAGAAGTTTTCTGGGACATGCTGGGTTCTACAGGAGATTCATAAAGGACTTCTCTAAAATTAAAAAACCTTTGTGCAGTCTTTTAGAGAAGGATGTTGTTTTCAGTTTTGACGACAATTGTAAGTCAGCTTTTGAGTTGTTAAAGAAGAAGTTGACTACAGCCCCCGTGATCGTCACACTCGATTAGAATATGCCTTTCGAGCTGATGTGTAATGTAAGCGACTATGCGGTTGGGGCTGTTTTGGGTCAACGCCGAGAGAAGGTGTTTCACACCATATATTATGCTAGCAAAACGCTCACGGAGACTCAAATGAACTATACAACTAATAAAAATGAATTGCTTGCAGTGGTGTATGCGTTTGACAAATTCAGGGAATACTTGATCGGAACTAAGGTGATAGTATACACGGATCATTCGGCTATTCGGTATCTAATTGCGAAAAAAGATGCTAAACCACGCCTTATCCGATGGATTCTTCTTCTTCAAGAGTTTGATCTAAAAATAAAGGATAGAAAGGGGATGGAGAATCAAGTCGCCGATCACTTGTCTAGGCTGGAAAATCAAGGGAAATTGAAAAAGGAGAAGTATGAAATCAACGAATCATTCCCGGATGAGCAATTGTTTGGGATAAATGCAGAATTTCCTTGGTACGCGGATTATGCGAATTATCTAGTGAGCAATGTTCTTCCACTTGATCTCACAAGACAACAAAAAAAGAAGTTTCTTCATGACATAAAATGGTACATGTGGGACGAACCTTATTTATTCAAGCAGTGCGCCGACAAAATGATTAGAAGGTGCGTGCCCTACAGTGAAGTGAATAACATACTGCACGAGTGTCATTCATCTGCATATGGCGGTCATTATGGTAGTGAAAGGACAGCAGCAAAGGTGCTATAATCTGGGTTCTATTGGCCTACACTATTCAAGGACGCCCACCAGTTTGTCAAAACATGTGACAGATGTTAAAGGGTGGGAAACATCTCAAAAAGGAATGAGATGCCTCTACAAACAATTCTTGAAGTTAAAATTTTTGATGTATGGGGCATTGATTTCATGGGGCCATTCCTTTCGTCACTTAACAATCAGTACATTCTACTCGTAGTGGATTACGTATCAAAGTGGGTTGAAGCGGCAGCACTCCCATCTAATGATGCCAAGGTGGTTCTTAAATTCCTACAAAAGATCATTTTCATGAGGTTCCGCACGCCAAGAGCAATTATAAGCGACAAAGGTAGTCACTTTTGTAACAAATCATTTACAGCTTTATTGGCAAGGTATGGGGTCAACCACAAGGTAGCTATGACTTATCATCCCCAAACCAGTGGGCAGGCTGAGGTGTCGAATAGGGAAGTCAAGAAAATCTTGGAAAAAGTGGTGAACCCAAATCGTAAGGATTGGTCACTCTGGTTGGATGATGCATTATGGGCATATCCGACTGCGTATAAGACACCGATTGGGATATCACCATATCAACTACTGTACGGAAAGGCTTGTCACTTACCAGTCGAACTACATCATAAGGCTTATTGGGCGATTCAAAAACTCAATTTCGATCAAGCAGCTGTAGGGGAAAAGCGATTACTGCAAATAAATGAGCTCGACGAATTTCGCCTTCAAGCCTACGAGAACTCCAAGATATATAAGGAAAAGGTCAAGAAATGGCATGACCAAAAAATTATGCATTGAACATTCGAACCGGGGCAATCAGTCCTTCTGTTCAACTCACGGCTGAGATTGTTCCCAGGAAAGCTTAAGTCCAGATGGTCAGGACCATTCTCCATAAAAAGGGTTTTCCCACATGGCGCCATCGAACTCTATAGTCGAAATCAATTAGAGACGTTCAAGGTCAATGGTCAATGGATAAATCATTACTAGGGTGGCGATTCAAACTGGGATGTTGTCAACATTACCCTAGCCGATGCACAGTGATACAAGAGGCACCGTCAGGCTTACGACGTTAAAACTAGCGCTAATTGGGAGGCAACCCAATCTTACGTTTAATTTACGTATTTTCATTCATAATTGTTAGGATATAGTTTTTATTAAGTTATTAGATAGGTATTATCTAATTAAAGTCTTGTTAATCTCTCCACAATGCTCTATTTTATCAATAATCCACTAATTCTTTTGTTTCATGTATTTTAGGATGGGAAAAGGAACATTGTGTAGCTTAGCATGAAGCAAAGATGAGAAACAGAGGAGTTTAGCAGAAGGCATACCCGCCGGGGCGGGCCCAAAATGAACTACACCCCCCGTCGGGGCGGGGGTCTCTCAACATCAACTAACAGGGGACTAGCCCGCCGGGGCGGGCTGTTTTGGCCGTGTACCCCCCGCCGGGGCAGGGGTCCTTGAATCTGGGCTCTAAAAGTCGACAGTTACACATGATTATCCTTCTTCTTCCCAACTATACACCACACCCCACTTCCGTATTCTAATCTCCTTATTCCTCCATAACAATTACAACTTCCACCCATTACACCCACTTCACCACTACTACATTACTCCACGATTCCCACTACTCTATTACTTCCATTACTCTAACCCACTACCACATAACTCCCCACCGCAATCTCTATCTATTCACACTTTCTTAACATACTTTCCTCATAACCTTTCAATTACATATAACAAAGCCACAAATTAGGGTTCCTATTTGGAGAATTAAGCTTGTACCTTCAAGTGAGCAACACTACTACAAATTCTTCATCTTTTCCTTCCATATTTACCACAATAATTGACAAGTTTGGGGGAAGGAACTTCAGTGCACACCAAGTGTTCGAGAATTTGTGTGATACAAGTGTGAGGGGAAGGTAGTGTGTTGACAGTGAGTTCAAACATTCGAATTCGATGGCGTCTCAACCAACATCCAAACGACAACGGGGAAAAAGTTCAAGGCCAACCCCACCATCCCGTACATTTGACTGCTGTAAGTTTAAAAGTGTCGTCGCCGCCGACCGGTACTACTACATGGTCATAAAGGCACTTACACCGGAGCGGGGGTTGGCACCGAACGCTCACAACGGCGAAATGATGCAACAGATTTATCAGAAAGGGTGGACCAAGTTCACTGAGGAGCTCGAGGCTGCCGCAGTCAACGTGGTCAAAGAGTTCTATGCTAACGCTGAGGACAAGGCACCTTTCAATGCATTTGTGCGGGGTCGTTTGGTCCCATTCAGTGCTGATGCCATCAACACATATTATCAATTGCGGGTGCCTAGATAGTGTCAGCATGCTCACTTGAGGGATTTCGACCCTGACTATGAGGAGGTCCTCAAAGAAAAGACTAAGCCGGGAACAACGTGGATAAAGGGTCGAAAAGGAGGCACGGTGTTTCATAGCAAGGATCTGAGCTGGTATGTGAAGATTTGGTATACTTTCTTGTGTGCGAAACTGCTTCCATCCACGCATACTTCAGATGTCACCAAGGAGAAGGCACTACTCCTATTTGCAATTGTGCAAGACTTCATCATCGACGTCGGAGCAATAATCAATTTTTCTATTCGCCGATGCCTACGAGGTAATTTTTTGGGCGGCTTGCCACACCCATCCCTCATTTGTGTGTTGTGTCACCAAGCAGGAGTTCGATGGTCTGATGATGAACCAACCCTAATGCCGATGTAGCTGCTAGAATTGAGAATGATAGCACGGTATTCAGTGTGGGCCGGAGGTGAATCACATCCCCGAGGTTTAGGTTTTGTATTTCCATCAGCTTCGGAGGAAGAAGCTGACGCTGAAGATACCTTGCATGATGACGACGAGACTATGGGAGAACAGGGAACTGAGGCGACACCATCTTCTGATGCCATATCTAGCCCTTAGTTTCTTGATTTTCAACGACAAATGGAGGAGTACAACAAAGCATCAAGAAGGGAGATGAGGCGGCTCGCAGCGAGACAAGACCATATGTTTGATGCAATGAACCTGTCATTCGCATCCCTGAACACAACACTTCAGAGCTTTAGTCCAGCGGCCCCAATGCCACGATTTCCACCAAGTGACTCCGATGAAGAAGAACACCACACACCACCACCCCAGGCTTGAAGAGATTACAGGGAAGTCCCATGTTTTTATCGCTATATCATTACAATGAGGGCGTTGTAACTGTCAAGTTTGGGGGATTTACATTCATGTTTGCATTTCATGTTTGCATATTCATTAAGCTAGGCTTGCATAGTAGTTTGTTATTATTTCTAGGTTGATTAATTGTTGCATATTTATGTATTCATGCATTCGCATAATAGCTTAGTTGCATATTTAGTTTTTATTTATGTACGTTTGCATTCATGTTATGTCTAAAAAAATAAATTTTAGTTTAATATTGTGTTTGCATATGCCTAGCAGTGTTGTATTTCATGTTATTTGTGGGCTAATGATGAGATTGTGAATAAGTTAACCAATACATCATTGATTATTAGAACTGTGATATAATTTCTGTTATGGATCGAATCATGCGTTTCTTTGAAACTGGTATAAAAAAGGTTAGCACGCTAATAACATCTTTGTTGAATGGTCAATTTAAATTGATACATAAATAGTTTCTAAAGGATAATGTTAGGGTAAATGAGAAAACAACAAGGATAGGCAATAAAGGCAAAAATTAGGCAAGAACATAAGTTTGGGGGATTATATGTGGGGTATATGAGCTTTATAAAAAAATGGAAATGAAAAAAAAAGTATATATCGTGACTAGTCTTGTTTCGGGGTATTTGTTACTTGAGCAAGTACGCCCGAGGGGATTGTCTTTACACCTAGCGCCCTAAGATCTTTTATGGTCTGGGAGTTGTTGGTCGAAAGCTCGCTAAGGGGTAGCACTGTTAGCCTAATGGGATGAGACATTGCACAGTCATATATGTATAAAAAAAATGGGAAAAGAGCAAAAAAAAGCCCCCGTGAAAAAAATGAGATAAATGAAGTATAAGTACCCTGCGTGAATCCTTAAATTTGGTATTGCTTGGTTTTAGTTGGAATGTGCCTATTTTTGGAATTTTTAAGTTTGCACTGTATGATTCCTTCTAAGAAATTGATTATGTATTGAATTTGAGTCCGTATCAGTTATCATAGATGTTGAACACACACGCACACTATACCAGTAATGGTGGTTTAAGATTTGAGAATTAATACGAAATTGTGGATTGGTCTTGGTGATTAATATTGTAGAGTTTGCTTGTTTTCTCTGAGGCCGATAAGATAATTTTGATTCTGCGATACTGTTGGATTCGAAATCATATAGGTTAGATCGTATTCATTCCATCTCATTGCATTGCATTGCATAGCATGTAGTTGTTTTGTGCTCGAGGACAAGCACGGCTTAAGTTTGGGGGATTTTGATGAGTGGATTTTATATCCACGAATTGATGTCCATTTCAAGCTTAATTCGTTGTTACTTTCTTGTTTTTGTGTTCTTTTTACTAGTTGGTGTTCTTTTATGTGTAGGATGGTTGTTGTGGCAAGTCGTGAAGAAAGGATGTCGTTTGGAGCAATATTGGAAGCAAACTTGAAATAAGCAACATCAGAAGTCAGTGGTCATGCCCGCCAGAGCGGGCTTATTATGCTTATACACCCCCGCCGGGGCGGGGGGTAGCGAAATCTTGGCAGTCCTGCTTTGCTTCAAACTCTACTGAAAGGGGAACGCTATTACTTTTAGTAGCATACGAATTCTATTGGACATGGAATGAACCTAAGAAACGGGTGTTGGAGTTTTATTAGTAAAAAAAACAACGAATTAAATAACAAAAAAGGATAATACGAAGAAAAAGTCCAGTTTTTCATAGCAAGCTTTGGAGGAGTATTTTGAAGAGATTTTCGTGACGATTGCAGATTAAGGCTACGTGAAGGGTGTCTTGCATTATTCTTCATCTAAGTTCTATATTTGTAATTGAAAGAATGTTATCTTTGATTTATTCAGTAGTTATTCCATTCATTATGAACTAATTCACTTTTTAGGCTTATGATGGATCCTTAAGTGAAACGATGATTTTATAACTTTGATTTCCAGTTCAATAAGCTATTTTCCAGTTTATCTATATTAATTTGAGCTGAATTTATGAATTGCCTAGTCAACAATTCTTTGTGGATTTGAATGGAATTGAGAGAGGATATTCGAATCTAGACTTAGTTAATATAGCATGTGTTCATGAATTTTGTGAATAGCAGATTCTTGATGAATGTTAAGGTAGAGATATGCTTGACATCGCATGTAATCGGATAGAGAACTTAATCTTCAACCTTCTTTAATTATAATTCACATAGAGATATAGTGAGTTAGTTGATTAAGGTGTTTAACTTGTTTCTATCTAATTTGTGGATTTAAGTTAATACGGTATTAGTGCATCGAGAGGTGGTTAGTACTACATTCGTGTTCTTGATTAATGAACTGGGATAGTGAATTGAATTGGGATAAAGGTGTTGGAAAATCAGAGTGATGCTTAGGGTGAAATCATAAGTCTAATTCTCCATTAATTGTTTGAAATTCTAGATTTTGATATTTGTGGTTGTTTTGTGGTAGTTTATTTGTTGCTTAATTTAGTTTCTATAATTTTAATCATTGAGTTGAATAGTTTAATAAAATTAGGATTAATAAGAAATTGATAATTGTGAGGTTGAATTTCTTGCTAATTTATCTCTGAGGGAACGATACTCTACTTATAATTATATTACTTGTTGACCACGTATACTTGCGTGTTGTGAGTATATAGATTTTACCCAACACCCTCC
Organism: Panax notoginseng; assembly: GCA_016801055.1. Classification (NCBI taxonomy): domain Eukaryota; kingdom Viridiplantae; phylum Streptophyta; class Magnoliopsida; order Apiales; family Araliaceae; genus Panax; species Panax notoginseng. The sequence goes on from CM029014.1 coordinate 156,899,970, forward strand.
CGGAGAGCATGGACTATTATGATCACACTGATATCTAGATGGTCCATGTACAACGGCATGTACAGATAGACCACTAGGCACATCAAGAATATGTCTACATGGGCGACATGCCAATTACCCTCAGAAATGGTGAAGTTCCCCAAAATATCATAGATAGCTGTCCAACGACCCAAATCTATCAATCAAGAAACTCATGGACACCACATGCCCCAAGGTATTCTCGTCCAAGGAAACTCTACGCCTCAAGCCTATCGAGGTCATAAACTGTAGGCTCATGTCACTGACAGCCATTGTGACACCCCCAAAATTAGGTATACATCACCCATCTTGGGTCGTCAGATACAAAGTACAGAATACAAATACAACTTACTAATACAGCTGTCGTGTACAATATGACAAAACATAAACTGCGAGTTTGAATACAAATATTATCTTCTAGAGAGTATTCATACTCAAAAGGAGTCCTCATTACATTTATTAACACACTATTACATAGAATATTGAGGACTACTAACTAATACTATCATTCGAACCATCACTCCGTTTCCCGACTTGCCCCAGCTACGTTCTCATTTCCTGAAGAGAACAGTGAAAGAAAGGGTGAGCTCAACTAGCCCAGTAAGAAATATTATGACTAAGATAATACAGAATAAATTATCATTAGCCTTCAACAATGTTAAACTGATAAAATATAATAGACATCAAGTTTAACTGCAGCGGAACAAGCAATCCATTAAAAGAGTCAAGTAGAAAATAAACTCTACTATCTTTTATGATTTAAAATGTTTTTCAACACTATTATCGCTGGGACTCAGCTTAATAAAATAATCCACATCATCGAATCACCCCTGCTGTAAGACCCCGAATTTTATGAAATAAAAGTATTTAATTTTTCTTATAATTACAATTCAGTAAATGGTTAAATTGATAAAAAGTTAAAGTTATGGGTGAAATGTGAAAATTTTTCAAAATACGCAAGTGGTTAATTATAAAATAATCATTGTTGTCGGGGAATATTCGTTTGGTCGTGGAATATTCTTTCTGTCGGGGAATATTCGTACGACGGCGCAGCCATTTGTGGGCCCCATAACAGAATAACTGTCAGGTGAAGAAAACGACAAATTTGAGTTTTTACAAATAACGGCGTAGTTGTTACTGTTAACACTGTTGGAATACCCCGTGGTTAAAATACAGTAATACGCGTTATTGCACAGTAGCACACGGTATTGCATAGTATTTTTGAAATTATTGATTCTTACGTAAGAAGGCACTACTCAATAATTGTTACAGTAATTACTGTTCAATATTTTATTTTATTGATTCAATAATTGCTACGTTGAAATTTTGTATTAGTGTTGTTCAATAATTGTTGCTGCACAGTATTTCCCATTATCAGATCAATAATTCATATTATTTGAATGGTATTATTAGATAACATTATTGGCAATGTCTAGAAAGTTCTGTCTAAGGAGAGGTTTGGTCATTTAATTGCGCGCCAGTAAGGAAAAATTCTTATCGGAAAGCCCCCTCTTTCCTGGGAACGGCCTGGTTGTCATAAATGTGATTCTGTAATATTATTTGTGAATAATTAATTATTGATTTATATGATAAGAAAATATTTATTTTATGTGGATATAAATGAAGGATATATTTTTGTTGTTAAAAAATGAAGGAGTTAATGTTGAGGTTTTTATCCGTACTTTTGTCAGAATGGATGTATTAAAAATCAGGATTTTTGAGATATTTTGCGAGGGTTATAATTTTTAATCCGACCGTTGGATCGTGGTAATTTTTGGATATGTTATACATATATAAATTGAGTATATGTCCACAAATTTTGAACCGTTAAAAATGAACGTATGATTTATTATGAATTTTACGAGATGACTGATTCAGAAATTGTTGAATTTTCAGAGTTTATCATTTTGGTGGAAAATTCTAGAATTGGTGGGGCCCACTTGTGGTTGGTGAAGAAATGTGCTGAATTATATTTCAAATGTGGTGGGTGGGAATAGTAGCAGGTAAAGCCATCAGGTTGCAGGTCAAACCTACCAAAATTTTCCTATAAATAGAGGGCTAAGTTAGAATGGAAAATCACACCAGAAACATAAGCTTTCTCTCTTTCTCTCTCTATATTATGAAGCATATTTTGTGAGTTTTTAGATACTTGATGAGTTGCTATTCATCAGTGCAAGTTTCCTTCAGCATCATATCCGATATCCAGTCAGAAGTACTGCTCTTTTGAGGTAAGGGATAGTAAGGGATAGTAAGAGATTTTAAGGGTTGTTATGATTTTCAGTTTCGTAATTTTTCTGAACTTCAAAAATTCTAAAAAAATTTGAAATGATATTTTGATGAGTTTTATTGATTGTGTCCAAAAATGGTGATTTTTGGATGTATAGATTGAGAGTTATGAATTTTATGAGAAAAGACTATTTTAAAAGTAACAACTTATAATTCCTTGTGGTTAACTCCAAAATTAATGAAATGTTTATTGGGAGTACATGTATATGATAGAAGTATACTCTGTAAATTTCAGAATTTTTAGACAAAAGTACAACTTTTGATAAATGTCTAAATATTCGGCTATTTTGGCCATATGAAAAATAGTAAATGACTTTTAAAAATTCTGAGAAAAATATATGTTCACTATGGGACTATATTATGCTAAATCCCAGAAAAGAAATATTTTTGGAACTGATTTGGTATTTTTCATGAAAATGGTCTAGTTATGAGTAAATGAATTAAATATGTTTTGTGAAGAAAGAAAATTGGAAAATAGGATTTTATGGCTTGAGAATCCTATATGAGGTATATGCAGATTTTTGATGGGGTTTTGGTTATTGATGATGAAATTATAAGAGTTGGCATTTTATGATGATTAAATGCATTAATTAGTAAAGTGTAAACAATTAAAATAAATTGTTTATAAATTTAAGTAATGTTATTCTTTCAATATCATTATACCGAAATATTGGTATGAATTTTATTGTAGAATTTCTATCTTTTGTGTCGGGGTTACTATTCATGAGTTACGAATATTACTCTTGAGATTAAAACTATATGTTGATCATATTATTTTTATCATCATATATAACATTTTTATAACCCTGATGTTGAAATTCTCTTTCGCTTGAGTGTAAAGATGGGTAAATTATTGGTATGATCATGACTATGGGTTCTCTTTGGCCAGTAGTGCAAAGTTGAATTATTGACTGGTATGATCATGACCATTGAATTTATAAGTGAATATCTTTAGCTTAAGTGCAAAGGTGAATTGATTAACATGGTTATAATTATTGTTTATATAAATTCTGAAATGATTATATATTTCTTTGAGATATGAATATATTTGGCCTGTAGTGCAAATATGAATTGTTGATGAATATCTTTGGCATGTAGTGCAAAGATGGCCTGTTGATGAATATCTTTGGCCTGTAGTGCAAAGATGAACTGTTGTTGAATATCTTTGGCCCGTAGTGCAAAGATGGTTTGTTGATGAATATCTTTGGCTCGTAGTGCAAAGATGGTTTGTTGATGAATATCTTTGGCCCGTAGTGCAAAGATGGATTTGTTAGTATGATTATAAACAGGAATTGTGATTTGGTATAACCATGATCTTTGATGTTTCAGGTAAAGACAGGTGATGAAAATATTCTTCGTCCTGGGTGCGAAGAAAAATTTATAGTCACAATTATGATTATGAGTTATTCATATGATTGTGGAAAGGAACTGTTGAGTGATGTTACATGGATAAAACATTGTTGGTGGATTTTTAACATGGAGAAGATAATAGACTTTATAGTCTATTTGACTCTTCTAATGGATTGCTCGTTCCGCTGCAACTATGGTTGAAATTTTTATCATTTACCATATGTTCTAAATCTCTGATTTATTATTGATGAAGGCTATTGATAATTTAATTATCTTTAGTCATGATATTCTTTACTGAGCTAGTTGTGCTCACCCTTTTGCTTCACAATTCCTTTCAGGTAATAAGAGTGTAGCTGGGTCGAGCGGGGGTAACAAGGGAATAGAACGGTGGTCATCATTTAGTAGTTATATTTGGTGAAGAAAATAGGGTGAGGCGAACCCAACGTTGGAAGGGTGTTTTGTCACTATCATACAAGATGTCTAATGACATACAACCTCGTGTCATCATAGGACAGGGTTGTGCTCATCCACTTGCTGAGTATATCTATGGGCACTACCTATATAATCTTGGTGTTTGTTTAAAATATAATTCTCAGTTAGAGACAGTGGAGATAATAATAAGTCAAGAGAAGACTCACCATTGAGAAGAATATGATAGTAATCTTCTCGTTTTTCTTTGGGGTCTATTGGGTCAACCAAGGATAATTTTGTGGCCATATGATATCTATCATAACCTAGACGCGTGGCCTCCCATGTACGAAGGTTTCCTTGAGCACTTCCCAAAGATTCTAATTTCTAAAACAGTTTTTGACTATACCTTTATGTAAGGTGTTATTGTGAGGTGATGTCCACGGTTGGAACATGAGTCACATTTGGTATATATTTGTATCCAAACTCACAGCATATGTGTTGTTGTATTTTGCACGACAATTATTGTAATAAAGTTGTAGTTGTTTTCTGTACCATGTATTTGACGACTCAGAATGGGTTGGGTGGAATGGACCTATTTTGGGGTTGTCACAGGTGGTATCAGAGCTATAAGTAAAGAGCCCCGAGCCTCTCGCTGGTGACTTCCTGTTGATGGGGGTGCACCGAAGCCAGACTCTCCGTGGGGACGCCGTTCTGCGGTGGCAAACTGATAGGTATCAATGTAAGTGCTGACACAAGTTGGTGTCCAGAGTTACAGGTGGTATCAGAGCTTAGGGATATGATCTCTGGCGGAGATCGGGGAATAGGACTAGGAGGGGAGAGACGAGTAAATCCTTCGCTAGTGTGTCCTACCTAAGCTTATTTGTTGGTCAGTCATAATATCGGGATATTATGTGATATGTTAATTTGTTCAATTAACCTTTGTTTTGAAGCTGTATTCTAGAATGATATCTGAAATACAGGAGATGAGCAATGGAGAAATCATGATGATAGGGAAGATGGAATCTGAAATGAAAGCAAGGTATTCTCAACTCTTTGAAATACCAGGTACGTAAATTTCGAGGACGAAATTTCATAAGGAGGGGAGATTGTAAGACCCCGAATTTTATGAAATAAAAGTATTTAATTTTTCTTATAATTACAATTCAGTAAATGGTTAAATTGATAAAAAGTTAAAGTTATGGGTGAAATGTGAAAATTTTTCAAAATACGCAAGTGGTTAATTATAAAATAATCATTGTTGTCGGGGAATATTCGTTTGGTCGTGGAATATTCTTTCTGTCGGAATATTTGTACGACGGCGCAGCCATTTGTGGGCCCCATAACAGAATAACTGTCGGGTGAATAAAATGACAAATTTGAGTTTTTACAAATAACGGCGTAGTTGTTACTGTTAACACTGTTAGAATACCCGGTGGTTAAAATACAGTAATACGCGTTATTGCACAGTAGCACACGGTATTGCATAGTATTTTTGAAATTATTGATTCTTACGTAAGAAGGCACTACTCAATAATTGTTACAGTAATTACTGTTCAATATTTTATTTTGTTGATTCAATAATTGCTACGTTGAATTTTGTATTATTGTTGTTCAATAATTGTTGCTGCACAGTATTTCCCATTATCAGATCAATAATTCATATTATTTGAATAGTATTATTAGATAACATTATTGGCAATGTCTAGAAAGTTCTGTCTAAGGAGAGGTTTGGTCATTTAATTGCGCGCCAGTAAAGAAAAATCTTATTGGAATGCCCCCTCTTTCCTGGGAACGGCCTGGTTGTCATAAATGTGATTCTGTAATATTATTTGTGAATAATTAATTATTGATTTATATGATAAGAAAATATTTATTATATGTGGATATAAATGAAGGATATATTTTTGTGGTTAAAAAATGAAGGAGTTAATGTTGAGGTTTTTATCCGTACTTTTGTCGGAATGGAGGTATTAAAAATCAGTGTTTTTGAGATATTTTGCGATAGTTATAATTTTTAATCCGACCGTTGGATCGTGGTAATTTTTGGATATGTTATACATATATAAATTGAGTATATGTCCACAAATTTTGAACCGTTAAAAATGAACGTATGATTTATTATGAATTTTACGAGATGACTGATTCAGAAATTGTTGAATTTTCAGAGTTTATCATTTTGGTGGAAAATTCTAGAATTGGTGGGGCCCACTTGTGGTTGGTGAAGAAATGTGCTGAATTATATTTCAAATGTGGTGGGTGGGAATAGTAGCAGGTAAAGCCATCAGGTTGCAGGTCAAACCTACCAAAATTTTCCTATAAATAGAGGGCTAAGTTAGAATGGAAAATCACACCAGAAACATAAGCTTTCTCTCTTTCTCTCTCTATATTATGAAGCATATTTTGTGAGTTTTTAGATACTTGATGAGTTGCTATTCATCAGTGCAAGTTTCCTTCAGCATCATATCCGATATCCAGTCAGAAGTACTGCTCTTTTGAGGTAAGGGATAGTAAGGGATAGTAAGAGATTTTAAGGGTTGTTATGATTTTCAGTTTCGTAATTTTTCTGAACTTCAAAAATTCTAAAAAAATTTGAAATGATATTTTGATGAGTTTTATTGATTGTGTCCAAAAATGGTGATTTTTGGATGTATAGATTGAGAGTTATGAATTTTATGAGAAAAGACTATTTTAAAAGTAACAGCTTATAATTCCTTGTGGTTAACTCCAAAATTGATGAAATTTTTATTGGGAGTACATGTATATGATAGAAGTATACTCTGTAAATTTCAGAATTTTTAGACAAAAGTACAACTTTGATAAATGTCTAAATATTCGGCTATTTTGGCCATATGAAAAATAGTAAATGACTTTTAAAAATTCTGAGAAAAATATATGTTCACTATGGGACTATATTATGCTAAATCCCAGAAAAGAAATATTTTTGAAACTGATTTGGTATTTTTCATGAAAATGGTCTAGTTATGAGTAAATGAATTAAATATGTTTTGTGAAGAAAGAAAATTGGAAAATAGGATTTTATGGCTTGAGAATCCTATATGAGGTATATGCAGAGATTTTTGATGGGGGTTTTGGTTATTGATGATGAAATTGTAAGAGTTGGCATTTTATGATGATTAAATGCATTAATTAGTAAAGTGTAAACAATTAAAATAAATTGTTTATAAATTTAAGTAATGTTATTCTTTCAATATCATTATACCGAAATATTGGTATGAATTTTATTGTAGAATTTCTATCTTTTGTGTCGGGGTTACTATTCATGAGTTACGAATATTACTCTTGAGATTAAAACTATATGTTGATCATATTATTTTTATCATCATATATAACATTTTTATAACCCTGATGTTGAAATTCTCTTTCGCTTGAGTGTAAAGATGGGTAATTATTGGTATGATCATGACTATGGGTTCTCTTTGGCCAGTAGTGCAAAGTTGAATTATTGACTGGTATGATCATGACCATTGAATTTATAAGTGAATATCTTTAGCTTAAGTGCAAAGGTGAATTGATTAACATGGTTATAATTATTGTTTATATAAATTCTGAAATGATTATATATTTCTTTGAGATATGAATATATTTGGCCTGTAGTGCAAATATGAATTGTTGATGAATATCTTTGGCATGTAGTGCAAAGATGGCCTGTTGATGAATATCTTTGCCTGTAGTGCAAAGATGAACTGTTGTTGAATATCTTTGGCCCGTAGTGCAAAGATGGTTTGTTGATGAATATCTTTGGCCCGTAGTGCAAAGATGGTTTGTTGATGAATATCTTTGGCCCGTAGTGCAAAGATGGATTTGTTAGTATGATTATAAACAGGAATTGTGATTTGGTATAACCATGATCTTTGATGTTTCAGGTAAAGACAGGTGATGAAAATATTCTTCGTCCTGGGTGCGAAGAAAAATTTATAGTCACAATTATGATTATGAGTTATTCATATGATTGTGGAAAGGAACTGTTGAGTGATGCTACATGGATAAAACATTGTTGGTGGATTTTTAACATGGAGAAGATAATAGACTTTATAGTTTATTTGACTCTTCTAATGGATTGCTCGTTCCGCTGCAACTATGGTTGAAATTTTTATCATTTACCATATGTTCTAAATATCTGATTTATTATTGATGAAGGCTATTGATAATTTAATTATCTTTAGTCATGATATTCTTTACTGAGCTAATTGTGCTCACCCTTTTGCTTCACAATTCCTTTCAGGTAATAAGAGTGTAGCTGGGTCGAGCGAGGGGGGAGGTAACAAGGGAATAGAACGGTGGTCATCATTTAGTAGTTATATTTGGTGAAGAAAATAGGGTGAGGCGAACCCAACGTTGGAAGGGTGTTTTGTCACTATCATACAAGATGTCTAATGACATACAACCTCGTGTCATCATAGGACAGGGTTGTGCTCATCCACTTGCTGAGTATATCTATGGGCACTACCTATATAATCTTGGTGTTTGTTTAAAATATAATTCTCAGTTAGAGACAGTGGAGATAATAATAAGTCAAGAGAAGACTCACCATTGTGAAGAATATGATAGTAATCTTCTCGTTTTTCTTTGGGGTCTATTGGGTCAACCAAGGATAATTTTGTGGCCATATGATATCTATCATAACCTAGACGCGTGGCCTCCCATGTACGAAGGTTTCCTTGAGCACTTCCCAAAGATTCTAATTTCTAAAACAGTTTTTGACTATACCTTTATGTAAGGTGTTATTGTGAGGTGATGTCCACGGTTGGAACATGAGTCACATTTGGTATATATTTGTATCCAAACTCACAGCATATGTGTTGTTGTATTTTGCACGACAATTGTTGTAATAAAGTTGTAGTTGTTTCTGTACCATGTATTTGACGACTCAGAATGGGTTGGGTGGAATGGACCTATTTTAGGGTTGTCACAGGTGGTATCAGAGCTATAAGTAAAGAGCCCCGAGCCTCTCGCTGGTGACTTCCTGTTGATGGGGGATGCACCGAAGCCAGACTCTCCGTAGGGGACGCCGTTCTGCGGTGGCAAACTGATAGGTATCAATGTAAGGGTTGACACAAGTGGTGTCCAGAGTTACAGGTGGTATCAGAGCTTAGGGATATGATCTCTGGCGGAGATCGGGGAATAGGACTAGGAGGGGAGAGACGAGTAAATCCTTCGCTAGTGTGTCCTACCTAAGCTTATTTGTTGGTCAGTCATAATATCGGGATATTATGTGATATGTTAATTTGTTCAATTAACCTTTGTTTTGAAGCTGTATTCTAGAATGATATCTGAAATACAGGAGATGAGCAATGGAGAAATCATGATGATAGGGAAGATGGAATCTGAAATGAAAGCAAGGTATTCTCAACTCTTTGAAATACCAGGTACGTAAATTTCGAGGACGAAATTTCATAAGGAGGGGAGATTGTAAGACCCCGAATTTTATGAAATAAAAGTATTTAATTTTTCTTATAATTACAATTCAGTAAATGGTTAAATTGATAAAAAGTTAAAGTTATGGTGTGAAATGTGAAAATTTTTCAAAATACGCAAGTGGTTAATTATAAAATAATCATTGTTGTCAGGGAATATTCGTTTGGTCGTGGAATATTCTTTCTGTCGGGGAATATTCGTACGACGGCGCAGCCATTTGTGGGCCCCATAACAGAATAACTGTCGGGTGAATAAAACGACAAATTTGAGTTTTTACAAATAACGGCGTAGTTGTTACTGTTAACACTGTTGGAATACCCGGTGGTTAAAATACAGTAATACGCGTTATTGCACAGTAGCACACGGTATTGCATAGTATTTTTGAAATTATTGATTCTTACGTAAGAAGGCACTACTCAATAATTGTTACAGTAATTACTGTTCAATATTTTATTTTGTTGATTCAATAATTGCTACGTTGAAATTTTGTATTATTGTTGTTCAATAATTGTTGCTGCACAGTATTTCCCATTATCAGATCAATAATTCATATTATTTGAATAGTATTATTAGATAACATTATTGGCAATGTCTAGAAAGTTCTGTCTAAGGAGAGGTTTGGTCATTTAATTGCGCGCCAGTAAAGAAAAATTCTTATTGAAAGCCCCTCTTTCCTGGGAACGGCCTGGTTGTCATAAATGTGATTCTGTAATATTATTTGTGAATAATTAATTATTGATTTATATGATAAGAAAATATTTATTATATGTGGATATAAATGAAGGATATATTTTGTGGTTAAAAAATGAAGGAGTTAATGTTGAGGTTTTTATCCGTACTTTTGTCGGAATGGAGGTATTAAAAATCAGTGTTTTTGAGATATTTTGCGAAGTTATAATTTTTAATCCGACCGTTGGATCGTGGTAATTTTTGGATATGTTATACATATATAATTGAGTATATGTCCACAAATTTTGAACCGTTAAAATGAACGTATGATTTATTATGAATTTTACGAGATGACTGATTCAGAAATTGTTGAATTTTCAGAGTTTATCATTTTGGTGAAAATTCTAGAATTGGTGGGGCCCACTTGTGGGTTGGTGAAGAAATGTGCTGAATTATATTTCAAATGTGGTGGGTGGGAATAGTAGCAGGTAAAGCCATCAGGTTGCAGGTCAAACCTACCAAAATTTTCCTATAAATAGAGGGCTAAGTTAGAATGGAAAATCACACCAGAAACATAAGCTTTCTCTCTTTCTCTCTCTATATTATGAAGCATATTTTGTGAGTTTTTAGATACTTGATGAGTTGCTATTCATCAGTGCAAGTTTCCTTCAGCATCATATCCGATATCCGTCAGAAGTACTGCTTTTGAGGTAAGGGATAGTAAGGGATAGTAAGAGATTTTAAGGGTTGTTATGATTTTCAGTTTCGTAATTTTTCTGAACTTCAAAAATTCTGGAAAAATTTGAAATGATATTTTGATGAGTTTTATTGATTGTGTCCAAAAATGGTGATTTTTGGATGTATAGATTGAGAGTTATGAATTTTATGAGAAAAGACTATTTTAAAAGTAACAGCTTATAATTCCTTGTGGTTAACTCCAAAATTGATGAAATTTTTATTGGGAGTACATGTATATGATAGAAGTATACTCTGTAAATTTCAGAATTTTTAGACAAAAGTACAATTTTTTGATAAATGTCTAAATATTCGGCTATTTTGGCCATATGAAAAATAGTAAATGACTTTTAAAAATTCTGAGAAAAATATATGTTCACTATGGGACTATATTATGCTAAATCCCAGAAAAGAAATATTTTTGAAACTGATTTGGTATTTTCATGAAAATAGTCTAGTTATGAGTAAATGAATTAAATATGTTTTGTGAAGAAAGAAAATTGGAAATAGGATTTTTATGGCTTGAGAATCCTATATGAGGTATATGCAGATTTTTGATGAGGGTTTTGGTTATTGATGATGAAATTGTAAGAGTTGGCATTTTATGATGATTAAATGCATTAATTAGTAAAGTGTAAACAATTAAATAAATTGTTTATAAATTTAAGTAATGTTATTCTTTCAATATCATTATACCGAAATATTGGTATGAATTTTATTGTAGAATTTCTATCTTTTGTGTCGGGGTTACTATTCATGAGTTACGAATATTACTCTTGAGATTAAAAACTATATGTTGATCATATTATTTTTATCATCATTATATAGCATTTTTATAACCCTGATGTTGAAATTCTCTTTCGCTTTGAGTGTAAAGATGGGTAAATTATTGGTATATGATCATGACTATTGGGTTCTCTTTGGCCATGTAGTGCAAAGTTGAATTATTGACTGGGTATGATCATGACATTGAAATTATTAAGTGAATATCTTTAGCTTAAGTGCAAAGGTGAATTGAATAACATGGTTATAATTATTGTTTATATAAATCTGAAATGATTATATATTTCTTTGAGATATGAATATATTTGGCCTGTAGTGCAAATATGAATTGTTGATGAATATTTTGGCATGTAGTGCAAAGATGGCCTGTTGATGAATATCTTTGGCCTTGTGTTAGTGCAAAGATGAACTGTGTTGAATATCTTTGGCCCGTAGTGCATAAGATGGTTTGTTGATGATATCTTTGGCCGTAGTGCAAGATGGTTTGTGATGAATATCTTTGGCCCGTAGTGCAAAGATGGATTGTTAGTATGATTATAAACAGGAATTGTGATTGGTATAACCATGATCTTGTGATGTTTCAGGTAAAGACAGGTGATGAAAATATTCTTCGTCCTGGGTGCGAGAAAAAAATTATAGTCACAATTATGATTATGAGTTATTCATATGATTGTGGAAAGGAACTGTTGAGTGATGTTACATGGATAAAACATTGTTGGTGGATTTTTAACATGGAGAAGATAATAGACTTTATAGTCTATTTGACTCTTCTAATGGATTGCTCGTTCCGCTGCAACTATGGTTGAAATTTTTATCATTTACCATATGTTCTAAATCTCTGATTTATTATTGATGAAGGCTATTGATAATTTAATTATCTTTAGTCATGATATTCTTTACTGAGCTAGTTGTGCTCACCCTTTTGCTTCACAATTCCTTTCAGGTAATAAGAGTGTAGCTGGGTCGAGCGGGGGTAACAAGGGAATAGAACGGTGGTCATCATTTAGTAGTTATATTTGGTGAAGAAAATAGGGTGAGGCGAACCCAACGTTGGAAGGGTGTTTTGTCACTATCATACAAGATGTCTAATGACATACAACCTCGTGTCATCATAGGACAGGGTTGTGCTCATCCACTTGCTGAGTATATCTATGGGCACTACCTATATAATCTTGGTGTTTGTTTGAAGTATAATTCTCAATTAGAGACAGTGGAGATAATGATAAGTCAAGAGAAGACTCACCATTGGGAAGAATATGATAGTAATCTTCTCGTTTTTCTTTGGGGTCTATTGGGTCAACCAAGGATAATTCTGTGGCCATATGATATCTATCATAACCTAGACGCGTGGCCTCCCATGTACGAAGGTTTCCTTGAGCACTTCCCAAAGATTCTAATTTCTAAAACAGTTTTTGACTATACCTTTATGTAAGGTGTTATTGTGAGGTGATGTCCACGGTTGGAACATGAGTCACATTTGGTATATATTTGTATCCAAACTCACAGCATATGTGTTGTTGTATTTTGCACGACAATTGTTGTAATAAAGTTGTAGTTGTTTTCTGTACCATGTATTTGACGACTCAGAATGGGTTGGGTGGAATGGACCTATTTTGGGGTTGTCACACCTGCACAAAACTGCCAAGGATATTCGTGTATTCATTAATGGTCATGATCAGCCAACAACTGCCATCATGCACTACGGGCCAATGAGGACTTTTACCACATCATTTGTAACATTACGGTCAGAGATTATACCGAATAATCCTGGTCATAATCATACCAAGTCCACTATGCACTACAGGCCACAGATGACTTTTAACATTTTATAAACATGAGGATGATACAATGATATAAGAATTCAATAAAACAAGTTCAAGAATTAATTTATCCAAGAATTAACAACGTCCAAATTGTCAACATGATACTGCTTTGTGGAGTAAAATTCAAGAATTCTTAGGAAATATTTTCATGAAAAGATACTGATGAAACACAATTATCAAGGATATTCCATAATTTTATGGAGTATAGAAGTCAAAACTTAACCAACTGAGTACAATAAAGAATGGAATAACAAAAGAATCACCATGCATGCGATAGACCGCACAGACATGTTATTCCAACAGAATAATAAATAATGGAAACCAGGTCTGGCGTAAACGCACAGACAGGATATTCCGACAGAATAATAAATAATGGAACCAGGTCCGGTGTAAAACACACAGACAGGATGTTCCAACAGAATAATAATAACAAAGACGGAACCAGGTCCGGTGTAAAACACACAGACAGGATGTTCCAACAGAATAATAACAAGACGGAACCAGGTCCGTGTAAAACACACAGACAGGATGTTTCCAACAGAATAATAATAAAAACGGAACCAGGTCCGGTGTAAAACACACAGACAGGATTAATCTACAGAATAATAGAAGAATGTCACCAAGTATAGGGTAGACCGCGTATACAGGTTATTCCAACAGAATAATAAGAAATGAATAACAACATTTCTCTTCATGAATAAGAAAGAATAACACCCCTTACCGTTTTAAAGAGGAGCTGAAATAAGGAAGTAGTTAAGTAGCAGAATAATCTTCTTCTTTCTCTCTATAGTTTCTCTCTATAGTTTCTCTCTCTAGAGTTCAGTGAATTCGTAAGAAATAATGAAGGAATGAGCTGCTATTTATAGAAAAATAGAATGCATAGTAACTAATCCATGAACGGTCCTATTGATTACTTTAATCTAACGTCCATATTTAAAAAAAAATCTTTTAAATAAAATATAATATATTCTATTTATAGAATAACTTTAATAAAGTATTCTGTTTTATATAAAAAGACGTTTCTGTTTTATTACGTTAATAATACGAATAAAACAAAACGTCATTATCGCTAAATAATTCATATTATTAACTGACAATAATTGAATCAAACTGAGTGACTTCTCACATAAACATTAATAATCAATACCGTGTGCTACTATGCTACCACACGTATTACTGTACTTTTAATACCGAGTAGTTCAACAGTAACAATGGTAAAACTTCCGCCGTTATTTTTAATAAAATATTTTTGTCGTTTTCTCAATCCGACAATAATTCCGTTGTGGGGCCCACCAATGATTGTGTTGTTGTACGAATATTTCCTGTTAAAACGAATATTCCCCGACCAATCGATTATTATATAACAACTTGCGTACTTTGTAAAATTTATAAATATTACCCACAACTATAACATTATATCAAATTAACTCCATAATATTCAAAAATGATATTTATAGAAAATTCATCTTTATTTATAAAAGTTGGGGTCTTACAACCTCCCCTTCTTATGAAATTTCGCCCTCGAAATTAGGGTACGTACCTGGTATGTCGAAGAGGTAAGGATACCTTGATTTCATTTCAGATTCTAATTTCCCAAGTCATTTCCTCAACATCGTGGTTTCTCCACAAAATTTTGACTTGAGGTATAACCTTGGAGCGTAGAATATGTTCCTTCTTATCCAAAATTTGAACAGGAGCTTCTTCATACGTCAAATCCTCCGCTATTTCGTCCGGTTCTAACTCAATAATGTGGTTCGGGTCTTCCACATATTTACGTAACATGGATATGTGAAAAATGTTATGAACACGAGACATACTTGGCGGTAAAGCGAGTCTATAAGCCACAGTTCCTACTCGATCGAGGATTAAAAATGGACCGATGAATCGAGGATTGAGCTTTCCTCTCTTTCCAAATCTCGTAACTCCTTTCCATGGAGCAACACGTAAGAACACATGATCTCTACATCAAATTCCACGTCCTTTCGATGAAGATCAGCATAACTCTTTTGTCGATCTTGTGAGGTTTTTATACGTTGTCGGATCGTTTGAATCTTTTCTGTAGTCATACGTACCAACTCCGGTCCCAACAACGTTGCTTCACCCACCTCATCCCAGCATACTGGAGAACGACATTTCTTCCATACAATGCTCGAATGGAGCCATGCCAATACTTGCTTGATAACTGTTGTTGTAGGTAAACTCCACCAATGGTAAGAACTTGTCCCAACTTCCCTTGAAGTCAAAGACACAGAGTCTTAATAGATCTTCAAGAGTTTGAATAGTCCTCTCTGATTGTCCGTCCGTCTGAGGATGATATGCTGAACTAAATCGTAAATCCGTGCCCATAGCGTTTTGTAAACTAACCCAAAATCATGAAGTGAATCTTGGGTCTCGGTCAGAAACTATGGATACTGGCATACCATGCAGTCTTACAATCTCGTTTATGTACATACGAGCAAGACGTTCAAGTGTATAAGTTTCTCGTATCGGTAAGAAATGAGCAGACTTGGTCAATCTATCAATAATGACCCAAATCGCATCAATACCTTGAGAAACCCTAGGAAGACCGGTGGTAACGAAATCCATGGTAATGTGCTCCCACTTCCATTCTGGAATTTCAAGTGGTTGCAATGGACCTTTTGGTACTTGATGCTCCGCTTTGACTCGTTGACAAGTTAACACCTTGAGATAAACAACGCTATCTCTCTCTTCATATTGCTCCACCAAAATGTATGACGAAGATCATGATATATTTTGGTATTTCCAGGATGGATTACAAACGGTGTGTTGTGCGCCTCTATCACGATTTCATACTTTAAATCAGGGTTGTTAGGAACACAAAGTCTGGAGTTGACTCGAAGTATTCCTTCTTCATCGATTCTTGCTTCCTGGCATAGCACCTTCTTGCACTTTCTTCTTCATACGCATCAGCTCCAGGTCTGTAGCTTGAGCAGCTTTAACTTT
Source organism: Panax notoginseng (assembly GCA_016801055.1). NCBI lineage: Eukaryota > Viridiplantae > Streptophyta > Magnoliopsida > Apiales > Araliaceae > Panax > Panax notoginseng. The sequence continues at coordinate 156,916,445 of CM029014.1, forward strand.
ATCGATTAAAGTGGTTCTACTCGTATATTCGCCATCATCACATGGGTCCCTGGAGTCTTTAACTCTATCTCCATCCTTTGCAAGCACACACAAATGGGCCTTTGTGTTGACAATATTGCACTCGTACTTGCATATGATCTTCTACTCAATGCGTCAGCTACCACGTTCGCTTTTTCCGGATGGTATTGAATGGTATGATCATAATCTTTCAAACAGTTCAAGCCAACGTCGTTGTCGCATGTTGAGTTCCTTTTGAGTGAAGAAATATTTGAGGCTTTTATGATCCGTAAAGATCTCCACCTTCTCCCCATACAAGTAATGCCTCCAAATTTAAGTGCAAAGACAACAGCTGCCAACTCTAGATCATGAGTAGGATAATTCCTCTCATATTCCTTGAGTTGTCTTGATGCATAGGTTATGACTTTTCATGTTGCATGAGAACGCATCCCAACCCTTTGCTCGAAGCATCACTGTAGATGACAAATCCCTCCGAGCCAGATGGTATTGTTAGAACAGGTGCTGAAATGAGTCTCCTCTTGAGTTCTTGAAAACTCTGCTCACATTCTTCGCTCCAACCGAACTTTGTATCTTTCCGAGTCAGCTGAGTTAATGGAGTGGCGATTCGAGAAAATCCTTCCACGAATCTCCGATAATAACCAGCTAAACCAAGAAAGCTACGTACTTCGGTCACTGATTTAGGTTGCTCCCAGCTTTGAATAGCTTCAATCTTTGCCGGGTCAACCGATATTCCACGACTTGATACTACGTGCCCAAGGAATGCTACCTCCTCCAGCCAGAATTCATATTTCTTCAACTTGGCATAAAGCTTGTATTCACACGAAGCTTTTGGAGTACCAGCCTCAAGTGTTGCTCATGATCTTCACGACTTTTGGAATAAATAAGGATGTCATCAATAAAGACGACCATAAAGTGATCCAAATATTCCTTGAATACCCGGTTCATCATATCCATGAAGGCAGCAGGAGCATTAGTCAATCCAAGGACATGACTAGGAATTCATAATGCCCGTACCGAGTTCTAAAAGCCGTCTTTGGAATATCCTCAGTTCTAACCTTCAGCTGATGATATCCAGAACGAAGATCGATCTTTGAAAAGAATTGTGCTCCTTGCAACTGGTCAAACAGGTCATCAATACGTGGCAATGGGTACCTGTTTTTGATGGTGACATGATTCAACTCCCGATAATCAATACAAAGTCGCATACTTCCATCTTTCTTCTTCACGAATAGCACAGGAGCACCCCAAGGAGAAGTACTAGGACGAATAAAGCCAATGTCTAAAAACAATTCCTGCAGTTGGTTCTTTAACTCCTGAAGTTCAATAGGAGCCATTCGATATGGGGCTTTGGAAATGGGTTTTGTACCGGGTTCAAGGTCGATACAAAATTTAATTTCACGCTCTGGGGGTAGGCCAGGAAGTTCTTCAGGAAATACGTCAGGGAATTTATTAACAATAAAATATCATTCAAAACTGACGTATTTTTGTTTAGATCTGTGACATGAGCTAAGAAAGCTTGACATCCGTTTTTCAATAAACGAATAGCTTTATGGCTTGAGATGACAGCGATTGATTTTATGGTTTGGTTGCTTGAATTCGCATAATAGGTCGATTAGGAATATGAAAGCTAACAACCTACGAAAATAATCAATTTTTGCATGATGAGTAGTTAACCAATCAATCCTAGAATCACGTCAAATGCAAGTATTTTTAATGAAATAAGATCGACAGGTAATGTGTGGGTACCAACTTGAACCAAATAAGACTTATAAACGTGGATGTAATGAAGGTTTCTCCCAATGGAGTTTCAACAGATAAGTCAAAGTCTAATTTCTCCGGAATCAAATTTAATCGATGAGCGCAAGTAAGAGAAATAAAAAGAATGGGTAGAACCGTATCAAATAAAGTATAGACTTCGTTAGAGTTTATGATAAGCTTACCCGTGATGACCTCATTCGGGTTTCTTGCTTTCTGGGAGGTCACAACAAACGCTCTCCCCTTGCACTATCGGTTTTGACTTTTTGGGATGGCCTTTGGTGTCTCCATCTTGGCTGAACTTGTTTTTGGTAAACGACAAAATCGAGCTAAATGACCTTCTCTTCCACAATTATAACATGCTTAGACGGCATCGCGCAGTTTGGACTGATGTGCCCCTCCCCTCCGCATTTGAAACATATGAAGGTGGTCGTTCTCCTTCCTTAACAACGGTGCTGGTGCTGACGTCTTTCCATCATTGTTGAATCTCCTCTTCTTGAAATGACCATTCTTATTATTTTGGCCCTGATTATACCACTGATGGGTTACCATTTGGTTCTGGCTCTGTTGATTCCCCACTCCTTGTTGTCACCGCTTCGATGACTGCTCTCACTGGTATTATCATTTTGTCGACTGCTCTCTTTTGGTTGCGTGACTCGTTATCGCGCTCCACTAACTGAGCCCTATTCACAACATCTGAATACAACACAGTTTATGAGAAATAAAAGTTGACGTATCTCAGGTTTCAAACCTCGAAAAATATCGCGTCATCGCATCTTCATTATCCACCAAGTGGGACGCAAACCGGGACAAACTCAGCAAACTTGCCCCGTACTGCGTACACGGTCATATTATTTCTGCTCCAATTTGATGAACTCCACCTCCTTCATGTGACGAAAACTTTCAGGAAAGTATTTGTCGTTGAACAGCTCTGGAACTTCTCCCAAGAACATCTTCATTGCGGCAGGTTGAGTACGCTTTATCGATTCCCACCAGTAATCTGCCTCTCCTCGCAACATAAAGGCGGCAAAGGGAACCTTTTGCTCCTCGGAGCATCCCAAGAATCAAATATCTTGGTAATCTGCTTTATCCATGTTTCCTCAAAGTGTTTTGGCTCTCCCTTAAACTCCGGTGGTCCCAGCTCCTTGAACTGTTTAGCGGTGACCGTCCGAGAGTTTCCAGTATTTCCACCTATATTTTGGACAGGAGCCGCTTTCCCGCCTGTTGTTGCATGAACTGCATAAAGTTTCTGAACATTCCATCATTCATCATTGGTCAGTGTTGTTGTTTTGCATGAGGATTGTCACCTTCCTGATGCACATTATCCTGATTATTGATATGTGGTGAATCACAGTCGCCTGTGCTCCATTGCTATTCTCAACATTCTCAGATGCCATTTTTCAGATACTGCCACAAAATAAAAGTTAATTGATATGTCATATATTATCCTTATATTATACCGACCAATTAAATACCATGCAAATAAACTTAGGTAGGTCATACTAGCGAAGGAATTCCCCGTCTCTCCCCTCCTAGTTCTATTCTCACATCTTAGCCCGGGATCATATCCCTAAGCTCTGATACCAACTGTGACCCTCCCAAAATTAGGTATACATCACCCATCTTGGGTCGTCAGATACAAAGTACAGAAACAAATAC